>JAEAOA010000398.1:1487500-1995458 GCA_016746295.1 Potamilus streckersoni
TTCAGGCCTGTGAAGTAATCAATCAGTTTTCTCAACCATGTGCATCAATGAATCCAGTTCAGGCCTGTGAAGTAATCAATCAGTTTTCTCAACCATGTGCATGCCAATTCTCTTGTATAAACTTTTTAATCAAGACTTCCATAAAGTAATTTTATGATGTAGAAGACATTGCTTTTATCATCATTGCAATTCTAATTTTAAAAATTTTATTTCCTAAAGGTATGATTTCTTCCTGGTGTCACAGCATGTGAGACAAGGTACTGTAAGCCCAACCCACTATGTGGTGGTATATGATAATACTGGGCTGCAACCAAATCATATACAACGTTTGGCCTACAAGATGACTCACCTGTACTATAACTGGCCAGGAACTGTCCGAGTCCCAGCCCCCTGCCAAGTGAGTACAGAACATAGCACAATAGGATCTTAATTCCCCTTAAACACCAACTGTAGATGCATTTTATTTTAATGTTTGGTATGATAGGAAAAGACTTAAACAAAAATTGATCCGTTACCAGAAATAATCAGATTTATTTTTGTAGTTTTTTATTTAGCTTTGTAAGAGCAAGAACTAATAAATTGACAGGTATAGAGGTTTGCATTGAAGTGACGAGTTGTGAAGAAAATGTAATTTCCATTTACTAGAGATGTGTGTGATGCCAGAGGAACAATTTGCAGTTCAAGCAAACTTGACAAATAATAGCATGATAGATGTGATTAAACAATAGATGAAATTATGATGTTAAATTTAGTTCAAGTAGCTCAAAAGGAATTAGAAAATGTTTCAGATTAAAATATGTCACAAAAGACTGCCTCTTTGACAAGTATATCCAGTCCTTAAAAATGTTTTGTGCAGCTTATGTTGAATCAAAAGAATAATTTTCAGGAAGTGTTACTGTACAAAATTGTATGTATGTTGATGTAGGGCATGCTTAAGGCTGTTCCATTTAATAAAAAGACATTTCATGTCAGAGGGCAACCAGCAGACATAATTCTTGCTGTCTCACCTGAAAAGCATATGCAAGATATAAGAATCACTTTTTCTGAAATTATTATCACAAGTACCATCATTAAATCTATTGAATTTAGTTTAGTTTCTCTGACGCTACTCTCTGTACAGTTATGAACCTTCATGAATATATTGTTACGACCCTGTGGTCTTAAGCTAAGTAAGAGAAAAGCAACAAGTTTTGTAAAATTCAACAAATAATTTATTTCCCTGGAGTACAGTGTGAAAATTCAAAATGAACTTAGTTTTGTGAATTAAATCAAAATATTCACAAAAAGTTCTAATTTGAATAAATAATTCTACCCAAATGAAAATCTGAACACAACAAGAAGACTGATTTTGCTTCAAGATGTTAAGGCAAGAATGAGTAATTTTTCAAGTAAATATGATATTAAAAAAAAGACACAACAAAAGAACCACAATAAAGTTATCAAGAAGACAAGGCCTATTGCTAAATTGATAATAAAGAACATGAGAAACATCAGTCACACCTGCCTTTTTTATGGCAGAATACCAATGTCCTAGACTAAGAATAAGTTAAACATGTTTACCTCCAATGGTAATTATCCTTTACTTCCAGTGGTAATTATCCTTTACTTTCAATGGTAATCATCCTAATATTAAATCAATGCTTGCAGAGAAATATTACATATGTATTATGTTTCAGTGTCTCTAGTCAGGTACACAATGAACCTGATCTTTGATTAAGATCAGATACACAAAACAATTATACATGACATATAATCATGGAGAAAAAAGCCAACAAACAACACATTAAATATACATAACATTATTAAGAGTTTGGCAGTTAACTCATTTCTAAGGACATTTTGATTTATTCTGTTTTGAAATCTGTTGAGAGTCTATTTTTTAAATATTAATTGCCTCAGTGACCTAATGTTAAGGTCACAGTGATCTACTTCTCCTTTGAATACATTCCCTGATCGCATTAGTTATAGGGTATATATTAAAGCATGCTGCCTCCTGAATCCATTAAGACTAAAAAACAAACATGCATCATTTCTGTCTAAATTGTATACCTAAAGGGCAATAACTCTCAGCCAGTACCTCTCCTTCCCAGCTATGTCGCCAGCTTTTAAACTTTGCTTCCAATGGACAACCTTGTATAGAGACACTGCACATCAGTTTCACAGACACTGCCTATTGCTTGTGCATCCAGTTAGTAATTAATGGGTTTTGTATTAGCAACTTATTAACACGTTGCATTGTTAATTTATTCTTTTTGTTTTTCTTTATTTTGTCATTACAGTGAAACCTGCCAACAAAGTATAATAATGTAACATGTTCAAAGTAATGGAAGACACACAAGTCATGCCTGTGTGTACAAAATGTACATTCAGTTGTATTAATTGTATGCATTATATGATCTGAGTGTATATTGACTTTGTTTTTGCAGAAGTCAACCAAGGCAAAGAAATAGTTACCACAATGCAAATTTAAAAATCCTGCAAATAATTATATTATACTGAGGGAGTGGCAGTCCAGGTGGCATAATCCTCTGCATGTCTGAGCATGGCCTTTATGTGCAGTGGACTTATAACAAATCCAACAATCCAGTCATCTTGCGAGACCTATGGCTTCATCAATTACGAATCACTGCCAACTCACCTATGTCTGCGTGAGTTCAAGTCCAGACTCAGCTAACATGGGTAAGTGAGAAAGCATGCCAGTAGCATCTCGTGGGTCGGTGATTCTTCCTGGGGTTTTCCAGGCTTCTTCCTCCACCATTAATACTGGCCGCCAAGTATAGCCTAACTTGTGCTGAAAAATGGCATTAATCCCCATAACAACAACAACAATTATGGAGATCCTAATGAAAGACCTTGTATGTCCTAACATAGCAAAGCTACGTACAATTTCAAATATGAAGATTTTAGTGATATGTCTGTTTGTTTAGTCATGGTCATAGCAACTGGATCCACTCCCAGTCAACCATACTTCGGCCAGCAAGCCATCTGTACTGGTACATCAAAATCATCCTGTAGAGTCATCATGTCCTTTAAACACTGCATACATGAATTATTTAGAGATGTTGGAATAGTTTATCGTGAAATGGAAACTGGTCATGAACAGGAGACCTGATAGTGTGAAGATACTTTTACTGCTTTCAACCATTGCGTATGGGATCCTAGCCCGAATTGCTCAGGTCACCATTCAGTGGGGAATGTATTGTGCTTCATTGCTAAAGCTGTAACGCACTGGCTTTAAGGATGTACTCGATTTTGCTCGCCATTGAAGCAGTTCAGGAACAGGTAGCTCAGGAACTACCCAATACCTTATTGCTCAACCTGTATCTTCTCTTTATTGGGATAAATGGAAAAAGCTGTTGCCCTTTTATCTTTATCCTGTTGACAGAAAGTGATGGATCTGTCAGGTAGCAGGCTTATAATGTTAATATGATTGAGTAAATATTCTTGGAAAAGCATAATTTACTAAACAATTTGCAGTCCAGTGAACATGTACAGAACTACAAGTGTTTTGTAACTGGACTATTCTTATCATCTTATCAGCCTGCCATACTGTTGTCAATTTCTTATGGTACAACCCCCCCACCACCACCACCAATATCTTCCTCCCATGTCTGTTAATCAAGCCTGTCCAGGCTTTGGAACTCAAAGCTCATTTAGTAGATTGTGTACCCTCCCATACCAACCTTTTCTTGGCAGCTTCCTTCATTTTTGAAGGAGGAATTGTAAGTCTCCAGACATATTTCACATTGCAGAGATTGTTGGAGGTTGTTGCCAAGGCATCAAGACACGGTACAGTTGTACAAGCTTCTCCTTATCTGTAGAGATTCAAAAGCAAAATTTTTAATACCTGCTATGTTTGATGCTGAGATCCTGTTCCGAGGGCATACAATTGCATAGAAAGATTTGAGGGATTAGGAGCCTTGGGTCCAACTAAACAGGCAAAGAAAGACCTTTCTTTAAGTTCAGTCAGTCAGTCTCACAAATTTTAAGCAGTGTAAAACTCCTTTTACAACTGTCTGTCATGTGACAAGATGGCCAGAAGATCCTGTCATGTTTTCAGAAGCATTGTTGGACCTTAATATACAGCTCAATTGTGGTCTTTTACAACCCCAGTCATCCAGTATTTCAAGATGCACAGTGTCCTCAGATGTACTCAACTGAAGGACCTCTCAGTCTGTTGCAAGATATTGACTCATATGAGACTAATCCTCAACCAAGAGTTGAATCTCATCTCAGAATTTGTGTTAATGTAGAGATGAATTTCCTCTCTTCAAGGTAAGGTTCCTAGCAGGTTTGTCACACAAAGAAGACACTGTAGTCCTCAACATCTCTCTCAGGGGCATCTGAATGCAACAGCAGACTAGGAGTACTTCATTTCAAGTTCCTGATGCAAGCAAACTAGAGACTGCACAGGGATGTTGTGTCTGCTCAGAACCACATAGTATCCCGATTCCATCACAGTCGACATTTGTGGCAAAATTAATACTGGTTTCTGACTGGAGTGCATATTCATGCCCTTGAACAGGACTTCTTTCTTTTCACCAACACCTCAGATTCTGGTTTGAGTGTTCACTGGGAACATGAAGATTTGCAGAGCTTGTGGTATTGGGAAGAATATAGACATCATGTCAGACCTTTTCTTGCACTACAAAAGTGTGTTAACCACAAGTTTTTACATCATGGTAATAGTGGACAACATGGCATACGTGGGATGTCAAGGGTGTATTCATCTTTTTTTTTTTTTTTTCTCCTTGGAAATCTAGAACCTTTTTAATTGGACAGTCCCATTGTAATCCACTCTTAGTCTGCCACATTCCAGGCCTGAGAAATATCTTGCAAGACAGTCTGTCTAGTCAGTGTTTGATGTCTTCTCAAAATGGTCACTGCACTAGCTAGTAGCAGATATATTGTTTCAAATTTGGTGATGCCATATGTTGACTTAGATGCCATGAGACTAAACAATAAACTCTTTATGTCTCTCCAGTCGCTGTCCCAAGGACTTGATATTGGATGCCTTCTGTCTAAAGATGTAGTAAAATTCATGCCATAGTGGAACAGGTGTGTTTGTGGTTCATAGGTAACTTTGTTTCAGTTTTCATTGCCAGCCTGGTTTTGGCCATGAATATCCATTCAAAGACCTAGTCAGATCAGTGCTACAGATACAATGGCTGTTTTAGGCTGAATATAAAAGAAGATATGGTCAAAACCACCTCTTTCTATCACTCAGATGTAACTTAAATTTGTGGAGTCACTAACTAGGATTATTCTGTCAAAAAAGCTTATCTATCACCCACTGAGAGTAGTCTTTCATTCATGGCAATCAAAGCCCATGAGATTATAGATTTTTCTGTATTTATGGATCTCTGTTAACTATTCTTCATTAGATAATGCCATAAAAGCTGAATTCTGGCAGTCTCACTCCACCTTCGATTCATTCTGCCTTTGATCCATGTTGCACCAGAACATATGCATGTATATATTAAACCCATTTGTGACCAGCTGTCCTCCAGTCTGCTGTAGAGCAGGTCCTATAGCAAATAGTAAGTTTACTTTGACAGGTTATCTTAGGGTATCAACCTTCCACTAGTGTGGTGAATTCAGCAACACAATAATAGCAGATAATGTGTTACTGCTATTACAGTGTGTATGGGTGAGTGGTAAGACTGACATTGATCATGTTATTAATTATTATTGTTGTCAATTTCCTTCCTGTCTGCTCTGATGTCCTTCAGTCTTGGTCTGATTGACAGAAATTAGACTGGTTTATGTTGTTTTTGTACATGACCTCCAGTTCAAATATTAATTGGACAAAGAAATATTAAACTTGAACTGGGGACTAGTGCCAGGAGAATAACAGTGCAATTAATAGCAGATTAGAATTACAAAATTAAAATTAGTTGCATCCCCTTTCCCTCCATATATATTTAAGGCATATGACCATAACTTAGAGATGTCATTTGTCTGTACTATTAAATAGCCTATGTGATCACAATTAAATATTTTTCAGATGTTAAATGCTTTAATTTTAAGGGTTTTTCAAAAATAATTCCAACTACACATCTTTAAAGGGCAGCATTAAGTAGCAGTTTCTCACAGAAATTCATTTTATGGTTCTTTTTTCAGTATGCTCACAAGTTGGCACAGCTTGTTGGACAAAACATCCACAAGGAACCTTCACAGGAGTTGTCAGACCGACTCTTCTTCCTGTAAGAAAAGGAGGACATGGGATTCAGAACACTTAAGCTTGTCAAAGATGTTTGTTTTATTGCTTTGACTAGTAACATTGGGCTGCTTCAGCTTCAAGTACAGCTGACCACATAATACAAGAAATATCAGTTACATGTATAACTTCCGCCAAAGGGGAAGACATTGTACACCATTATTTGGATCTCAGGAAACATTGTATATAGCACCTGCATTTATATCATAAAACAACTGTATAGAATGATAATAGTTGTTGAAAGTATGAGATCAAATTTACGTTTTTTTTAAATGATTTAAGTAGTGTATTGGATGCTTAACAACCTTCTTGGAATCAAAAATCTTGGAGCTAGTCTGCATCAGTACATTTTAAGTTATGTAAAAAGGATTTTCATCAGGGTTTTTTTGTTGTTTTATTTCAGTTTTTTTAAAAAAAGAAAAAGATTCCCAGTATGTATTTTTTTCCCCAACATCTCAGATATCAGATTGTTGATAGAAAGAAATTATGTCTTGAAGTAGTATTTATGCAGAGTAAATTTGAATGCATCTGACATTGTGTGACATTCATACATTCATTTAAAGCCTTTTCAAACTTCATGGAAATATAACCTCAAGGAGTAGCATAGATAATAATGTCTTGAGGGTTATACCTGCAGCATTTAATCATAATTTTTTATGGCAGCAAAGCAAACAAGTTACTGTTTGTAAATGTAATTTAAACCTTTTTCATTTTTAAGATAAAGATGTTTAAAATTTCAAATGCTTTGAAACTATAGTAACTAATTTTAAGATTTCACTTGTGAATGGTAGTTGATATAGATGAAAATATTATAATCATAAAGGGAAGTAACTAAGTACTTCTGAAGCTTTTAAGTGTTTTGTCAGTCATTAAAATTTAATCATTAGATTTATTCAAATAATCGTTCATATTGATGCAAAACTTAAAGTTGACTTTAGAACATGTAATGTTTTATATTCTTTAATGTCTTTTAGAAAAATATAAGATTAAAGTTACTATCAGTTTAATTTCTGCAGTGGTCTAGATTACTTTTTAATCCGGGAAGATTTTGTTAGATTTTCCCCACTGCAGATAAGTCATGAAACAAGGATTTTACTGTTTTCATTTTTTTTTATACATAAGACACATGACTTTGTCGATGGCTGGTACTTGAATTAAGGAAGAACCTGATTATTTCAAAATCAGTAAATCAAAAGTCAATTAAATCAACATTGCATACCTTGACCAAACTTTGTGACTGGCTTGCACTTTGGCAGAATAGATTTGAGGGCCATAGGCAGAGTCACTGTGACTAGTAGAATAAAAGTAGTTTTCACAAATTTGTTGTACAACACTAACCTGGATTAAAATTTGTGGATGACTTAAAATTGGGATAACAATGAAGCTGATTGCTTTTTTGGTCTAAATTAAGATTGCTTACTGCAAGAAGAAAAACTGTTTCTAGGCACAGATTTCAGTTATTTGCAGTGAGAACTATTACATACATGGAAGTCATATTATGTGACATTCACATTACTAGTTTTGAGATTTGCTATCTTATTTGGTAGGCATAGTTTACTATCAGCATGTGACTGATGATATTTGCAAGCTAGATGTTTTCACGATATAAAGATTTCTTTCCAGATCTAAGAAAATTAAATATGCAAAGATATGTTTACATCTTGAATGCAACACAATCAATCTCAGTTGTAATCAGCTTGTTTTTAATATGGTAAGCTTTTTAGATCTACTAGATGGCATTTTATCATCCATCATCTCTGTCAGTTATCACAACTCCACCAGAATTACTTGGATGATTGCCATGAAAATTTGCACACATTCATCCCATGATCTGGTTGCTTCTAAATAAAAATGGTGCCTTCAGACATCCATTGTGACCACCACATATTTTGACATTCTTATCACTAATTCACCTGAAAGAATGGTCCTATCAACATGGAATTTACACCTAAAGACTTCCTATAAAGTCATGCTCATCCTAAACTAAAATGGTACCAATGTAATATACAATTTTGCCACCATGGCAGCCATCTTGAAGAACCACAAGACGTCTCTGTCTGCATGGGTTCAAGTCTTGTGTTCGGCCAATGTGGGTATGTGAGAAAACTTGCCAGTAGCTTCTAGTTGGTCAGTGGTTCTTTCCAGGGTTTCCCTAGATTCATCCTCCACCATTTATACTGGACACCATGTATCGCCAGTTTTGTACTGAAAAATGGCATTAAACCCTACAACAACAACAACAACAACAACAACAACAGCCATCTTGAAAATCTTGCCACTACTCCTGAACAGAAAATCAAATTATAACAGGAATTTTACAAGATTTCTTATGTCTTGTTGGTATGATGTAGATAGGGCTTTGTGAACATTATGAATTTTGTAAGATTAAACACCAACTGTCACTTAATCAGTTGTTATTCAGTATAAACCAGAAATGCCAATTCATCACAGGACCAAACAGGAACTTTCCAGAGTGCCAAGTTCATTTTACATTATACTTATGGCAGATTTCATTTAAATTTCAGATGTAATGAGTTAAAATTCTGTGACTCTGTCATCCACTTCCATTAAAGATCTTAGGATTCAGTCATCATTTTTTCATACACATCCACCAATTGGTATGTTTTTGACGTCACCTGGATAACAAAATATTTATCCAGATTGGTCATATTCTTTTCACATTGTCAACTTTTCCTGTAGTTGTATTTTGTTTCCAAACCAATAGAATTTGTGTCTTGGTTGTTTTTCTATGTTAAGAATGGCATATCTTTAAACTGTGAAAGCATACTTGTTTACCCTGACCAATATCCATTGCAAAGTCCTGTCCATAAATTTAGCCACATATGCATAGTTTGGTATGGTAATAGTTTGCATGAATTGGCCAATGCAGGGTCAAAATGTATTGTGCATGTATTCATTTCTATTAAGACCATCTGTTGCTATTCATAATATTCCATTTTCTTCTTCATCAAGCACCTAAGTGAGGAGTCATAAAAAAATTGACAAGCTGTATCTTTGTAGGAAAAAAACTTTCCCCATATAATTGATACATTGAAATGTAACCAGTGGGGAGGGATTGGGGGGGTGTGTTTTGGATGGATATTGGGGGGAGTGTAGAAAAATAAATAAAACTGGGATGCTGAATCCTTATAGGAAATGACTTTCTCCACAAAAATCTATATGTTCAAATGTATCCTTCTTTTTGATATTTTATTTTCTTAAAAAAATAATGCTCAATGACAGATAAAGGCTACATGATATGCTTTTTTCCTGTATTCACAATTGTTCCACGGTGACAGATGACTTGGGGGCACATTAGCACCAACCACTTGCTCAGCATCGACTGTATTGATATCTACTTGATAGTCTTAAATATTTGTGGATCTATTGATTAGGCATTAGAAGGTCAAAGGTCTTGGCCCCTGTTATTAATAGTAGAAAAAAAATTATCTGCATTATGAACCTGTAATATGCTTTTTGCATGGCTTGTTCTCTGGTAGCAATTTTGTGTGCTGAAGGTTAAAGGCCAAAGAAACAGATTGAAAGAAGAAAATTGCTCCAGCACAAATATTCCTGTTATCAGATTTGTACTTTCACCAGAACTTCTGACTGACTTGCTCATTTGGTAAGAAAAAAGAAGAAAAATGGTTCTTGCATAATAACTTCAGTTCCAACCACTTACTCTAACCAAAGTTTGTGATGGGCTTGCACTTAGGATATGAAGAAAGTTTATTGATTTTGGGGTTGGAAGGTTAATGGGCAACATCATTGTGGCTAAAATACAATAGCTTTAGCAGAATAAATTTTATTATGTGGCATACACTCGGGGCAATAACAAAATCTATCAGTCCTGTGGTTAAAAGGGTCAGAGGTCATAGTCAGAAAAAGAAAATTACGGTTTCTGCAGAGTAGCTTTAGTTCAAGACCGCCTGCCTTCTCCAACAGTCCATTTCATTGGGACCTATCGGTCAGTAATTAGGGTCCTATCAATAATTAAAGTCAGTCATATCCAACATGTGCTACACAGAGGACTAACAAACAAATCATGTGTATAATGTGCCTTTAACTATACTATTGTTATAAGTGGAAGAGTAGACCACATTTCTCACAAATTATCGGACAGGGAGAAACTTTGATTGGGACTCTTTTTATTAAGTACAAACCAACTTCAAGACCATAGCCTTTTCTGTTAAATAGCAAGGATCATGTGAACTACGTGTAAATAATAATTCTCCTCCGCAAGGGTCCATGATGGTCATATCACTTCCATTAACATGAATGTCATAATCTTTGTACATCTTCTTGAGAGTAACTTTTGTACAGTAGTATTGGTAGCATTGTGTAGTCCTTTCTAAGTTTTAATATGCAGTTAGCATGCTGAATTTAATAAATGTTTTTAGAAAATTTTTGTTGTCTTTGTTTTAAAAATCTGCTGGCAAAGCACTTTTCTTTCTGATATATCTATGTTTACTTTCAGGATACATCAGTGCAAATCTTCTACACCTATATTCCATCAAACTTATAAGGGATAGTCACAATGTGTGATGCTCAGTCAAACTTTGAATTTGGTCATTACCCATACACAGTATCTATTGGTTAGTCAGTATAGGTGTTGGTAAGTAAGAATAGTTTGGGTCATTCATTAGGTGATGGTCAGTCACAATATTTATTGGTCAGTGAGAATAGGTGAATGAGAATAGGTATTGTTCAGTTAGAATAGTATTAGAAAAAAAGTGTTAGGACTATATGGCCTTGTACAAAGTAACATAAAAGAGCAAAAAACAATAAGTTTAGTCAAATTCAACAAATTATTTATATAGAATACAAAGTGAAAATTTAAAAAGAAAATACAGTATTGTGAATAAAATTCCAGTCATAAAGTTCTGTCACAAGTCCAATAGTAAAGAGTGTTCCGAATAAATTCCAAACAACTTCACCATACACCTGCGACTCTTAAGAAGTTCATATCTGTAGTGTGCCTGAGAGCTGACTATAGAATATTAGTGAATTTCTATGATTTGTTTTTATCAAGCCATCCCATTTAAATTCCCATCAAGTCTCATAGTGACAGCCATAATTTTACAGTCACATAGGGCCCTGAAAAGAATGTTAAAATTCATTTAAGGTCCAGTGCCCCACAAAGGGACCATAATTTGTAATGTTTAAGCCTTATAGTGGCCCAGATATGAAAGTAAATTACCAAAGATAGCTACACCATCCCAGCAATGTAACTAATGTTAGGAACCATCATGGCTCAGTAATGTTCAAATCTGGTGTTTGTGAATGACTTGCCTGCTGGGTAAGAATAAAGCCTGATGATTTTGAGGTCTAAGGTCTAGACCTTATTCAGTTTCAGTCAGGTTTACCTCACTTGTGAAAAGTGTCTGCCATCTTTTGGGTCAATATTTAGAAGGATGGGACTTATCACATTCTGGCATTATGAGATAATACCATAAATAAATTATTTATTCAGGTAATGAGATTTATTATTCACAAAATTATTCTTTCTTATCAATATACACAGGTGTCTTAAAGCTATTAAATTTTTTTATGGAGATAATGTTTCCAATGCATTTGCTAAGGAAGATGACCAATGGATGGCTTACAGTGATTTAATGGAAAGTAATTATTAGTAATCATTTTTCAGCACATGATAGACTATACATGCCAGCCAGTATTAATGGTGGAGGAAGAAATGGGAAACCTGTGGAAAGAACCACTGACCCACGAGAAGCTACTGGCAAGCTTTCTCACATACCCACATTGGTAAGTATAAGAGTCTATGACTGTATGTGCAAAGTATATATGGAGAAAAAAATAGGTTTTTAATAGAATACACCCTGCCACACACCTTTAAAACTGATGATTTGACAACGGAAGTGCTCCAATTAGATTGGGCAATTTTTAAGATTTGCAAACATATTTGCAAACTTTATCTACAAAGAATTTTACATAATTTAAATTACAATCAAGAAATATAATAGAGTAATGTTGCCAAGTAATGAAAATAAACAAAATAATTGTACTTAATGCTTCTCTTAACATACAGACATGACCTCCAACTTGTTCAGTGTAAGGGTAATATCCAAATTTGGATAGTACATCACCAAATAGCATGGACGCTTACTGAGCTGCGAGGAGAAGAGTGCATCCCAGTCTGATTCATAAATAATAAGCCGCCTCCTTTTTTCCTTAGACGTTTATGAACAGTAGACGTGTTCAAATTAGTGCGTAAATTGCTATTGTTTCTAATTTTAAAATGTATTTTGTCATTTCAGTTATTTTTATGGTTATAGCTTGAGAATTCCTTTAATCCTTGCAATAACAAAGTTAAGTGAGACCAATTTTAGTTGTTTTCCTTCAGAAGGACCTACACTGACACCCTTAGAGTACTCTAGACCCAGGTAAAAAGCAAGAGTGTTCTGTATGGGCCTATAATGTATGAGTATGATTATGCTAACTTTAAGAAAATGGTATCACAAGAACAAGGTACATTTATACTGGTTTCACATGTATTCAGTATATATGACATGCAAATTACACTCAAACTTGCATGTTTTCTCACAAGGATTTTCGAATGGTCACACCATATTGACCTGATGAAGTTATTGGACCATTCAAGCAAGATATCAGCCTGTTCAATTAGGCAAAGAATGAGATACACTGGCTTATCTTATTTACACTATCCTTGCACATGCTTCACTGGCAAATACAGATGATGAAATGGGGTGCATTGTGGGAAAAGTGTGGTGCCTCGTGGATACATGACAAGAACTGTGCATCTTTACACATCTCGTTTATTTGACACCACACCTAGAATACTTGAGAATCCTACATAAAATATGATGATGGTGGTTCTTCCTGGAGTCTTTCCAGGAATCCTACATAAAATATGATGATGGTGGTTCTTCCTGGAGTCTTCCCAGGCTTACAAAATATACTGGCTGCCAGGTTTGGAATATTATGGATTGGAAAATGGCATTAAACTGGTACCGATCACATTCAAGAAGTATCCATTATCACTGTTGCTGTTGTACTAGTGTATATATTTATGAACGTCCATATCGGCAAGATCACTCTATGCAAACCCGCCTATGGGCATGAGCTGCATCATTGCCCAACTTAAAAAAGTTATAGGCGTTTGGATACATGACGTAACTGTTTAGAAAAGTTAGGTCACATCCATTTACCACTGGACTGCTTACGCAAATGACTTGTACAAGTTCCAATGTGGATACCTTGTTTGATAAATAAATATTGATCAATATCAGCTATAAGTTCCAACTCGATTTTTGACAGCATTGCATCCCAAACCATTCCTGGTGGTGAGAAGTAATGCATGGACTTGCACACATGCATGGCTGTATCATGACATTCTCAAAGACATCTGCGAGCAGCAATACATCCATAAGCTGAAAAAAAAATCATGATAGTTGCCAATGTTTTGAAAACCAAATACAGATCAGACATTATTCACATGTGTATCGACGTTGGCGGAAATACTTTTGTGAGAGAGTGTATGATAGCAGACCTTAGTTGATGTCAAATAAGTTTCAAGGAACTTTTTCCAGTCACGTGTCTGCTCCAAATGGTAGATTTCTTTGTGGATCAGCAGATTAAATGTTCCATTGTCAGCACTGCCATTTGCCCCCCCCCCCCCCGTCAATAAACTTGTTTCAGTGTAAATGTCTTAGTTTTCCATATTGATTGGAATGATGCTTTTTTTAGTACTGGATGCTGCTACGACCATTTGCATGATCACGTAGCCATCATATTCATGCAGACTGAAGAACAGTCAGATTTTTATTTCACCTACGTAAATTCCCAACTATAGACACCATGCACTGTGTACTGCTCCTACGTATGTGTCAGTTATGTGACAGTGATTATGTATTCTTTTTATCAGTGGTACTAAAGCTCCATTATAGATACAACAGTGAATGGATATGAAAAACTAACGAATATTATCATATTATAATCATTACTGCAGGCAAGAAGAGCTGTTTCCTGATCCATTTTGTTGCATCTTTTAGCAATTTAATAAATACCTCAATTTAGTCCTTATCATGGCCTATGGTATAACATTGGCTGCTCAGTTGCTTGAACACATCTGACATGCAGTCTAACAAAACCCATGTGGGACTTGTTCAGAAACTTGTATATTTGTTGGAACCACAAGTGTTTCTTAGTCACTGAGAAGCGAAGCTTACAATTGGGTGTGGGTGATTTGGATTTTTAACATAGCTGTAACAATTTTCAGTCATATCACTAAGAAGACTGCAGAGTGACAGTTTATAGTGATGTCTAGCACTGAAGCATCATGCTGCAGACATGTAGCATGATGTCTTACACAGTCACATTATCCTGACACCAGAACAACCAGACCTAGCTCTAACTTCTTAATGCTGAGCTTCCAAAGAAACATTTGGGCATTCAGATCATTGTAGACAACATATGGGATCATCCACATTTTCCATATTGCTCAACAACAATAAATCAAACTCAGTCCATCTGCCTGAATCTTTGCTTTGGGTACAGCTGAATCAGTTGTAGGGATTTGTTTCTTGTCAATACCTTAAGGGTCATTCAAACCTTTGGCTACAATCTTGGAAGCCTGTGCTAGAAATTTTGTTACCAAACTTGAGTTTGACCAGGTGCTGTGTGCATTTTAGAGGCTGGTCTGTGAGATCACTCACAGTATGCAGTACATATATGATCAGCCATTCCAAACACAGCATGTCATTGCTTTCACATTTATTACTGCCCACAGTGCAAATCATGTTGGTGCTGGTAGTAACCTGATCAGGAAAGTATGAAGTTAAACTAGTAAACATAAGGAAAGCATTAATCATGAACATTCTCTGTAGTATTTTTCAAAGTCCTCAATGATCCTTCCAAAACCATTATCAATTTCAACATTGATGGTTTCAGTGACTGTATGGTTTAAGATTACACAATCACTACTATGAAGCCACAGCTGTGATATTATAAATTGTGGTTAAACAACCAGCCATAGTAAATTTCCACTGAGAATAATATCCACCTTGATCCCAGATGGTAACCCATTTTGCCCACAGTGCTCTAAGGTTTATATAGTCTTCAAAGCATCTCTGTTGGGCTTAAAGTAAACTTGGGATGATTGCCTAGTAAAGATGATGAGAATTCTTCTGTAACTTTAACTCTGGAACTGTGCTTTTCGGAGGACCATATATGGGAGCCTATTTGGCAACAGTATGTGCGATGTGGGAACAGTCTTGTTCATCAGCGATAATGGAGTGTAATATAAACTTGTTTGACCAGTGGAAGAATCCTAATGTGTAACTAAATGGCTGTTGCACAAAACTGTCTCGCATTCTGACGCAGACTGTTGGATAGTCACAATAGCGCAAGTATGTTAGTTTCTATTGCACCTATTGGTGTCTTTATTCCATGTTGTCGCGTGGAGTATTTGAGTTGATGTACAGTGACTATTACAACCAGCCTTGGTTCAGCTGGATGAAGCTGTCTAACAACCAGCCATGGTTCATCTGCAAGTCTTGATACTACAATTATACCTGTTGTTCTCATCCCACTTGTTATCTATGTTTCACATTTATGACATAGTTGAGCATCTAGGCAATACATAGCATGTGCATAATTGCAATATGGGCAATACATAACGCATTATTGCAGTCTGAATAATCATCACAAATGAATCTGTAAACTTATATAAAATGTGTCTTAATCTCCAAGTGCTGCACAAATAAGTAGACTGTCGCCTACGTCAAATCCAATCATTCTAAATGTTTGGAGCTCTTGTATATATCAGCTATGGTTTCTACTCTTCTGCATGCAGGTCTCTCCCATTGGTTAGTGTTGTTGGATACCTTTGCTATGTTATAGATTATGACAAATTTTCTGTCATCACTATCATCAAGATCTATTTATCATCAATGGGTATTTCACAATCTGTACCATCTATGCATTGTATTCTGGGCAACTCTGTCACTGTGAATGCCTGTGCCACATTATGCAATGGCCTTTCATTTGTTTTCTCATATTCTTCGACAAGTTTTTGTTGTCCTTGCTCCAGTATGATCCCTGTTTAAATCTGGTACTACATATTTGAGAAAGCAAATGTCTTGTGAGCCTTTTTGAAAAATATATATGACGCATTCAAGCTATATAGCTTTTTCATCCTTTCTGCATGCTAAAAATGCACCATCAGATACAGATATAAATTATTTCATAAAACTATGCATCAAACTACCTGGGGTCTAATGTCATTATGTAATAATCCACAGCAATTATCTGATAGTTAATCACTTATATGTACTTGACCTATCTGTCTCAGTGAATAGTATTATATAATTATATAATTATAATGGATCTGTATCTATATCTCACCAACAACACAGGCTTTTACATAAAGGAATGTGAAGTTTCTATGATGATGTACAGGTGTGTAAAAATCACCAGTGGTGAAAAATAACGTGGGCTGGGTAGTATATAGAGAAGGAATTGTGGGTTGGAAGAGTCATAGGCTAGTACTGTCTCGTGTGCCAATTACATTACTTTTTCCCAAGATGGTTATGTATAATGTCGCATCAGGTTCTGCTAAATAAACAGGTTTCTGGTCTTCCGAATCCCAATAAAATTTTCTTGAAGCTAGCACCAGGTCAAATTAACCCCAATGATTTATCACTAAATATTATGCCAGCTTATATATGACCACCCCTTGTTCAATTATAACCAATTATGTTAAATATCTTGTGACGTTTACATAATTCCACTCTGGTTATTGCTTCGTGTTTGAAAATATCATGGTAAACTCATCACATATTCCATATACTGCCTTCTGCAGAGTTATTTACTTCTTTGCTAAGCTTTTCAATGTCTTTACTGGGCACTTTGCTGACTTCTCTGGGAATTTATGTCTTTATTCACCTGCTACTTGGTCTATGTCAAGAACTTTTAAGATTCTCTGGGACAATATCATACAACATTCCATGCTTTTTGTTATATTTTACAGCGATTTTTCATTGTGCTGTCTCCGTGATCATTAAGTCAATAAATTTATAAAGATGATCTGATTATATATTTGAAAAATCGTGCAATATTTTTTGAGCTTCTTTGATGAATATGACACATTCTGACTAAAAAGAGATTTTATATTTCCTGTGACTTTACAATTGCCTCATTGGCCATTTATTTCCTACATTAGCTGCAGATACAAATCTTTCACAACACTGCGTGCATTAAATGTCAGCATTTTCAAGGGATATATATATATATTTCAAACAGTAAATATATACATATGCATTGTTGGCCTAGTTTGATCTATCCCAGTGCTGCAGCCAAAACTGGTTAATACAATAACCAAATCTGAAACCCACCATACAACACATCTTAGATACCTGCTTACGTGTTTGAGGGGTTCATCATGCATGGATATTTGCAGCAGGGGCAAAATCAGTGGGTATAGAATGAGTTAATCATGATCATAACCACATCTCACAAATCTCTATTCTTTATCTACTACTCACATGGGCAGACAAGGAACTGACCATTTAATGGGTTCGGGTCTGGGATTTCTGTTAAAAAGAAATTTCTGGTCTTCAGCTTGAGAAAATATTCTGATTCAGTTTGTCATGTTTTTAACTTTTTTTATGTGTTATCCATCCTTTATTTCATACATATTTTAAAGAATGTTAAAATATTTGTTGTATATTTCATCTTGATGAACTTTATATTTATATTTACATTTATTATATTTCATCACAGTGAAGCAATCTGATGTACAGGGACAAACCATGTTGCACTTACTTTTCAGTTTGATGTATAGGGGGTAAACCACGTTGCACTTAAAGTTTTCAGTATTATATACAGGGATGAACCAAACTGCACAATTTGATTTACAGGGATGAACCATGTTACTCTAACACTTCTAAGTTTGATGTACAGTGATGAATCAAGTTGTACTTCTCAGTTTGACATACAGGGGTGAATCAATTTGCACTTAAACTTTTCAGTTTAATGTACAGGGATGAACAAAGTTGTACTTACACTTCTGTTTATTGTACAGGGATGAACCCCATTGTACTCAGTGTGATGTACAGGGGTGAACCATATTGCACTTAGACTTCTCAGTTTAATGTACAGGGATAAAACAAGTTGTACTTACACTTCTGTTTAATGTACAGGGATGAACCCAGTTGTACTCAGTGTGATGTACAGGGGTGAACCATATTGCACTTACACTTCTCAGTTTAATGTACAGGGATGAACCAAGTTGTACTTCTCAGTTTGCTGTATAGGGATGAACCATGATGCACTTAACTTCTCAGTTTGATGTACAGGGATGAACCCATGTTCGCTAGCCAAGGTTCTGATATGATAACCCTATCTACACCTTGGTATATTAAGCAGATATTTATATGCTTTGGGTCTAAATTTCATTGTATACAACAGCAGGCCACTCCATCCAATCACATTTAAGCTGTTCAAATTTAATGTTGCTATATGATCAAGACAAAGGGAGCTAACAACTTGAATAGTCATAAATAAGCAATTTTCCAGTGCAGGTCCATGTTTGCACAAATATTCACAAATCTGAAATCTGCCTACCAACCATGGTCACAAATGCCAACAGATAACAAATATTCATTAAATGTGCTTCTTAACCAAAAATGTATCTGTATTGTTACCTTAACATTGTTTTTTTAAATTTCTGAATATAAAATCGTGTCTAAATATTACAAGCTTAAATAATTAGATATATTTTGACCAGACTTTGTATTTACATTAAGTTTCATTCTTAAAACAAGTCTTAGGACTCTGAAAATGATTTTAAGATATATGGTCTTAAGGGGCTTTAGTTGTACTAGCATGTCTGCATAATAATATAGTCAAGTATATATGGATTTTTTTCTCAAACCTATTGTAAGATTTCCATCGGCACAGTACCATGAATGATGCCAGTTTTGTAGTTCAACCATAGATTTACCCTAAGCATATGAGTAAATTCTGAATTTTTGGATCTGTAATTTTTCAAATTCAAATTAGTTTTCTGAAATATTTGATGCAGAAGTTCTGGCAAACATCTAGCAGTTTTAACACATTTAGCATCGTTCTGGCACACAAGCATTATGGTTACTTTCAGACACAGTAATGGCAAAATTCTGGTTATGTTTTGATTTTATAATTTTCCTTTAACTTTTTGTAAAAATGTTAGTAAGTTGACAATACAAAATTTTAAAATAAACACCTAAAGCAAACTATAGTTCATATGGTCACTTTTTACATTTTTTATTCTCATGGAAACATTTGCAGAAAATTTGCTTCCTCCATAGTGAAATTTATAGTATTTTCTTAACATATTCACTTAGTAGTTTCATAAATATGACTCAATCAGGTTATTGATATGTTATACTGTTTATAAAGTATACATTCAGTTATCTACTCACTCAATTTTGAAAGGTGCAGTGACTGTTTTCAAATTTTAAATATGATGAAAAAACTTAAAGTTTGATTTTGGTACGTTTCACACAGGATTCCTGCCTAAAGCCAGGTCATGTTTATAATCAATGGGTTATCAACTCATCTCAGGAGCATATCATACTCTTGTTCCCCATTATTTAACAATATTAAGAATGAGTTAGTATATTTTTGATATTAAATTCTACAACTCTGCAACTACAGGTGTAATACACAGAACTTCAACAAGGTTCTAACAGTAAAGTCGCACTGGCAGAAACCATGTTCTAATACTACTGTTGCAGTAACCCTCTATGTAAAAATTTGTCACCTTTATTGTTCCATGTACTAACGTTCTACAATAGGTTCAAGTTTAACTGCATAATGTTAAACAGACCAATATAAACAAACAAATAAATAAAGCTAAAACAAAGATGGAATAATAGTAAGGTTCTCTTGTATTTAATCATTCATATGGAAAAGGGTATATCCACTTTCATTTTCAAAATGTGTATCAAATTCATGTAAAATTTTGGTGAAGACTTAATGCATGAATTTATTAAAATCAAAGTAACTGAGTAAAAAAAAAAAACCATGAAATTAAACATGTTGTAACAACAAATTTATGATGTACAATTAATAGCTGCTTTAAATGCATACATGTACACTACAAACATAAGTGACATAACATAAAATGAAGAATCCCTCCAGTTTGATGGCTGAGTGTCAATGATTCTGTCCCCTGATTTTGCAAAATAAATGAATGCCACTCTGAAACAATTATTTCATTTTAATGTTATTAATGATGCAAGCATTAAAATTTACAATGGACTTAAATAATCTTTTTTTTTTAAATTCAATTTCAAGGAAAATAGAGATGATTAATTAGACCAAAAAAAATGTTATAACTTAATAAGTGATAAGTTTTATCAACACCCTTACAACCATTCTTAATTTAATTTTCAGGTAAAAGCAATCAGCTGTATGACTTAAGTCCCATTTCGTGTGATTCTGGTACAATCTGAGAATTTGTGAAAAAAATTATTAGAGTTATGCTGGTAAAGTTCAAACCAAACAGTGACAAATGGAATAAAGAAACAACCAACATTTTAAAATAGACATCAAAGAACCAAGGCAAATGTAATTATACGTTTTTCTCTTTAACACAACCATAACTGTTATTGAGTCTCTATTTTTCACCGAAGAAGCATTTGCAAATATCACGAAAAATGTCAACAAAAAAAAAATGAAACAGTTTCTTATAAAGCTTTTTGATTTTCCCTTTAGAAATGGATTAAGGACAAAATAATACTTCTTTTGCAAACCTGTATAAAATACTGAAAAATCTCTAATATAATAGTGTAACCTTATTTGATACATTAAATAATATTTATTTACAATTACTTACAACTAGTGCAATTTTTTAATAAAACAGCATATAACAATAAGACAAATTTTAATATACATTTACAATACTCTCAACAACCAGTGCTTGTTATGGTCTTCATGTGTACAAATTATACATTTTAACAAAAACCATTCCTATACCCTCAAAAGGAACAAAGGGCAGGGAAACTTTATGTAAATAATTACAAAAAGACAAAAACCTTCACATATGCCATAATGTACAACAATTTCTAATGGAATTAGACGATATCACATGATTTTGTTTAATGACCACTAGTCAAAAGTGATAGATGCATTCCTAAAGGACCAACTCACTACAAATTGCTCTGTTGGGCCGGAAAAAGAGGAACTTGTGTAAGGAAACCAATGCTGGCAAAAAAATTGCATTTAGGAGAAATGACCACTCAAAATGATATGAGATGCTCTTAACTCTTTCAAGGACAAATAAATATAAGCAATATCCCATCTAATTATTTGAAGTTGACTGACAAGGGCCACAAATCTGTCCAACATTGAGCCAATGAGACAAATCTCAAAAAGACATATCTAGGTCTATTAGGTATCATCAACTGAATCATGTTTAATGCTTTTTAGTCATGCTGATTACAAGCAACATCCCATGTAAATATATTAAATCAATAGACAAGGAACATAACTCTGTCCAAAATTGGACTGATGAAAGCCACATATTCCTATATTATGTAAATAGACATGCATTACAATTTTTGTTCACTAAAAAAATAACAAAATAGAAATATAACTCAAGATTTTGGAAACTAAACAATGTATGTGTGCTGATGTTACATTCATGCCCAAATATAAATGTCTATTAGAAGAACTTCAAATGGCCAAGTTGGTATGGTACCTGTAAGGTGATACTTTGCTACATTTTGAACACATCTATCCATGGATATTGTGTCAGAAAAAATGGACAGTATAAGGATGCACAATGCACTTTCTTGATTGATTTCCTTTAATGGCTGTATCAAAGGCCAGCACTTGTTTATATTTCATGGGGTTGTAGTAGTTATTTAAGCAGAATATGATATATACTTTTAGGGAAAGCTGATTAATAATTAATCTACATTACATGTACAAATGCAAACAATATTGAAGCAAATCAATAATTTACCAGAACAAAACAAAATAAACAAGTTTTTATGCTGATACTTTCAAAAATTTAAAAATTAATTACTAATTATATACGACATTCTTTAAATTTAATGAGTTTTTGTAGCAATTAATAGTTTTTACACTTATGCAGCCTTGTTTTATTTACCTCAATCAAAAGGGAAAAAAGATGACAAGAAATTAACTATGCACAATTTAGATCATTTAGTTTATGTCATTCTACATCTTATGTATTGACAGTGAGACCGTCTCCAGATATACTAATGGTGAAAATTTAATCATGATATACTAATTGCAGAACAATGTGAGACCAATATGATACACCAATTGCAGGACAGTGTTGATAATGTATTAATGAATTAAAGAATATTGTAATTCATCAATGCATCAGCAATATTGATCAATCTCTAATAATTGCTACAGTATTAAAAATTTGTCAATGGGAACTACTTTATGCAAGTGGGCAGTAGCATTCCTCAAGAGGAAGCAAAGTAAAAGTGTAATTTTTGACAGAGAATATTCATAATCAAGGTTACTTAATGGTAGAATATCCCCTTTATAATCATTGGGAATATTGTTAATAACATGTTTTTGTCATGAAGTTGATCACCCTTTTTGTATAAATTACCTTTATTTTCAAGATGTCTAAGCTCTGAAAGAATGTTAAACCAATTACTCCAAAAGGTTTCAACAACCATTGTGTGTATACAAAAACTTGTGAATTATGTCCTGAGTGACAAAAAAAACAAGATTCCTTTATTCCAAAACCAAGGGGCATAAATTTTGTGAAAGAACCACTGGAACTTTATTTTTTAAGTTGTTTTATTAGTAAAATAATGATTCCATGATTTCATTACAAGCAATGGTGAAACTTCATCTCATCCTTGAGGAAATATCTGCATGTCAATTTATGAACTTTAAGTTAACTCTGAAACTCACTTCTCCATAATGAACTGCATATGTGAAAAAAAGCTTTTTATTTACCAAATATTCATTTTAATTAGTATCTATTAACTGCTGCCACCAGTAAGTATTGGTGATATTTTTGCTAATACAAAAAATTTTGTTGAATATTGTTTCTTTTACAGTGTACTTAGAATGCAATCTGGTAAGAAAATTGAGAACTTCACAATGTTGATTGAAATTTTAGGGAACTAACTACATTTATGATGATAAATTGAGCATGATATCAAATTTTCATTACCAAATTTTGATTATAATTTTTAAAAAATGGAATCCACATCTGAACACTTTATATGTGGGTTTGCAAGTTATCTGGGTATGTTATAAAGGCAGTGATGTATATACAGATTTGAATAGCATTTAAGCCTGGCTGTTTTCAACCAAATTGTAAAATTCTGTTGATTGATTTTTGTGAAGAAGCTGAACAGTATTTCTTTAAATAATGGTTACAATATTTGAATCTGGAATGGGATTATTTGCATAAATTTGAAAGCCCTTCACACAATGATGATTGATGTAAATTTTGGTCAGATTAGGTTTATTTTCTTTTTTTTTTCAAAGATGTTATTTCATGGTTTTTCTATTGTTCATAACTGCAGCCATATTTCATGGTGGATCAGTTTCAAATGAACAAATTAGAATGTCAGATAAGCTAAAACCAACTAAATTTCATGATAGTAAATGAACCAATGTCAGGGAAATGGATATAAATGCAGATGGTGATGCTCCTGTTATACCTATGGTTTATGCATAACACAATATTAACTGAGGTATCTTTAAACATCAAAAAATGATGTGCGTATCAAAAGGCTACTATCTTTCATAACCTTAAATTAAAATATTTATCTTATCTTGTTTTCAAAAAACTTTATTATTGTACAAAAACATTAAAATTATTTTTAAATAATTTTTATTTTAAAATTTTTTTTTTGGTGTTCAAATACAAACAAGAAAAAAACAAAACCAGCAACAATGACACCTGTGATAATAAGCTATCCATGAAGTTTAAAAAGTAAACTTTTGCATCTGCATATATAGAGTAATGAATGTAAAACTTGCCCCCAATTGGTCTAAAGTGCTCGTCATTACTGATCACTGCCATCTCACCTCTGTCTGTGTGGGTTTGAGTCTTGGATTCAGCCAATGTGGATATATTAGAAAGCCTGGGGTTTTGCCAGGTTCTTCCTCCATCATTAATATTGACTGCCATGTTGAGCCAATTGTGTGATAAAAAATGGCATTAAACCCCACAACAAGATGCTTTCCAGGAAAACCACAATGTTAATAAATCTTCCAATATCTATTGCTATACAATTATTGATTGTGAAAATCTATGCTTCAAATCAACTCAAATTTCACTCATGTAAAATGAAACTAAACAAAAAAATAAAAAAGGATTCTAAATTTGATCATCAAGGTATTAAAGACAGAAAAATGTGTTTTCATGCAAAATCTATAATAGTGAGAGGCTCTACAGAGGTAAGTATCGCACAAAAATCTTACAAATGCCTATTATAACCAGTATGTATGTTAAAAGATGTTAAATCTCTAAGCAAACATAATTTTGTTCTTTTATTTTTCTGCTTGCCAGCTTAATAACTAATAATAATTTTAGTTACTGAATCAAGATATTTAAAACAGAAACAAGGATAAATATTCATTACATAAATTTTGAAAAAAATTAAATAAATTTCAAAATGATAACACATCCACTAAAATATTCTAGCCATCTTTGTGCATTCACTATACAGAAAACATATTTGATTTCCATGTCAGGCTTCACCTATAAATAGACGATGTTATGGCCTGCACAAAAAGACCATAATTTCATAATAGCAAAAAGATAATGCTGCAATTTTTTCCTGACAAGTGAATTACAAGTCATTTTAGCTATTGGACACTTTATGATCACAATGAATATTTCTTGCCAAGTATATTAGGTTTCTTATCACAACTGACTAATTAATTACCTGCAAACACATCAAAACTTTGGCTTGAAAAAAAAAAGTATGTCTGAAACACAAGTTCAGGTAAAAATAAATACTGAAAACTGCCCATTGGCAAATGATTTTTGTTGTCCAAAAAACAAGAATAAATCAAAAACATACAGAAACTAAGGCAATACAAATTCACATAGTTGTAACTTATTTTGTCTATCATCTTCCTGGTTGATATCCCTTTAAATTTTAAATTACACCAGTCATTTAAACTATATAGGACAGAATTATAAAGACCATGTATCTGAGTTACTAAAAAGACAATGGCTTCACTGCTATACTACAACTACTGACAAGTTCAGCATCTACAAACTTTATCTGTGATCCATAAACACACATCAAGATTAGACTTAATATATTAACTAGCATAAATTTTACACTCATTCTCTTTCACATTTATTTATCAATGAAAACATTAACTTTTCAAAATCAAGCATAACACACATGTATTTATTAAAGTCTTGCAATAATGATTAATACCATTTAATTATTTCAATTCAAGAGGACCCTGCCTTCGCACTTTGTGTATGCTGTCTTTCTGGACTAAGCAATGCTGCAGCTGCCTTTGCTTAACAGGATACTGAAAAAAACAACCTGCACTGTGCATCTGCTGAGCAGAGTGCATATTAGAGAGTGTGATTTTTAAAATCCATGTCTTATCACATGAAGTGAAATATGCCCATGTTAAAAGTAACTTTCAAGCTTGCATGCATGTACGCTGACTGTTGGTGCTTCATGACCACTACATTGGATCCAACTGTTTGTTTCTGTGTTGAGCCTAAAGTGCAGGATTGCAGGTTTCCTTGAAGTGTTCTTTTGTCCCACGTCTCAAAATCTTGACCCTGTACACTCCCTTGCAAACATTTTTTATTTTATAAATAAACCAAAAAAACACACCTACACTTTGTTTTAATGCATGTCCATTCCATATCTCTGTGGACACTAGCAATGACCAAAGTCACTAAAGGTCAGTTCATGTAATGTAAATTTTCAGTGTAATTGATAACAGTACAATTAAGGTGATTAAGACCTTTATATAATTCTCAAAATCAGTCACTGTAGCAATAGAGCAGTATTTACTGCAAAATCTGTCTCAACTGCAGAACAAAAGCCTTTGACACCACTATAAAATTTATGTTGCACAAAGCTAATAGAAATTTAAACCTTAAGTGATGCAAACAACGTCCAATCAGACATATTTTGTCAAGCCTGAGGGATAATAGAATGATGGGTCTCATCTACCCATATCCTGAATTAAGGTTGCCTTGTGGATCACTACATGATCATTATACCATTCCTACATTTAAAAACATGACTGAAAACACATAATAGTTTGAAAAAGAAATTTTTCCTCTAGACTGGTGAAATTTAGCTGGACTAACATGTCTTTTTCCTGAAAAACTGACTAGTAAATTGAACACCAAGGTCACTGTTGCTAACAATTTATGTCTGGATGACAACTTAAATTGTAGATAACAGAATTCAAGGAAATTTAATACATCTGTTCCTATAGCCCCAGAAAGTTTGCTATTGATTTGCCAATCATACACTCTAAGGTCTCTTAACCAAAAATAGATTCACTCTATGCATTTCATTTCTGGACAATAGCTTCAGCATTACACCACAGATGATAAGTTGAGTTCAAGAATACATTTAAACTCAACTTGGCACAAGCATTGTCATACAAACATCTTTCAATACAAATACATATAAAAGGCAGATGAACTAAAAAGTTAACATTCTGAGGTGTACATGTGGTGGACTGTACTGGTAAACTTCATTCTCTCAAGATGTAATTGTGGAAATCCTATTCAAGTCTCATTTCAAAATTTGTCTCCTCTGAACCAACAGCTGTGTGCACATCAACAAATGAAAGAATTCGCTCTGGAACATTAGGCCTTGAATCAAACCAAACAAAACTGACTGCCAGGGCAGCAGACATTTGCATAACGTAGCACTGGACTCCAAGTATCATGACAGTATCACTATTCTGATAACTGACAGCAGCCTTTAGACAATAACAGGCCATGTGAACTTTGTGTAATATGAGGTCTTCTATTGATAAATGCACTGAAAGGCTTTCATCAGCTACGTTTCCATGATGTGGAATACACTGATATAAATGAGTCTGTACTGCCAGCTGCCAACTTGACCTTAAATAAAATAAAGGATAGTGAAGGTAACATCACAATGCAATAGATGGATACAATGTAAACACAATATAGGCCAGTGCTTGGTTTTGTGAATGTAAATAATTATCATACAACATTGAAATTTGTTAACTAATAGCATAAACCCATGCAAATGGTCATTTACACTTTGACACTAACACAAAAAGAAATCATAGAGTAATGTCAAATCTTTGCAGTTACATGATGCATATAATCTCAAATTCATGTTAATTACAATTAAACTATTTGAATAATACAATATGGTATGAACTACTTCCAACATTATTTACTTCAACAGTAACAAAATTGCCTGAACTAAAATTATAATCCTGTGCTCAAATAAAAAAAATACTTATATGCCAGAACTTTGTTCAGCTTGAGGTTGAGGTTAGGATTAAATATTTCAGAATCTTGTGGTTTGTACTTCTATATACATGCCAAATTTGAATCAAACTGAATGACTTCCTTTTCTGAAGCTACCTTGGTAGTCCTCTCTAATTTTTGTAACAGATCAGGTGAACTAAAACCTTATCGGCAGCAGATACAATATTGTCACAATCGAGATGAGAACACTGGGATGGCCGTATCACAGAACATGTAATATATTTGCCTTTATTACTTACCTTGTATGGGTGAAATGCCAGAGCACTGATTGCACCAATTCTCTGACCCAAGAAACCCTCATGGTATTTGATTGTGCTAAGATTATCTCCAGACTGGTTGTAGACCCCAATGTACTGGTTCAGGGAGCCACTAAAAACATAAATGTAATAAATATAAAGATTAATTTTGGTGCATTCTGGTATAAATGATATAGCAATCGATGAAATTTTGTGTGTGTGTGTGTGTTTTGTTCATCTGCATGAATGTGTTGTATATGACATAATATAAAACCACTATCATTGGTTCTATATACATTTGCAAGACTGAAAACATTTTTTCTTTTTATATCAAAGGACACGCAAATTGGCACTTTCCCTTCATAGTCAATGGTCCAATTCTGGTTCTGTTGAGATTTTTGGAGTGTACAAATGTAGTGCACATAAATATATATATAAATTCCACCTGATCACTGCTGGTACTAATATTTTACTATACAAATCATGCAAAGCTATATGTAAGTGAATACAGTTCTTAGTACATATGTTAAAGTTTCCTTCTCTCCATGCAGTATACTCTGAATAATAATAATAATAATAATAATAATGATAGTGATGAAAATTAATACCATGCCAGGACATCAGCATGAGGATGGAACTCCACAGCAGTTAATCCTTGCTGTAAATTTAGGAAGCGTATACTCTCTGTAAACCTGGGGTCCCAGAATCGTAGGTAACCATCATTACTGCAAGCACAACATCAAAACAATTTTTTCATTAGATAATTAACGTCATAAGGCACACCCCAAAATATTTACAATATCTGATTTTTGACAAATTAGTCTGGGATATGTTATACCTGCACATGAAGTCCATACATGTGATTAATGTTTATCTATATTTAAGTCATTTTGAGCCAAGGACAAAATAAACTTTCAAACAATCAGGTATAGCACTTTAAAAAATAGTTTGGAACAAAGTATTTTACAACTTTTGAATAAGTGTTTTGTAAGCACCACAAACACACACTTACCACAATATATAGTCTCAATCACCATGATATATATCACAACTTTCTGTAATCTCATGATTTTTAAAAAAAAAAGATGTGAGCAAAGATAAAAAATTAGAAAACCAGTCTGTTCTGTCCTAAGCTAGACAGCTGCTATAAATAGAAACAGAGGTCTTCTTGGAAATAAGGCAACTGCTATAAATAGAATATAACACTTGGTAAGGTTGAAGCTAGTCTACAGACGAGTGTACTTTTATGTCATAGTTACACAGAAGCTGTCTTTACTAGATTACATTCTGTGGGATTAGTAGGATGTTAATAAAAATGAGAAAATAAATTATTAATTTTTTGGAGTCGTGGATATTACAAAAAAGTGTAATCTAAATATATTTATATGTATGGCGTAATTTAGTGAAAAAAAGCATAATGATTACGCCAAAAGCATAATGGTTGGCATGTATGAAAGATGTCTGCAAAAATAGCAACAAGTGCTGCACCTTCTATTGACAATGATAAGGGACACAAATCATGTGGTATTAGACCCACAACAGTAGAAAAGTTTACTTCAAATTTCCCACTCTTTGACCACTGTGTGCAAGATATTGGTGATGATGTAAATTCTGACATAACTTTTTACCATACATACTCGCTTATTTGATGTGCTGTTGATTATGATTTTTAGCGTAGTTTTAACAATTTTTCAGTCATATCGCTACAATGTCTGCAGTGTGGCAGTTTATAGTGATGTTTAGCACAGAGGCATCATGCCACAGACTTGTAGCATGATGTCCCACCCAGTCACATTATCCTGACACCAAGTCAACCAGTCCTAACACTAATCTTTTAAGGCTGAGCATCAAGCGAGGCAGCTGATAGTAACATTTTTGTAAAGTCTTATTATGACTCAACCGGGGATAGAACCACTGACCTCCTGCATCCGAGATGGCCGCTCTAACCACTAGGCCACCGGAGCGGATCTTATTTGATGAATCCAACTGCAAATTGCATATGGTAAATATGAAAAAGATAAAAACTTCTTTTGAAAAAGCTTGGTTTGCTGTCAATGGCTTTGTCTAAGTGCCTAATCCCTAAATGTTGAAAGATTGATTTTCATAGTGGTCTTTAAAATACTGAAAATCCTAGCTACAATATTAATTAAAGCAGTTACTTAATGTTGACTGCTTGTAAGCTAGTGCAAAGGATGTCAGCATCTTCCTTCACACACAACTATATTTATATTAAAGCATCAAGAGTAAATCTTAAAACTTGTCAACTTGTTACTTGGAGATAATATGGACTGACATAAAACAGATGAAGTTTATAATGTAAAGCAAAAAAGAACGGAATAAATCTGATATATTTTTTTGTGACTTTCTTACCTAGCACTAATTATCTTGCCTTCTGGCCCCTGCTGAAAGTAAACCTTGAGAATCCATCTTGTGTGCTCCCTCAAAGTCATCACTCGGCTGAAAGGGAAAAAATCTTAAGAAATGGGCTTGTCTTCAGGATGAGGAAAGTATAGATTTACCAAAAGCATTTATGTATCAATGAATAATATAAGGTTAGCTTGCATTAAGCAAAACTATGGATCTCTATTACTCACCATTCTGCTGGTGACAGTCTCCTATCAAAGAGACGCACAGTTCCATCGCCACATCCAGCTATCAGTAATGACCTTCCACATGTATCTGAGGCCAGGCTTGTAACACAGCTATCAGCACCAGTAGGAATGTCCTGGAATTAAAAAAATATGCCACAAACTGACCACAATAAATCTACCATAGTGGAAAAGTTTACACAATTAAATCCCATTTATGAATGCCGCATTTTTTTAAATGAAAAGATATCCCCACTAGCAAAGTGGGCTTTTTTTAGAATGACAAAACTGTAAACTGTAACACTTTGGTACAAGCTTAGGTGGCCTTTCTGAAAAGAGCCCAACAAAAAAACCCCACTATATATTCTACTAAAATCCACTTCCCGTTACAGATCACTGCCATCTCACCTCTGTCTGCGTGGGTTCGAGTCTAGGATTCGGCGAATGTGAATATGTGAGAAAGCTTGCCAGTAGCTTCTCGTGGGTCGGTGGTTCTTTCCGGTGATTTCCCGGTTTCTTCCTCCACCATTAATACTGGTCGCCATGAATAGCCTATCGTGTGCTGAAAAATGGCGTTACGCCCAACAACAATCCCTTTAGCATCTCACATTTATTGAAATGCAGTGTGAAACTGTTATTCTTCATCATAATCTGATGGATCTCTCGGCTACTACAAACCATGATTTTAAAGATCCAAACAATGATCCTACAATGAAACTAGGATCCCCTTCTCCAATTCATAAATTTGGATACCAACAAAAAGTGCTATTTTTACTCCTAAGGCATGAATTGAAATCCATATATATAAATGAATTCACAGTACTTCTGGTTCAAATCATCTTTCTTCATAAATGTATACAGAACGGGTTAGAAAAATTTAATTCATTGAACGATTTGAATATAATCAATGGAAATGAAAATTAGAAAAGGTGTCACCTAGTAATGGCAATTACCCTCACAAATTAATCAAGTTTCATAATATGCAGATAGGTCTGAGAAATTGTACAAAATGCAAAACTCTTATTATCATCACTTAATATTTAAAAGCAGGACATTGTGACCTACTCTGTGGTAGTAACTAAGATTCCTCAAAATAAAGCAAAAGAAAAAAACCTGTCTTTTCCGTCTATATGCAAATATTGACCAAGGGAATAAACTCTTACATATTATCTCCCATTGAGCCATAGCAAGGTGGCACCATTTTAAGTTGAGTGATTCATCAGTAAAGATACTCACATTCATTAGGCACATTTATGGATTTTATCATAATTTGGTTGGTTAATCAATTTGTAAAACATAATTTACTATAAGATTTCTTTCTCCTTTGAACAGATTATTCAATTACATTCGAAATATAGACAATAGCAGGCAAGAATGCTGAGCATCCTACCTCTACAACAGGTATCAATCATGGGAATAATTGCAGGATTCCATATTTGATGGACACCTCTCTTGTCTAAGCAGCATAAACAAATTTCATGTCTAAGAAGAATTTAATAAACTCTACTTTCCCAAAAATTTTCTGGGCAAATCCAATGAAAGTGCTAAACTATTGCTCCTGAGGAGGTTGTGCTGACATCAGCTATATCTGGTGGTCATCTGGACATCAGCTACTTGGCCAACCTGATTCCAATATGCAAAGATAGATCCATGTTATAAAAGACTGAGAAGGTTGACTATACATATCAGCCAACAACTTCTAATGTGTCTTTCAAAAGCAGACATCTATGGTGAAAACCACCAAAGTAATCTTTTGACCCTTTTCCTTACCTGGACTTTCATCTCCTTTTGTGAGTCCCAGACTCTAATGAAGCGGACATCTCCAGATGCCAACAGCATCCCTGTTTGTTGTTCCCAGTTTGTCACCAAACCAGACCCTTAAATTAATACATATATTAATACACAAATTACTCATAGCTGTCACAATTTACTACCTATTTATTTCTTATCTGTGTGTAATAATAATTTTCCACATTCCTATGTGTGCATGATCATGCTTTACAGTCTGGAACAATGATGGAGTGTAGCTCTTTTATCAAGTGACAGTCATCTTTGCCTTATGTCTGGTGCAAAATTCTGACAGTTGGTAGAATTTTTCTATTGTACACCATATGAAAAATTCTATTAACCTTTCATCTATCATCTGATGCATACTATATAAGTCTAGGAACATTCCATGATTACAATAATCCTTCATCAATCATCTGACATATGTTATATTGGTCAAGGAATGTTCATGATGAATGTATATGATGCTATATATGTTGTTTTTTTTTTTACTAAAAGCAGCATGTGAAATTCTGTCATGACACAGTAAACTAGTGTTTAGCAAGAGTTATTTAAAAGATTAAAGAAAATTTTACCAATGAATTAAAAACCACTTTGTCAAATAACATTAATGTTTGTATAGCATTTTGAAAGTGTCATAAATTTCAGTGTCCAACAATATTTCCAAAACAGAAATTATCCAGCACATATCACTGATTCTGTGCTGAACAAAACCTGTAATCTTTCTCAAAATGAGGCTTTAAATACAGTAAATTGTACAATGGAGAAAAATATAGTTCCTTTTGCAATACAATACAATCCTTCATTACCTAATATAGGTCTTATAATTAATAAATATTGGAGTCTCCTAAACTTATCAAATAAAAACAGCGTAAAATCCCTTTACAACAATAAGCCTATTGTTGCTTATAAGAGACCCAAGAATTTGCAAGATTTTTTAATTAGAACTAAACATACAGAAAAAAATAAAAAAAGGACAATTCTCATCATCTAAATGTAATAGACATCGATGCTCTCAATGTGCAAACATAAGAGAAAGTAATTTTTTTAGTAGCGCTAACACAAAAGAGACATTTTCCCTACGTTTTAACACTAACTGCATATCAACTAACGTGATTTATTTGATAACCTGTCAAAAATGTAACATGCAATATGTTGGACAAACACTTCAACAAGTTTCTAAAAGAATGAATAGTCATCGCTTTCATATTAAAAATTATAAAGATCCTCAGTTTTCATCTAATATTTCTACACATTTTAACACCCATAATCACTGTCTACTCGATTTTTCTTTCATGCCAATAGATATTGTGCATGGAGACATGAACAGACTTATAAAAGAGACTTATTGGATACATAAATTAGATACTTTGTATCCTAATGGCCTTAATACCAATGTATTATATAAAATTGTATAATTTTCTTTTTAATTGTGAAATTGTATATCTTTCATAACACTATAATTGTATGTATGACTGTTTGTCTCTATTATATTTTATTATTTTACTGATTCAGGTTTCATTAGAGACTCGTGTATCTTTTAGATCCTGTCATATATATAGTTGTTGTGATTATGCATTGTTTTTATGACGTTACCTAATGACGTAATTTCTTATGAAGTTACGTAATGACGTAATTGTTATTTTAGCCTGTAAAGACGTCATCTGTTTATTTCAAAACATTTTGTTCCTGAAGAAGCATATATTATATGCGAAACTAGTTGCACGGAATTATCGGCGTTTGTGTTGTTTTTTTAATCCCAAGTGTCCAACAGTGGCATAATATCAAAGGTCATCAAGCAATATCAATTTTATGAAGCATCATACAGCAATGTCAATAAGTATCATAGAATCTCTACTTATCAATTCCCTGAACACTAAACATTACTGAAATCATCTTGTGCAATAACGTATTACCAAATTCATTCCAATCATGTAATTTCTAATTGTAATAAGTGAAGGCAAATCTTATTCAGGGCAAAATGGAAAATATTTTATTTGCTTATAAAATGAGTTGCAAACTACTTAGACCCATCTCTGTCATCCCATAATGCAGCAGCAGATCTGGATCTATGCAGTTTGCAAGGAATCAGTAAAACAAACAAAATAGACCCTGATATGCAAGTACATTATGCAATGAGAGATCAAGGTGTATGTGATTTGTAATTGGACTTGACTTGCGAACAGAGCATAGAGAGTATTTAAGAATTAAAATACCTCTGTTTAGAGGCAGCATGTCAGATAAGGCCTGAAATGCTGTCACCAGTTCTTTATCTTTACTAGAATTATCACAGATATAATTTCTCCACAGACGCACAGCCCCATCATCTGCAACAAAAAGAAAAAGAATTAACATTATGTAAAAGAAATTATGTCCAAATAGTGAACAAAAACTGATAGATATTAGCAACAAGAGCATCTGAGATGGAAAAGTAGAGTAAGTTTGGAAAGCTAATTAGCAATTAAGATTTAAATTAATGCTGTATCTTAACAACAGAAAAAAATAATTTAGTGTGTATAATATTGTCCAAAATCCTAATGTGCAGGAAATGCCTCCAAGAAAGCTTCTATTCAAATTTAAAAAGACATGAAAGGATTTAAAAAGACATGAAAGGATGGCTTTAGCAATATCTTGCAAGATGACCATTACTGAGAAGACTTGAACACTGTCAAATGTTTCATGGTGCCACTGTGACATCCTGACTGAACTGTAATGTAGTGCCACAACAAATCACATTTCCAGTGATTCTTATACAGCGTTTTCAAAATAGTGCTTAAATGGGAATCAGGAAAAAACATTATTCATGATTTTACTGGTTCTCCTGGAGCATTTCTGGTAAAGAAAATCTCCAAATTAAAACCACCAATTCCTCAAATATAATACCATTTTGCCTTAAATTACCAATAGGTCCATTCTACAAGACCATTACACACCAAATTAGGAGCATTCTACATAGAAACCCAAGTGTGATCAACAATGACATAGCCTGCCTTGGCAAACCTTTCAGCAGTCTCCAGTGGCAAAATGGTAAATATTATCATGTAGAAAATAAATATACATCACAGTGATCCTGAGAATTTGGCCACCTTGATGAAACATGAAAGAGATCAAACAATAAAAGAGAATAGTTTTTATTATATCAAAGTACAGCTACTATACTGAGTTGATAAAAACCAAAACGATTTTTCTTTTTTTTTATGAACAATCATTTTTCCTAAATTCTGTTTCAGAAGCTTATCACTCTACATACCTGAAAGCCAGATTTTTTAAGGTCAAAGTCACAGGTTTTGAGTACCCTTGAAGTGGAATCCATTATAAGCATTGTCAAAAAATAGTTCATGCATCATTACTTATCTTAATTAGGACTGTTCCATTTAAACATACATGGTACCAAGGGAAGGCAGTTTTTTGAAAAATGTACCAGGGTATTTTGATTTTACTGTGTTCAAATTAAAACAATAAGAAAATTCTAAATTGGGTGTGTACCCAACATTAAAAGTGCCTTCTCTGGGTCCCATATGTGTTTTACTGGAACAGTCCTCAGGCACTACAGCTGAGGTCTCAGGAAATGCATGCAGTCCACAGTAAAAATTCCTATACTCATTGACAACACACAGTTAACAAGTCTATGAAAATGTTTGAAGTTTACCATCATTGCCTTCACGATACTAAGTAGGATAGTATGCAAAGAATAAGCTAAATACTTACTTGGTTGTGAGCTAAATGTAAAAACTTTAGCTGCAGAAAAAGATGCAAGTCAGTTGTAAGAAATATTGATCTGTTTTCAATGACCATGCTGTTTAATTATAGTACTCTCTTTTACAATTTGTTTTACAAAATCTTGATACAATGATTGGCTTTGTGAATTGCAAAGTTCACAAATTAATGAAGGAGACAAAACACTTCCAAGTTAGTCATATAATTTTCTATAAGATTTTATAACATTTTTAAACTATATTTTCATAAATTTCACGCTCAAGTTTTTCAACATGAGCAATTCAAACATTAACACTATTATATGATCATACCATTGCAGCCTCAAATTCATCGGAATTATATGTTACTATTTATGCTTGTTTTGACAATGATATGCATTCTATTCGAATTGCAAAACATGACAGTATTAAATGACAAAGTAAAGCTCATCAGGGAAGAAATTGGCAAAAATCTTCATTACACATATCATTTTACCACTGGCAATAAACAGCTATACAATAATATACTCCTGATGGCCCTGGTCATGGTATAGAGGACTCTGGAGAACATGCAGGTAATACAGAATGTGGGTGGCCACAAATTCCTGCACAAACCCAAGACTAAAATGGTGTAAAGTGAGTACTGTACCAGAACACTTACCAGTTCCACAGAGGAGCAGCGATGAATCATGGAAATTTAGAAACTCCATGCTAGTAATTTTAGTGTTTTTGGGATTATCGTTGCTCAGGTGGTTTAAACGTGTACCTTGCTCCCAATCCCAGAAACTGAAAATAAAAAATGACATTCGAAAGTAAAGTTACAATTTTACAGCCTGTCAATTTATATAACAAAAGGGATTAAGATAGTCCAATCATCACTGTGTGAAAGCATTAATTATGGTATTGTACACTATTAGTTTCTGAAACATCAGTGAATTAATTTTATCTGTTTGTCAGTTTGACTGATATTTTTAGTGTAGGTGAATAAAGCATATTTGCCACGACACAAATTCTTGTAATAGATAAGCACCTTATAACCAATTTCATTGTTCCTTGGAATAATGATATTGGCATCTGCGTTAACGATGAATGTTTTAAGATGAAAAATCCAATTAGTTTTCCAAGATAAAGCTTTAAATCAAGTTGGTTTAAACTAGAAATATTTTCAAATGACACAAATAAACAGTAAATTTCTACACAAGTAAAAAATACGGCCACAACTCCATAATGTTTTGCATAAAATTCTTAAATTCAAAACTGACTTGTATACAGCGAAACCTTATACCAAATTTGGTTTCAGTTCATGATGGCCATGAAAAATTTAAGAGTTAAGAGTGGAAATGAAAGTGAAAAAGATTAAATTCAATGAGACATCATAACATTATAAAATGTTGCCAGAAAACAGTAAAAACCAAATCTGACCTGGGCTCTCTTTAATGTAAAGGCATTTACCAAATCTGGTTTCAATGCATATTAAGTTACTGAGTGGCCATTTAAAATCACACAAGGCCAAAAAGCATTGCTAGAAATCAGTAAAAAGAGAACCATATTATTTAGGGTTTTTTTTCTTCTTTCAGTAACTTTCACTGTTGATCCATTGATTCCAAAATGGACTCCTGCCTATTTTATCTTTAATAAAAGCCATCCACAAAGTTTGGTCATTATTTGTGACAGAACTATTTTGTTGATACAGTTTTTCTCCTTGAAGTCCCACTGACTCCAACTCTGAAACATTAATCTCACAATCAACAGGTGTCTTCCATATTGCAAATACAAGTCATCTACAAAAGAATAATGAAGGTCTGTGGTACAGAACTCAAAAATAAACAAATTATGATTACAGCATGTAACATAACATATTATGCTGCATCTTTATGGCTGATGTAAAAACTGAACTTAAATAAAACCTGATAACAAATTTGGTTTCCATTCTTGAAATCTGTCAAACGTTAGGATGTGGAAACTAAAGTGCCCAGTTCTAAATCATATGAGCTATAACTTCAAAAAATTCTGCCAGAAAAGAGTGAAACTTAATCTAGGTCTACACAATTTACAGTTTTGATTTCAATCAGCTGAAACTTTTGGTGCATAGACATGAGTAACATATCTCTTCCTTAAATTGGTGAGAGCAAAAAAAGAATGGGATTGAGGTCAATGATGACAATTATAATATTAGTCATACAAACAATAAAAACCAAATACACAACCTATAGAACAAGGTCATAGCTTACACACTACCATCAGATCAACACTAATTACAGTCAGATAAACAATAAAAACCAAATACACAATCTATAGAACAAGGTCATAGCTTACACACTACCATCAGATCAACACTAATTACAGTCAGATAAACAATAAAAACCAAATACACAACCTATAGAACAAGGTCATAGCTTACACACTACCATCAGATCAACACTAATTACAGTCAGATAAACAATAAAAACCAAATACACAACCTATAGAACAAGGTCATAGCTTACACACTACCATCAGATCAACACTAATTACAGTCAGATAAACAATAAAAACCAAATACACAATCTACAGAACAAGGTCATAGCTTACACACTACCATCAGATCAACACTAATTACAGTCAGACAAACAATAAAAGCCAAATACACAATCTATAGAACAAGGTCATAGTTTACACACTACCATCAGATCAACACTAATTACAGTCAGATAAACAATAAAAACCAAATACACAATCTATTGAACAAGGTCATAGCTTACACACTACCATCAGATCAACACTAATTACAGTCAGACAAACAATAAAAACCAAATACACAATCTATTGAACAAGGTATAGCTTACACACTACCATCAGATCAACACTAATTACAGTCAGATAAACAATAAAAACCAAATACACAATCTATAGAACAAGGTCATAGTTTACTACCATCAGATCAACACTAATTACAGTCAGATAAACAATAAAAACCAAATACACAATCTATAGAACAAGGTCATAGTTTACACACTACCATCAGATCAACACTAATTACAGTCAGATAAACAATAAAAACCAAATACACAATCTATAGAACAAGGTCATAGCTCACACACTACCATCAGATCAACACTAATTACAGTCAGATAAACAATAAAAACCAAATACACAATCTATAGAACAAGGTCATAGCTAACACACTACCATCAGATCAACACTAATTACAAGTCAGATAAACAATAAAAACCAAATAAACAATCTATTGAACAAGGTCATAGCTTACACACTACCATCAGATCAACACTAATTACAGTCAGATAAACAATAAAAACCAAATACACAATCTATAGAACAAGGTCATAGCTTACACACTACCATCAGATCAACACTAATTACAAGTCAGATAAACAATAAAAACCAAATACACAATCTATTGAACAAGGTCATAGCTTACACACCACCATCAGATCAACACTAATTACAGTCAGATAAACAATAAAAACCAATACACAATCTATAGAACAAGGTCATAGCTTACACACTACCATCAGATCAACACTAATTACAGTCAAACAATAAAAACCAAATATAAAATACACAATCTATAGAAACAGGTCATATCTTACACACTACCATCAGATAAACACTAATTACAGTCAGATAAACAATAAAAACCAAATACACAATCTATAGAACAAGGTCATAGCTTACACACTACCATCAGAACAACACTAATTACAGTCAGATAAACAATAAAAACCAAATACACAATCTATAGAACAAGGTCATAGCTTACACACTACCATCAGATCAACACTAATTACAGTCAGATAAACAATAAAAACCAAATACACAATCTATAGAACAAGGTCATAGCTTACACACTACCATCAGATCAACACTAATTACAGTCAGATAAACAATAAAAACCAAATACACAATCTATAGAACAAGGTCATAGCTTACACACTACCATCAGATCAACACTAATTACAGTCAGACAAACAATAAAAACCAAATACACAATCTATAGGACAAGGTCATAGCTTACACACTACCATCAAATCAACACTAATTACAGTCAGACAAACAATAAAAACCAAATACACAATCTATAGAACAAGGTCATAGTTTACACACTACCATCAGATCAACACTAATTATAGTCAGACAAACAATAAAAACCAAATACACAATCTATAGACAAGGTCATAGTTTACACACTACCATCAAATCAACACTAATTACAGTCATACGAACAATAAAAACCAAATACACAATCTATAGAACAAGGTCATTGCTTACACACTACCATCAGATCAACACTAATTACAGTCAGACAAACAATAAAAACCAAATATGAAATACACAATCTATAGAACAAGGTCATAGCTTACACACTACCATCAGATCCAAAAATAAAAGATTTGTCTAAAAATGAAGCAGCAATTTCTTTGCAACAAACTTACCTAACACAATCTTTATCTGCCACAGCAACATGGGGATCATATGGGTGAAATTTGATCACTGATGGTATACCTTGATTTTTATTCACAAAGATTTGGTCATCCAAACGATTAAACCCTAAAAATATAAAAAAAATGTTTATCACTAACTGTAAAATGCTGAAGCTTCTGAACTTTTATTGTGATATCCACTGATTTTTAAAGCAAAATAAACCACAAATATTGGTCAGAGAAACAAATTTTTGGAGTAACATATATCTTCAGTAATACTCAATCATAATGTTTAAAAGTATATCCACTACCCCACCAATCCAGCCCTCCCAAGCAAATAAGTAGTCTCACTGGATATAGCAGCAAAAGTGCTTGTCAAAATGGAAGTCTTACAAGAGCAGTCTCTGTCTGGATAAGGGTACTGGCACCAGAACTGATCAATCATCAGTACCAATTGATCAGATGTGCATGTTCTACTAGCAATGCAACTATGAGGTATTTCTTGGGGGTGCCTTATTCATGTATTATGATCAGGTAAATAATACAGAAGAAACAATTCAAAAACTGGTTTCTTCTTCAAATATGTTACCTGATCACAATACTTTTGGAGAACAGGTAAGAGAAGGCAATTATATCCGCATAACCCAAATCTGTCTGTGACCACAGTGTTCCAATGTATACGAAGCAGTTTCAAGTCTAATATGTGATACAGACTAGCATAAATACATGGTTAAAGCAGGGACTATTTGGAGATATACTGATGCTCCTGCAAATCCAGAGATAGGCATTAATTTTTTTGTTTTAATGCCATTTTTTAAACATATGACACACTATAAATGGCGGTCAGCATAACTGGTGAAGGAACAATCTGGGAAAACACCAGTAAGAACCACTGACACTGACCCATGGGAAGCTATTGGCGTGCATTCTCACCCACCCACATTGGCAAAGCTGTCCATTTAAGTATATATGTTCATTGTGACAGCCACATTTCATGTTGGATTGGCACCGTTTTCATTCAAAACTAGTCCTCTAGTTAAAAGCCTATATCAATACTTAAATTTAGGAGGAGTATCAACAACAAGATTTTCAAGATGGCTGTCATAGTGGCCACACTGGATTGAGATTGAAATCATTTTCATTTAATATCAACTAGACATAACAAGAAATCTTTTGACAACCCAATGCTGATATGACTTTTATGTCAGATTAGCACCATTTCACTGATCAAATAGACATCATAAAGTCTTTCAGTAAAAACCCCAAGGAGCAATAACTAGATTTTCAATATGGCTTCTGTTGCATGTCCAAGAAGAACCATTTTCATTTAGGATCAACTAGACCTTATAAGAGTCTTCTGGTGAAAGCCCATATCCATATGACTTTCTGTTTAGGCGGAGTAGTGATAACAAGATTTTCAAATTAGCTGCTATGCGAGTCATACTGGATGAAAGATTAGCACCATTTCATTCAGAACCAACTTACATCATAAGAAGTCTTTTAGTGAAAACCCCATGTTGATATGGGCATCCATTCAAGAGTAGAAATAAGATTTACAAGATGGTTGCTGTGGTGGCCATACTGGTTGTCTTAGCAACACCATTTCATTTAGGACCATCTAGACAATGGAATAAATGTGTGTAGAATGTTTCATGGCAGTGCTCTGAATAGTTTAGCAAAAGTGACAATAACAAACTTGTGCTAACAGATAAACATTGAACTCCTGACACCATACAATGGATAATAGATACTGGGCATTAACTCTTCTGGTTTATGAACAGTAGCACTGATAAATACTAAATAAATAAGTCTTGTCAAGTGAAATTCGGAGTTTTATCTTTTAATTGGCATTAGTGTAATCATCATAAATGTGACGTCCTTGTCCATTCAAATGTTACAAGCTTCAACTGACCACCAAAGTGGTGCACACAAGCATAAGTGCTGAATGTGTTTTGTTACAACAAATTAAGGTAGATCTATTTTGTATTATTATGTTAATAACATCTTTTGTAGCAAATCTTTTGTCGCCATGGGGATATAATATAAAATGTCATTAGACATGCAAATCCTACCTTTATAGAGAGCCAGCAGTCTGGGTTGTGTGTGAAGTTACCTCATTTTAAATGACCAATTAAATACTGTTTTAAATATTATAACATTATTAACATCAGTAAAGCACCTAACTTAATAACTGGTTTATCCTAATCATTTCAAGACGCAATCACAGCTAGCAAGCAAACAAAGTGAAAGGCGTACTTAGTGCATATAAATCTTAGTTTTGTATTTACAATTCATTATGGAGAAGTGAGAGTCAATTTTCGCACTGAATTTGAAATTCGCAAATTGACATTCATATTTAACTCAAAGCTTACTAGAAATTTTGCCCTTACTTGCAATAAAATCACAGAATCAATACAACATATGAATAAAATAATGAATTTCACATTTTTTTTTAAAATTAAATTTCCATCTTAATGAGAAAAATAAAATCTAGTTCTTTTTCGAATCAACAATAACATAAATAAGTATCCACAATCATGTGCAAAAAACAATCATGTAATACACAATGTTTCACTGTTACACATGCTGGGCCAATCAATTCTTTATCATCCAATTATCCTGAATAGTTTCATAAAATTCACTAGTCCCAGCCAACTTTTCACTTGTCCCAAAATTGTAATCACTTGCTAAGATTTGATATGTATGCGCTTTAATCGAAGGGAGAACAAAATAAATCATGTACAGCATTTTTAGTTCTTACAAGATCTACATTTTTCCAAAAAGAAAAGTGACATTATGATTCTAGCAACTTATGTATTCACAACTGAATTTGAAAGACTATCCATGTACATGTCTGCCACATGGTAACATCTGTACTTCCATCAACAAAAATGGAAAGAAATTTACTGGCAATTAGACTTTCTCTAACTTTTTCACTCACGACTTGGTCAGTTGAAAGAGCAAAGATCAATGACACAGTCACATCAGTTACAATGTACACATTCCCTTCCCCTTTCCGTTCCTGAAATCGTGAATACATATTGAAAAAGCTTTCATGGCAAACAACAGGCTTAGGTCAAATTGCTATCCTTCCATTCCATACACTTACCAGCTTTTATCTGTTCTTCTTTAGCCTCGTTACGAATTCTAGCATTGCGCATGAAGCGGAATTCACGACAGTGGTACGTATTACTCTCAGTGTCTTCATCATCTGAAAGTCGCATCATTGGCAAGGCAAAATGTTTACAACTCCAGGCAAAGAACTCTGTTCCTAATTTAATCTCATGATTATGCTGTGGTGTTGTGATCTGTGGTGGTGCTTGCTGCTGCTGCTGAGGCTGTCCAGCTCCTCCCCCAACCTCCTCCTCTATCTGATAATGGTAAAATTAAAAATATAATATGAGAATAATTACAAGAGTAATCAATGCAAATGACAATGTGAAAAATGATTTTATAATTGGTTTTACTTGTATATGATGTACACCCAAATGTGAAACATGCCCACTCAGATCCATATCCTGCAATGTACCAGCAGGTCAGGGTAGACCAAATCTACCTCATACAATGTATCAGCAGATATGGGTAGACACAAATCTATCTTCATATAATGTACTTGTTATCTGAATCATTTCAAATCTCCTACAGTACAATGCAAAAAGCATAAGATGGCAGATCTGAATCTACTATAATACAATGTGCCTGCAAATTAGCATAGACACTGATCTGCCACTGTACAATGGACCATCTGATCAAGACAGACCTAGATTAACCATCGTGCAATACACCAAGATATACCAAGATTTATTATTGCACAATAAACCAGCAGGCCCAGTTCCAACATTTTACAATGGACTGGCAGACCCATATTCACCATTGTAAAATGTAATAGCAAAACAGGGTAGACCCAGATTTACCATCATTCAATGGATAAATCAACCAAAGTGCACTCAAATCTACTATCATACAGTGTAACAGCAGACCCATTCCTACCATCACAGATCTACTATTATACAATGTACCTGCTGATCAGAGTAGAATCTGATCTACCATAATTCAAAAGAAAAGCAGGGTCGACTCAGATACACCAATATAAAATGCACCAGTAGATTATGGAAGAACTAGATCTACAATTGTACAATGGACTAGCAGATCAGGATAGACATATCTATCACTATACAATACACCAACAAAGCTGAGCAGCAAATCAAGTTATATCCAGACCTCCCATCATATAATGTACCAGCAGATCAGGGTAGACTTAGAAAGCATTCCAATTAACGCTATAAAACAGTGGGGTTGTCATGTTAACAGCCACAACGTTTCTATCAGAGGTTTACACTATACTTGTCTGAGTGCATGCTGCACTAGTGTGACTCAAATGACAATAGTAGCTGCCTTTTCATAAAAGGTTCTTAAATTCACTGCAGCCTGTATCACATGAGACAAATGGTCCGAGGTCTAATGGATTTTTATTGACTGCATATGTAGACAGTGGATCGACCAGTCCTAACACTAACTTTTTTATGCTGAGCACCTAGTGAAGCAACTGTTAGTACCATTTTTATAAGTCTTTGGTATAACCCAGCTGGGAGTTCAAACACGCAACCTCCATGCATCTGAGGAAAATGCTCTAACCACTTACACCACTGGAGTGATTGATGCAGCTTGTCTTGCCAATATATAAATGCCAGGAATATGTGCAGTAATATGTCTGGACTAATCTACTAGCTCCCCATTTGAGCATGGATACTGAGGAATGGTAGGCAGTTATGTGATACTGCTCATTATCACTAGTTGAAAGTATAGACAGCTGAACTGGGAGGTCAGCAGTCTAGATGGCTGCATATGGGATGGGAGCTTAAAGTTTGGATCATCAATGTCCGAAAATACCACAACCACCACTGGGCAGCAGAGGCCACTAATGGGTAATTTCTGACAGAACCAGAGATAAAATTTTGTCACGGTCAGCAACTGTATCATAGATTCTTTGTTCTGTACCAATGATGTTCTAGCTTTTCTACAAATCCATGGACTAAATCCTTTCTGACTACATCACATATACACAGCATGTGGAAGACAAAGAACACATTGTGCAAGAAAGACATTTTTATACATGTCCCCATTAGCTTAAAATTTGTACACTTGGTAAATTACATTGTTACTGCTCAACTTAAAAGATAAGAAAGACTAAAATATCACTATTAACAATAATAACATTTGTTTTACACAAATTAAAAGACACAGGAATTATGTGCAATAAACAACAAGCATTAATGATACCATGTTGGAGCACAGAGTAATGCAGTCATTGACTGCAAAAATTTTAACAAAAATTGCTAAAAATCCAAAATAATAAAGTCAAAATGTGAAAGGAAATACCTTGATATGCAATACTATACCAAGTTTCTAGATAGATGGGTTGAAATAATAAAGGCATCCTTGGATTTCATGAAGCCAAATAGTATGATGTTAATTGCAAAGACTGAAAACTTAAAGTAGTAAACATCTGGGAGGTAGTGGTGGTTTGGACATAATTGGATGGAGCTTCTACCATTGCTTGATATGGTATATGGGAAAGACAAAATTCATCTATGTGGGAAAAGTTATCTATGTGGGAGTGCTGGATTCAAGAGACAGAAAAGCACATTTTCCTAATGTCAATGTGATCAGGGAATGTGTTTGACACAGAAACAAGAAATGCTGACTGATCACACATGAAGCAGATCCTTTGGACTACAGACTAATGCATCTATACAAAGTTGTCTTTGAATAGACCTTTATTATGAGAGTCCGCTCACTATGTATGGCCACAGTCACTTTGTACCAGCAATTTCTTTCCTCAAAATTACCCTTCTTGGATGCCCATCCCACTAATGTAGCTAGTGGCAAGTATGTTTGTGCAAAAAATGTCCAATGACGCAGATTGAGGCTGACAGATGTTTATTTGTAAATTTCTAAATTGACAATGACATTTATTCCAGTCTGCCAATAAAGTACCTAACTTCATTCCATACAAAGATATAAGATAATAATCTAAGTATCCTTACTGATTTACACTGTTTGCCACTTAGATAATTACTAGCTATTACTACTCCCAATAATTATCGTGATGACAAAAGCTAAGTGTGGCAACTTCAAATCAATATGACAGGGTCCAATCATCTTAAAGAAACAAAAAGTTCCTAAAAACATTTCCTGGAATTCAAGATAAGACCATTTCTTTTTTTCTTTTTGATATTCTTCAAAGAAAAGGTTTTAAAAGTAGCCAGATTAGCACAATTTTCATTCTGGACAAGCCAGACACTTTAGTCTTTTACGTTGAAAGTAAATCTGGTTTCACTGAGAATATTAACATTAGGATACAAGCCTGTTACTTCCTGAATCCAGCCCTACTAAAGGACAAAAATTCATGTTTTTCTGTTGTTATATATATTTAGTTTATATTGTGTGTTTGAAATGTGTCCTTGACTAGGAGTACAGTTTGGGCCTACCTGACAACTGTCATTTTTTAAAAACGCATTTATTTGAATCAGAGTTACCCTCGTTTAGCCTGAGAACAATGTTGGCCAGTTGATTGATTAAGATCCTCAAAGGGTCTCAACACCAGACTCTGAAAAAATGCCACTTTCCGTCATAAGCCTTCAAAAGTCAATGGCCTTCTTGCTTGGATTTTCCCAATTCACTAGAAAACCGAGATGATTCAAAAGGGATAAAGGATTGTTTCTCTCCATGAGAAGAAAAGCACTTACCAATTTTTTTTTACATTATCCAGTTATGCCACATTGCCATAAAGGATACTGACTAGATGTAATCTGTCATTTTTGAAGATCAAGGGGCTGATATTTAGACCGAACAGAAGGACTTGAAATTATTAAACCCTGTCAAAGTAAGCAAACAGAAAAAGCTTTTATGATTTCAGGGGAATACGGAAATAAAAGTAGGCATCTATGCAATCAAGAATGATTGCATACTTGTCCCTTTTCATGCAGAGCGATACAGACCACACCATCTTCATCTTGAACCTCAACAGAAGAATAAGTTCATTGAGGCAACTCAGGTCTATGATTGGTCTTAACCTGCCATTGGCCTTTTTGATAAGGCACAGCCAAGAATTTTACCTGAATAATATGGTCTATCTCCTGACCTGATGGCACATCTGTTATTTTGGGAGAGGGGTCTGAATAATTAAATACAACACCCCTCTAAAAAAACTTGGGTCATCCATCTGTCTTGTGGAAATCCAAAGTGATTGGAGTCTTTTGCCCACCAGTACCCTTTCTACAGGAAGAGTAGGTGTTAAGTCCTTGGACAGATAAAGTGTTAAGTTAGAGAAACCTGGTTTCTTGCCTTCCCTGTAAGAATGCATATGGAACTGATCTGGATGTTTACTGCAAACATAATGTTGAGATCTGAATGACCCTTGGGACATAAATGATCCCTATTGCCTGGCTCACCTGTCCTATCTCCTTTACAGCTGGAATGGCAGTTTTCTACATGAGGATATACATGGAACGGACAGCTCCTGAGCTGCCCACTTGGAACCACTTAAATTCTGTCCACAAACTGCAATACTGAGCCAAATAAAGTCAATCATAAAGCCAGGGCATTGTGTGGTGCATAAACATGCATCACAAGTATCAAATCATGGTTGGGAGAGGCAGTGAATGCATTAGTCACTGTATGGTGAACTGTTCAATTAATAGCCCAAGCAATTTGGGACATTGACTCCTAGACATGTAGGTTGGCAGATATTTTGGCCAGTCAGAAAATAGCCAATAAGGCCACATCCAGCATCAAATATGTAATATTTGGAACCAGCTTCTTTGTAGTGAAAAATACGTCATTCTTATCCATGTTATAAAACAGTGGAGGAGACATGGCAACTGCCATTATCATCTTATCCAATACCAGGAGTACAGTACGGTATGGTGGAATGTGTCCTGTATCTGCCTGACACAAACATAGCTGGTATCTAGCATTCCAAAAGAAAGCTTTCATATTCCCTGTGTCACAGATACATTTGGACAATTACTTGTTAATCTCTGCTGACAGCTGAAGCTTCAATTGAAAAAATGAAGATCTTCCTCATGTTCAATATCAACTGAATCACAGCCATGCATCATAATACGAGTGGAGGGAATCTAAAGCTGGCAACACATGGTACATTTCCATGACAGCAGCTATAAAAATACACTCCATCCATGGATAGATCAAAGTAGGGCTGTTGCTCAGAAGTATGTTCACACTCAATGCATGAATGCTATTGGTCCTTGACTACTTCCATCCCCCACAATGCTCCCAACTGATTATGTATTCTGATGAATACTTAGTACATCCATATTGATTGATTTACCCCCCCCCCTTCTCTTAACCTTTTGCTGATTTTTGCAGTATTGCAAAAAAGGTGTCCTTGGACCATAAATTGTGTTTTGTGTTTGTGATTTGGATTTTTAAAACTAATCTTGAACAATTTTTCAGTCATATCACTATGATGTCTGCAGTACGCAATTTATTCTGATGTCTAGCACTAGGGCATCAGGCTTCAAACAAGTAGCTTGATGTCCCACCTGGTCACATTATTCTGACACCAGGCCAATAAGTCCTAAGAGTAACCTCTTAATTCTGAGTCAAGTCTAGGTCTGTCATGTAGAACTAATGTTGTTTTTGTGTTTCTTGTGTGGAAACCATTTGTCTTCTTTTACTGACAGTGACCTTTAGCTTCCCAAAACTGATACTTCTTTCTTTCATGACAACTTTACCTGTAAAGTTTGGCAATGGCAGGAGTTATCATTAAGAGAAGTAGATGTTAATGGATAGAAAAAGTGCCATTTCATAATACACTCTGCAAAAGGTTGGCATAAAAAAACGAGCTCAATCAAAAGATAAGCATACAATGAAATAGAGGTATTGGACGGTTCTAGTACTCATGATACAAATGCATACCAAATTATGATACTCCATTTGTCGACTGTGTCTGAGGAAATCAGATAAGCAAATCAAATCAATGGACCATGGAACTTGGAGCAACCTAATTTTCACTCTACATTACACATCAAAATAACTTGTGTGACTACAACAGTGGGCATGACCAACAAACAAACCCTAACCTAAAAAAAGTGAACTCAGCAAAATGGTAAGCATAAAACAATGAGTTATGAAACTGTGTTCAATTATCTAGTTTTCACTAATGTTCTACTATCATGGCACAATTACACACCAAGTTATGTGACTCCATAGGCAAGAGTGTCTTAGCAAATGTTACCACAAATTATTTGACAAGTCATAGCAAAAACCCCACAATAAAATGCTGTAATAATACAAATTTGATGTAACACAATTGTGAAGTGCGTTCTAAAATGTTATAATAATTTCACAAATTTCTTGAATCATTACTAAGTTTTAGTACTCAAAATGAGTTTGATTTAATGATGTCAATTTTATTTGCATTCTTAAAAAACAAATGTCAAAAAATTGTGAATATCCATTTCAATGTAGGAATAGCCAATCACTGCAACTGAATCTTAGCTGAAATATATGTTCCAAAAAACAGTTGATGATTGTTAATCTAATTAAATAACTGAACCAGTAAACCCATTATTGTATCTTTCTGTATTTATCTTCAATGCATCTGGTGCATAAGTGCTGCTTAGTCCTAAGAAAATAATAGCTGATGGGTGTTTGCTCAAATAGCATACACAATTAAGAACCAAACAATGATGTGCTTGAAAAAACAATACTTATTACCTGAAATTTAAAAATCAACTAATTTACCTGCCTTATTAAGTAATACCTGATCACCAACATTAATTATACACCTTAAGATTGTTGGAAATATCAATAAGTGCTTTTGTATTTACATAAAAAAAATTATACAGGCATTTGTATGTGACTTAGCAATTTTGTCAGTCTTATCCATGCAAATGACTCTAATTGCTCATTAACTGTAGTGAAAGGTATTAAGTACTGTATTCAGATGATATTGAATCTATCAGAGCATATCTAGCTGTTTATAATTTATACAGACACTGCTAAATAACCTAGTCTGGTAACACACATACTGAACCATAAATGTTCTTCATCTTTTCTTATTTCTGGATTCTTTATTTGCACTGAATTCAGACACATCAGGATTTATGCTAAGTGCAAACCTCAACTAAGAGAAATGGAGTTCAAACATAAAGGAAAGCAAAAGTCAGCAAACCATGAAATACAGATCACAATGACCAAGTTTTCACTGATAACAGTAGTATTCCCCATGGCACATTGACATATCAAACAATATGACTCTATAAGCAATGGTATCTGAGAAAATCCAAACCCTACTTTAAAATGCTTGTACTCTCAATTTGACCAAGACATTAATCCACACCCGCTGTAGAGTATGTAATTAGTATATATAATAAAGTTCTCTATCTTGAGCTCTGGATCAGATTTAAAAATTTCAAGCATCTGATATTTGACAAATCCATATTGTAACATATAAATTAAAATGCTTAGGAACCAGGGAATATTTATAATTATGGATATCCCTCAAGCACTCTTTTATTCTCACTTGGAATTCACTTTTAGTTTCACCTACATTGTTTTTGTGCAGGTGAGTAAATAGATGTAAGTGTATGGGTTAATGTCAGGCTGGTTAGTTCATTTGAGGTTTCTTGGATGATGGTGTTCCAAGCATTGATGAAATCAGGAGAATTAGCGACTCATGGGCATATAATAATTTTTAATCCATGAGCAATTTTCACTTTGAGGTCACAATCTTGGATGTGGCCAGACACCTTTTTTAACTTCACATATTTGGAAAAAGTTTTCTAGCCTTTTTTATAAAGCAGAAATGATAGGGATGGTAGTAGCAAATACTTTGCTTCTGGGCATTTTGTAATTGATTTTTTTTGGACATGGGGTGACTTGGACACCCCAGCAGATGGATGGTTTGCTTCCACATCCAAACAGTCATCATCTTCTCTAAATCCAAACCATAACTGAAGTGTTTACACCAAATGGCCAGACATTAAAACAAAAAGGAAAAAATAGATGATGTTATCAAGTTCATTTATCAAATGCACAAAGTATACATTTATCCCACTATCAAAAAAAAAATACAAAAGTAGCATACATACCCCAGCTGGACCTTTGTCAAACGTCTTGCGATAGCGAGGAAACTGTGCTGAGTGAGTGAAAGAGCTGGTACCAGAAGTGCTTGTCCGGCTTGGAGAATTCAGATCTCTAATATCTCTCTTAGTCACACTGCTACTTCGACTTGGTTCGTCAAGGATGCTCACATTTGGTGGAGTCCTATAACAAAAGACATAAATCCAAATTGACTGATATAAAATGCAGATCCAATTAACAGACCCAGATCTTCCATCACATAAAGCACCATCAGAGCTGGGTCTACCCCAAATTTGTTTCAAAACAGGAGTTGAATGAAAACAAAGACTCTGATCTGTCATGGAATTTGCAGCTACAAGTTCAACAACACAGATAAAATTATATTCTAGCCTTACTAATCCAACCTTTTGCGTAAAAAAACCTCAAAATGCCAAATTACTGGATCAATTAAACTCATCATATTAAAAACTGAGGTCAGATTATTAAGACCCCACTTTAGCAAAAACAATGCTAATTCAAGGTGGTAAACATTAGAAAATTAACAATTTTATCCCATATAATTTTGATTACTCAAGATGAGAGATTGAGAGATACAATCTGACATACACTGCTCTGAGACCAAGACTATCATACACTGAATACAGGTAGTCCAGTCAGTTGCTAATTATCATGACCTACATTCAATCAAAACATGGTGACAGAAAGGTAACCTTTCTGGTATTATTATTATTAATATCTAATAAAAAATTTATAAGAAGCATCTTGATTGGTTAAAATCAAATCATGATGCAAAGTTATTAGTTCATACCACAGGAAAGGAACTACCTCAATGTGAAGCCATTTGTCCTTCATGTGTCATTTAAAAAATATTTGTAAAACAATTTTCAGAAAAAAGTTATACTATTTACTACTCAAGATCCATTACTGTTTTTGTAACTATTTGTAGTTAAGAATTTATTCAAGTGGTTTGATGCCATTTTTCTGCACATGATGATACATATTTGGTGGCAGAAGAACAATAGAAGACCCCGGGAAGAGTCAATGATCCACAGGAAGCAACTGGTAAGCTTTCTCACTTACCCATGTTGGGTGAGCCAAGTCTTATTAAACACATGCAGATAGGCATGAAATTGTGTAATCTGTAAAGGTGAGCATCTTAGACCACTCAGTCACTTTGGGCTCCAACAAATACTGAACTTTCTATTTTACAAACAAAACCTCAAAATCAATTTTAAACACCAGAATTTAAACTCATTTACACAATTAGCAAGAATGGCCTTTGATTTGGTATGTCCATTCATGTGGTGTGTGATAATTGTTTTTGAAATATGACTTCATGACTCTTGTAAAATCTAAAATTCAATGATACAAAGACAATCAGAATTCTAAAAAATTTCATGTTATAGTACATTATCTGGGCTACCTAATTAAGGCTGGTCTACCAGATTTCTTTCCTGGTGACCTGCCAGGCAACCATCTAAGTCTGAAAACTGAAATTATCAAAAATTATCATAAATCAAAAAAATGAAGATTATTATAATTTATTTTTTTTAATTAATTTTTATTTTTTATTACACATAAGTGTTATCTTTCCTCCCCATTTACAAGAAATATAATGAAGGAACTACTTGATTGAACGTTTGACTATTCATTTATTCATGAATTACCATAAATATTATGAACATGAATGTTTTGTACTATTAAATAAAGTCACTGTAACCTGGGCTGTTCCTTTGCATTTTAAAAAATATATTCAAAGGTACTATGACTACTTACAGAATTCAAATTTAAAAAATAACAAAATTCTAAACTGAACCTATGAGCAACTTCTTCATTCTTCATGTTTTAAATGCTGTTTCTGTGTCCCAAGATGTTTTACTGGAACAAGCCTTATCAGTACAGACTGCAGAAAATAAAAGAATGGAACTAATGTGAAAATCTCTTTTTGATTAGAGAATTGAATATTTTGAATGACATGTAGATTCACTGACTAACTGCCATAATCAAACAAACCCAAATTTGTAAATTTGCATAAAGTATTTTGGCAGAATAATGAGTGAAACAGTTCTTAATTTAATGCCATTTGATAGATTTCACTTCAAACAATTAAGTAATGTCCAACTGCAAATGACAAAGATTCTGATTTGCCATTGCATAATGCACTAGCAGATCGTGGTCTTTGTTGTTTGTTCTACTGAGTCCCCATATATCTGGTGGTGATTATGCAACAGTTCTGCAGTTTTCAGATGGACTCAAATTTTAAGCAAGTCAAACTGAACGTGAGGTCAAGGATAGTAAGTAACTTTGACATTTCTTTCTAACAAGGGACTTGGTCAGAATGCCTTGATTAGATTTTTGTTGTCTTACCCCAAAAGGACTCTGTTGGAAGGACTAGAAGGCGCTGACTGGGAACTATCAGAATTCTTTATCATTAATTTTGGTTTGGCACCAGTTGTAGCCTGAAAAACAAGTGAAGGACAACTTTCAACTCTTACCATGAAACAAATAACTAAATTGGATAAAGTTGGAAATAATAGATACAACAAATGCATTTGAAAATTTACACAGAAATGTAAGCATATTATATACCCTTTGTTCAAAGAACTATTACTTAGCCATAATATTGAGTCCTTTTCAAGAGTTATTTCTTATCTAGCTCAATCTATTTTAGAAATATCTGCTATCATATACTGGATTTCACAAACATACATTTAGAAAGATGGTTCACTACCACAATAGTAATAATAATAATAATAATAATAATAATAATAATAATAATAATTTAAATACTGTAATTTTTTCATGTACACAAATATTTCAAAAATAAGGTGTGTGTGTCTGTGTGTGTGTGAGAGAGAGAGAGAGAGAGATAGATTTGGATTTTTAATGTAGCTTTAACAATTTTTCAGTCACATCGCTATTATGTCTGCAATGTGACAGTCTATAGTGATGTTTAACATGATATCCCACCCAGTTACATTATCCTGACGCCAGGCTGACCAGTCCTAACACTAAACTCTTAATGCTAAGCGCTTATCGAGGCAACTGTTAGGTGGCCAGGGTTCCAGCATGCAACCTCCTGCATCTGAAGTGGATGCTCTAACCAATAGGGTACTGGAGAAATCATAGTATAAGATGTAGTTTATCTGGACATAATTGGTCACATCTCACTCTTTAATTGACTGTGCTGATGTGCATTATGGTAAAATTTGTAAGTACCCTTATTGTGAACATGCTGATAAAATTTTGGATGAGAAAATTTCCACTTGCCTACTAATAAAAAAAATAAATACTACTTGCCCACCAGCAACAAAATTCACTTGCCCAGCAAAACAAATTATTTCCAAGTATAATGGTTTTCTTCCATGTAATAAGAACACAAATAAGTGTCTTTTTATTCTAGATAATGTAAAATTGATAAAAAAAAGTTACAAAATAAATGTACATTATCTAATTTATCTTTGAGTAAATGTTTGGATTCAAAACTGATTCTTCAGTTGTGCTAACACATTAGCATATAAGAACATTAGAACCTTCATTTGGAATACTTAACAACAGTTTCTGGAATACTGTGAAATTAATAGTACAATTTTGGATAATATTCCAGGAATTCATAGACTGTAAATTATTTTTAATTCTTTCATTTTGTTTAATTTTATGCAATTACAAGTACACAGACTGTATAATTTTCAATGATGAAACAATTAAAAAAGCAAACTTACCGTTCTGAAAAATGTCATAAATGCTTTTCTTGAGCATTGATTGGATCCAATCCTAAGAAAGTTTATAAACACTCATACCCCTGACATAACATTGAGAATGTTGTAATTATTTTAAAGGAGCTGCATACTTAGAGCTATAATTTATACCAGATTTCAATTTAAATTTGAAATAATGCAGTGACAATTGTCTGTGCCCATTAAAGTTTATTAAGCCATATATTTGTTGTAGTTAAGCACACACCTTACAAAAATGTCAAAAGTGAATAAAATCTTTATCAGCTCCATTGACACATAACACATGCCACAGATTTATTACTTAGGGACCCAACATCTCATCTTTGGGAAATGGGGGAGGGGCTGAGCTGGGTTGGTGATTTTTGAGAAAAAAAAAAACATGTCCACTCCCAGACAGTGTCAAGAAAAATATTCTTGCTCTCTGATTATAAAGCACAAAAAGGCCCTATTATATCCATTATGTAATAAAAATTATTTGCAGAGGATACAGATACTTCAGTTGGCAGTGTGTCAGATTTGTAATTGAATGGTCACAGGTTACATAAATTCCTAGGTCACTTCCTCTGCATTACATAGCCATCAGGATCTTTAAAGTACTGTTAAAACACACGTTTTTTTTATAAAATAGTGTGTAAGCAACCAAATGAAATTGCATTAGTTTGAAATAAAATACTTCCAGTTATTTTTAAACTAAAAACTCAAACCTTTGGATAGAAAATAGTTTGACATCAGAAACATGTAAAAAAAAACAACAGAATAAGCATGAGTCACAGATGGCAAATTAAACAGAACTCTATTTATGTTTGAAAGAACAAAGGAAAATAAAACAATTTTTTTAAATTTAAAAAATTTGTATGATTGATCTTGAACAGCTGTTTTCCACTGCAGTTTCACTAAATACTAAACAATTTTAATTTACACCCTTGGCCTGTATACATGAAAACTGTTGATAATTTACTATATATAAACAACAATATGGTCTTGTCAGGTTTCTTAGGGTATTAAGTAGATCGTAGGGAGGAGGTTGTCATTGCAAGAATCAGAATCAGTCATACATACATTACCCACTCACACATACTAAAAGGTGAAGATCCACCAGAGTGCGTTCCTTGCAATGTACCATTTACTGTTAAACACTTTATGACCACGTGTTCCGACCTGCAACCTACGCGTGATAAATACTATAATGTACACGACATGCAGGAAGTTTTTGATACTATTCAAATCACTAGTATTTTAGAATTCCTAAAGGAAGTAAATCTTTATTTTAAAATGTAACTTTTTATGACCTTACCCAAACTAATTTTTAACTAATACAAATACCAATTATTATTTACATCTTTTCATCAAGATACATCATTTACATCTCCCGTTGATCGTGAACCAATATCTTTAACTGTTACCAACATTTACCATTTTATATTTATCTACTATGGATTTTTTACTATATCGCTGGTCGATATTGAACCTTTTTACAAATATGACCTACTGTATGGCGCTAAATAGCCTAAAAGTGCTGGTGCGCCATTAAAATTCAATCAATCAATCAATCATTAAGTAGATCCAAAGTTTTGATTATCTGCCCTTGGTTTTGTTATTTATAAAACAACATATTTTTGTACATATAACTGCAATAAAAGTCAACACAAATAGTACAATAATCCCTTTCTTCAATAAATATTACTATGAAAACTGCTGTAATCAATTTTAGTCTACAAACAATCATTTAAAAGCCTGTAATAATGTAATGAATTTATTTTTATTTAATGAATAATGAATGCATTTTTAATGGATATGGTGCTGATTTCACAACTTTAATGTATGGGTGTGATTAACGTTATTGTTCATATTAAAATCCTATCTGCCTGAGTGCTCAATAAATATGAAATCATAAAAGAGTATAATATTAAAGCATATAATATTGATAATATAATATTGATAATAACTGTAACTTCATATGATCAAGATAATGACAAAATGCAAGGGATTTTATATCTTAAATATTTGTCTTTTTTACAGACCATTTTAGTCAAAAATGGCATTATTGGCAGCTTCATTTTTTATGGCTGTTAAGAATTCTTCCATATGTAAAAGAAAGAAGCAAAACCAAAAAGTTTTGTAAAATGTAACAAATAATTTAATTGTCAAAGTCATAAAGTGAAAATTTAAGAGGAACTTAAAGCATTATGAATTAAATCCAAAATAATCCTAACAAGTTATATTCAAGTGAAAAAGATACAAATGTTGTAAAAGAATTTTAGATCTCAAAATGTGCATGCCTGCCAACAGGCCAAATGTATCACATGGCATTGACCAAAATCCTCTGAATAATTCATAATAGTCCCAAACTAATATTTTAGTCAATGAGTACTTTTTAATTCCAATGAATAATCTTCACAAATATCTCTCAAATTATCGAAACACAACATTAAATTCATCTGCTAACTGTCATTATCAAAAGAAAATAAATTGGAATCCAAAATTGGAAAAATCCCAGATAAGAATGAATTATTTACTTGGTTCTCTTCTTGAATGCACCTCCAAGAGTCTGTCATGACGATGTTGCAATAGATCCACTTGACAAACCTTATTACTGAATCTAATATTTCACAATAAATATTCACATGACCTATATCACAAAACTCAAACCACCTGACTTTATCTAGCCAACCATAAATAACTCCAAACTCAAAAAAATATTTATTATTATAAACTTAACATCAATTTATATCTATGCAATTCTCAGACACTCTTATCTTAATAGAGACTATGCCTGTTTGCAAAACTATGTAATGTATTTTTGATTGATAATGACTATAATTTACAATCATGAAAAAAATTACAAAAACTATACATATGCGTAACACCTCTTCTATATTAAGTTGCTCTCATCTAAAATATTCAGATTATGATTTGAGCTAAAGAGTGTCTCAAAACGCAACCAGAAAGGGAAAGGCCAGTAACCCAAGAATACAACAGCTCTTGTCCAAATCAAACTGGTGCCACATTTCATCATACAAGAATACAAAACGTAGTCTATGTCACAATGATAAATTCAGTTATACACGAATACCAGCCCTTAGTAAGATCATTTTATATAATGAAACTTGGTACAGATAGTCAAACTGAGAATAAAATATTTATATCATCTGTCAACTTTAAATTTTATTAAATTTAGTATAAATTGGCTACTATCTACTGACCAGGACAATAATGCCTACTGCCTAACTTATCTAGATCCATACATACAGCATCTTGAAGTGTAAAGAAATCTACCTAATTAAAATATCATCTAGTTTTCTTTAATTTAATTTACATTGTCAATATATGTATGCTTGTAATATAATTTATCTAATTAGTATAAGATATTTCTTAACCTGAGGTAGGTGATAATCCCATAACTGTTTTGTCCTGTACCACAAATAAAATCTTTCTGAACTCCACAGGTAACATGGCTGATTAGATGTACACAGACCACTATTTTTAATGATATATAGAAAAAATAATGTTGCAATGCATGTTAATACAAATGGTGTTGAAATTATTCATGTGTGAAATGAATTCTGTTACTTTAGATACATTGTGACTGCTACAGTATATCATTCTTGATGCTCAGCTGAATGAAATATAACAGTATTGTCCTGGTCTAAGCATGCATACCGTTTCCACATTTCAAGCAAATTCTGTAACACAACTATCATTTTCAGTTCATAGTGTCATATTCCTTTTAAATAGTTCTTATTTTCTTGACTGTGTTTAGTTTTTTAGCCTTTGGTGGCTACCAGGCATCCACGGAACTCTACACAGGCATTGAAATTATGCAAATTAAACACAAGTTATTTATCTTCCAATATCAACCAGATTGACATGTATTTTTCACTTTCTTTATAATTTCATTATACAGCAACAAAAAAATAAAAAATATATAGATTAAATATATAGATTAAATTTACTCCATAAGCCTATAACTCCAGCTGGCCAAATGGAATGGCACTGTTGGGCTGGCAACAATTTCACATACTGCATATGACAAGCACTATTAGTCTCACTACAAGTATCTGCTTATGAAGCAAAAACATGCAAAATTTAAAAACCTACCTTTAACTTGACTGTGTTAACAACATTTTTAGCCAGGCTGGCAACATCAGGGTGTGAATCCACAGCCAGCTGTAGTAAAGCCTTCCAAACACTGAGGTACACATTATTGAAAGTTATGACTTGCAAATTGGTTATAGCATTACTAGAGGATGCACGCTTTATGCGATCCACTGAAAATGATCCCTCTAAGCTTGAAGTGCTATCTGATGATCCACCAGAGCTACCATACAAATTGGGCTGAGTGGCAGCTGAAAAGTGAAAATTTTTTTAAAAATCACATTATTTTTAAAAGCACAATTTGTTGACAATTCTGAAAAGAAAATGAATTTGTGAAAATAAAAGTTATGGTAAAGACAATAAAAACATTGTATGGAAAAACTTGAGAAAACCAGTAATGTAATGGTATTTGACTAATAACTTCTAATTAACATAGCACTACCATTAATGCAATACAGAAAGCAATGCATTCAAGAATCTAAAAGAATTTCTAATTGGGACTAATTCATTCAAGACCTAGTTTTCTAAAGTTCCACTATATGCATTTAATTACTAACTGAAATAAAAAAAATTGTACAAGGCTACATGCAGCAAATTTCTGACAATTAAATATTGTGAAAATATAATGATTTCAGATTTTTTTCTGATGAAGATAACAAACCTACAATGTGCGTATAAAGCGCTAAATCTCTTTCTTAGAACCATATCCATATGACTTGCTGGTACACTTCGAAATACATGCAAAGTGTATTTTCATCCTTAAAATAAGTCATAATATGACAACATTTCATGAAAATTGTCTCAAAATTATAAAAAAAATCCCAGACAAGTCATTAAATCTAACAAATTTTTCCATTATTAATAAATTACAAAATGATATATAAATTTTTTTAGTTCAAAGGCTGTCTTTTGCATTTTGCAATTTGGGGTGGGGATATTGTATCTTGTATAATTATAAAAATACATACACTGTATTGCTTTATTATTATATGCTCATTTTTTCTCTGTTAACTTTACAATGCCAGAATCGTTCAATATTTCCCCGATATTGAACACCTTAATACTGCACCCTGCGTGCAAAGGAACTATTTTCTAACATTATCAATTTTTTATGAATGAACTAAAGCAGATATTTCATTGACGGCCACATACCAACAAATGTTTCATAGACTGACACATACAAACTGATTTGGCACATTACACGTTTACTTTTTTGATACAATGCTTCAGATTTATATATGCTATACAGGGTCCTCACAATAACACACAAGTTATACACATAAACTGTCTTCTTTAGCTGGTAATAAAAATGACAAAAAATATACTTACAATTTTATGTCCTGAATTTCCTCAAAAAATACACTTTTGTAGGTCTGTAAATCTGAATTAGATGAGCCATGTAATGGGTTCTCAAAGTTGATTTTGAAATTGTACTGTAATTTCGAGTATATACCAAGTGCAGTTACATCCTTACTGCACTCAAAATGAAATCAACATTAAATTCCACAGCATCTTTTCGATAATTGCAATGGAAAGGCTTCATAATTTTCTCACATTATGATATGAATCATTCAATGACAGAAAAGAAACATGCATGCCAATATCAACACACTTCAAAACGATTAAATTGGCAGACACTGCTGGAATCCGATGCAAGTCACTTCATGTAGATAAATCCAGACCATAATCAAAACATTGCATGGAATCGACAAAAATACTAAAACGTATTCATTCCAGATCAAATGGAAAAGCTGTTGCTATGTGTATTCATTAAAAATACTACTCCAAATTTCAATTTTAAGTAGTGCAAACACCATTTTCTTACAAAACGTACGTCCAGCATGTGACCAACTTCATACTGATCTGGGCGGAGTTATGCGCTCATTAATAATGTTGTGTAATGATCCATCAACACTTATGTATTTAGTTTGGAATATGGCATACATTTAGTTACTTTTCTTCTTGTAGTGTATTTTTGTTTATATATTTAAGCCTTGGGAAGAATAAGAAATGAGCATATAATAAAAAAATAAACTGTATTTGTATGGGAAAATATGAACTTGTTTTGTCGGAAGGATATACAGCACTCCCAAGGTCATGCAGCATATCCATCCGAAAAACTCTTTCATATTTTCCCATACAAATGCAGTAAAATATAATTATCACATCCCTCATTCATGTGTGTATCCATCTGGTTGAATGTAATCTATGCTGAATACCTGTACATAAAATTATTGTTTCTTATACAATTTAGTACATTCCTACTGTGAACAGGAACCAGTTATTGGTATACATCATCTTTTATCCTGATTTCCTCTGTGCAATATAGGGATAAAGATATTCAATCAAAAGCTGTACTCTGCAAAAACTCAATACATCTTAACAAAAATTGTAACCTTTAGATTTTAAATTCCACCTGGAATTTTAACTTGTTACAGAAGACTGCCTAAAATCAGAGCTTACAACAGGTGTAGTAATACACTTGCTTTGCACTGCAGAGGTAGAGTTCAAATCCAAGTCATATCATGTCTAGCTAATTAATTTTTGACAGTAAAAAGAAAAGTCATTTGTGTTATATTTTTGGCTTTTTAAAGCAGAAACATGATTTCTTTCTGATGTGTACACATGATATGGTAATTTTGTGCCCATCTGTAACTTTGTCCCAAAGTGGGATGTTTTATGTGCGATTTTTCAGGATTGCATTCAACATCACTGTGCTATCAAAACTTACTGATCAAAACTTAAATGTTAATTTTGCTCTTCATCACTCTTAAATATTTAAGAGTGATCATTTTTGCTTTTGACAACTTGCTGGCAGAAAAAAACTTGTAAGCTTTCTCGACATTCCCAATTCAGCTACATTGTGTACTTGCATCTAGGGAAATCCTACTTTAATGGCACAGTAAGTATTAAGTATCAATATCACTTATAGTTCATTCCACAGAGCACAGCAAATGATATCCAAATCTGTTTCTCATTGAATTTTCACATCATTGTCTCAAAATGTAGCTAAAAATAATGAAATCATTTCATCTATGACTGATTTAAACACAACTCATACTGACACACAGAGCAAAACCATTCATTTTATATATACTGTGAAAGACTGGTCTGTGTACATGTAATATGCCATGTTTGTCCTGAGTTCTGGACGAGTCCATTTTTGTTACTGCAAAGAAATCAAAGGGAGGTAACTATATTATGGCCAAATATAGCTGAGGACGAAAGACGACAACTCTTTAATAAATAGACTTTTCCACATATCATAGTGGCATCAAAAAATAATAAACATACTTATCCATAGGTCACAGTGGCATCAAAAACTTTGATGTCAACAGACCACCCTGTTTTAACATGTATTTAAAGTGTTATTCACCATGCCAATTCACATGATGTTGAAATACTTTGTGCACAAAATGAATTAGTTACTTTTAATTACATTTAATGATGCTATCCTGAAAAATCAATGAACTTCCTGAAAAATCAATTATCTAATGATGTGGATGACATTCATGACACTGTGTGTACAAAATATAGCATTTATTAAAAATTGGAGGCAGAAGTCAACTTATAATCAAATATATAAGGCATTAAAAATTAAGTGATAAATAATTAACTTGGCAGCTTTAGCAATGTTTAAGAATGTTTAAGGTAAAAAAAGTTATCTATGGTTTCAAGATATGGCAAGATGTGACATAAATGTATGAAATTCATATTCAGGATTTTAGGATAAGATGTGATACAAAAAATATCTGCAATTGACCATTCTACAAAATAATGCATGTAAATGCAAGGCACGTCATTAAAGAAAATGTAGTAATAAAATTTACTTAAATAAAGAATTACTTAAATAAGGATTTTATCAAAACAATATTTGTATATTTGTGATCAAGATCATTCTGCACAAATGAGTAATCATCAAAACAATAGTTGTGTTCTAGACCACAGTGTCTTATCAATAGATGCATGTACTGCCATGGAATTGGTCTACATGCTAATAAGTGTGTCTCATGCCAATGGAATCAATGCATTTTACTTTTTGGAATCATACACATTTATTTTAAAGTATTTTGTATTTGAAAGAGTTTTACTAACAATTTCACATTTATCACTGGAAATTTCATCCTCATTAGTGCAGAATTATTTTATTTTTTATCCCAGTGTTTGTAAAAAAAAATGGAACTAATAAGAACATTCCTCTACTTTATTAAGAATGGATTCATTGATCTACATAAGAGGGAAAAGTGAAAAAAAGTATCCAGATTAACAAGGTTATACTGTATATACAGTGATTTGTTAAAAACTAATTTCTCAAAGAAGTTAAAATCCTTGAGTCTTGAGCAAATGACTTCATTACGATCTGTGTCACTTTGATATTTTTCAGCTGAAGATGGGGAAAATGAGAAAATAAAATTAAAAATACTTTGTGAATGGAATCATTTTGAGATTATCAACTGTTGATATTGCAAGTTGGCCATTATATCCATCTATATGATATTTGGCAGTCAGTTACGTTTCTGTCAACCGGGCTACTTTTTTAATCTATACACATAATAACTCTTAAAGTATACAAAATTTGTTTAAAGTCTCTTTCTTTCTGGCGTGAACACATTGTTATTTTTGTGCTTATTTTTTACTTTATCAAATCTTGTGTTTTTTCTAAAAGCCTAATGTAGGGAGCAATAAAATCTAAAATGGATCAATTAAATCATGACTGATTAAACTAACTGCATGCTAACAGTAAGATGACAACACAGATCTATCAGTATCATGCGAATTTTATTCAAGATCACTTCAGCATAAATCTATTTCACTGACAGAAGAGATAGAGAACTCTGAGAAAAACCAGAATTTTTTTTAAGTATCTGGTCTACCTGGCTAATAAATTTTCTAAATTATTTCAAACATTGACCACACATCTATTTTTCTGTTTGCTGAAACTTTAGTTGCATAAAAATACAGCTGCTATAAGACTGATCAAGACAAGGTTCTGCATCTAGAAATGGGTACAAGAAAAAAAAATGTGGGGATCTTCTAAACTAGGCAGAAAATACCATATGCACAGAAACAAACTAAATGTACAGGTATATTGGCTACATCTTAGGTGAAATATAGACAAAACACATGCATACAAATTAATCAATGAAAAAAATGATTGTGAAACAGGGATCACATACAAAAAAGCAATTAACTATCCAATTTCTATTACTACTATCACCACCACCAAAACTAATGGTTAATAATGAAAGAAATAATGTTCAACGTGTAATAATGAATGCTATATCACCTCTTTATAGATTTCTTACCTCATCTGAACCAAATAATTTTAATGTATGTGTGTGTGTGTGTTTGTTTTTTTTTGTGTGTGTGTGTGTGTATGTGTATATATATATATATATATATATATATATATATATATATATATATATATATATATATATATATATATATATATATATGTCTTTAGTTAATTACAACTACTGATCAAACTTCCAAATTTGTTTGGACATGATGCATTCAATAAGAATAAAATCAAACAATGAGATTTCCTTTTGTCAAGCCTGCATTCTATGCACACAAAAAAGACACATAAAAGCAGACATACATAGAGAAACCCGTGTTCAGGTTCAGCCAAGACAAGTTTCACAAATATATATAAAACCATGTCTCTCTCAAATGCTGAACATTTGACATCTTTCATGCTAATTATAATTTCCTCATACATAATGCATGCCTAAATGACAATGTCTTAGACCCAGGTTTCTCTTTACAAACATATAATGCATACCCAAATTACAATGACTCAGATCCAAGTCTGTCCACACTCACAAATAGGAATGCCCAAATGTCTACAGATCAGTCTGATGGTGTATGAACAGCAGTGGCAGTTCAGGTTCTAAGCTGTTTATTTTACTCCTAATTAAGAGCAGACAGCATAAACTTTGATTTACCTGTGCATAATGGACATTCAGACCCAAGTATACTTGGTTGGCAGCCAGGTGTATATTATACACTAGGAAATACTGTACAGTAATCCTTCTCTTTGGAGGTCACCCCTGATCCAAGGTCACCTTCTTCAACCCTACAGTAGTACTGTCTATATTCAATTACAGTTTGATTCCAACTTTAAACCGAACAAACCAAAATATGCCATTACAATGACAGATCTGGATCTGTGCAGTTTGTTAGGAATAATTAGTAGAACAATCAATATAGACCTTGATCTGATGGTGCACTGTGTGATGACAGATCAGTCTATATTGTTTGCAGTGTGACTTCACTTATAAGTAAGTAGATATGGTATAATTTTGGTCATTTTACCCCTCACAAGATCACAAGGAAGCCACTCTGTGACATGGCCACCTTTTCAATGCTGAAGGGATTGTCTTGTGAAAATAGGACCACTGTATTTGCACAGATGACAACAATGGGGCAGTTCTATCAGTCTGTCTCAATCTGCAAACAGATATGACTTAATTATTGCCACCCACTCCATAAACAATCTGTTCTTTGTATGATTTTCATTCTACAGATGCCTGAAATGTCAGATTGTCAGGGGATTTTTTTTTATTTAAGTCAGCAACAAATACTATGTAGGATGTTATTTACATTTTGATAATTTAAATCTACATGTTCAAAGTCTTTTGTCTTTAATTACATTTTTAACATCACTGGCAACCAATGCACTTTTTTAATATAAGTTAAGAACAAATATTGATAGCGAAGTAAATTTTTCATTATTATATTTCTCAGAGAAAACTTTCATGATCAAATTTGCATTAAGAAATGAGCTCAAAAAGTCCTCAAGTCAAGCCCATCCTAGAAAGAAGAAAATGTCATCTTTCCCACTTCTGTACCATACAGACAGTGGGAAAAAAAGTTTGCCAATTGTCTACCCCTACCACTGCTAGATGGCATACTATGAACCAGATGTCTATCTGTTTAAGCTGAGCAATGCATCAATGAGATCACTTACATTTTGTGGGGAGGTTTGGAACAGTTTGATAGTAATATGATTTGGTAAAAATTCTCAGAGAAACAGAATTTACTAAAATATTTACTGTTTCTCTTAAATAATTCCCCAATCACATTTGATCAGAAGAATAACTAATAGGAGATGGAAATGCATGAGCACCCCACCTCTACCAATGGTACCCTTCTAGGGAAAAATGGTTGAATCAGTAAAGAGAGGATAAACGGATCTCCTAACATGAAAATCATAAATCCAATGATCATATCACTTGTTACAACCTTACTTGAATATGAAGAAAAGATAAACTCTCACTGAGATAAAAAAAAAACTGGGACAAAGCCATCTGGGATGCAGCCACTGGTCTCAACAGATTTGATTCTCATATCTGCATGAAGCTAAATTTTGGAGATAAAAACTTAAGGCTGACTGCACATGGCAGCCAAAAGCTTATATTATGTCTCAAGTTGAAATGTTATTTCTGAATGTGAGGGATGAACAAAACTGCTCTAATTTCTTAAGCTGAAATCTTGAGATCTCAGATATCATGTCATCCACAATACTATTTCAGAAGAGATAATATCCCTTTTCCCAGTCTTCACCAGAAGAAATGGTTTAGCAGAACAGGCGCACTCCCCAATCAAAAAATTCTACTCCAATCTCAATTATCCACACCACAAATGTGAGGAAAGCAAATATGAATGAGAGTGGTAAAAAAAAGTCAGGTTATGTGCATCCAAGCCCACTGTGCCCTTGTCTGTACAAGATGTCAACTTGAAGGCCATAACTGCCAGAAACCACCCGACAAGCACATTGCTGGTTCCAAGGAGCACAGTTTCACCACCACTGGAACAACAGTATCTTTTGTAATGGCCTCATAATAGGCGACTTAGGACAACAATGTTGTCTGTCATGTTAAACAGATCCCATAGGTGAAGGTTTCCTGGAATGAAAGGCGATTCTTTGTAAGAACTGAAGCCCCTGCAGAAAATATACTCTGTTTGAGAAAAAATTGTTTGGCTGAAATATGATTCTTGCAAAAAATAAAGCTAGCTTTGAAATTCTTTACACTTAGATACAGAAACCCTGTACTAAGAACACTGCACTTTGTATAGACCATACAAGTGAAATAAGAATAACTTATTATGGAGCTAGGAAGGGATACAGGACATTGGATCTCTGTCATCAATTAGGTTCATAAAAGGCCAACATTGGCTAAGTTCAGTCTTGATGAAACAGCCATCATTTTCTTCTTTGGAGCCAGGTTCATTGCACTTACGAGTAACTCTCATTCCTTGTCTGGGTGTCTGGATCTGAACGTTGCCATAGAGTACCAAATTAGATGTGACAGAGAATCCTGTAGCAATTTGACATTGCTCTATGATAGCACTGGACAGAGGCAGATATGTAAAATACTGAGCCTACAGAGACCCATAAAACATTGGGGCCTATCATATTGGGTGCATTGGGTCCATAAAAGCAACTGGGTACAAAGGCAATGACTGGTGACAGAGTGGCACAGAACCATTGACTGACTATGGTGGTGACCTGTTGCAATTGGAGACACATGGCAGAGTTCAGCTGTGATAGAACAGTCCCATTTTATCTTCTATGATATTGTCCCATTATTTGTGTCGGGATGGTTTAGGGAATATTTGATACATAAAACTGGTCCATACAATGTATCTGCAAGATAATATCTAAATAGACTTGCTTTGATCTCTATCTGGCTCCAATGCAGATGATCCTTTCAGTTTTGGCTAACAATATACAATTGACTGTGGCAATAACTCATTACAATCATAGCCAAATGGACGAGTTCAGTTGAGACAGAACAGTCCTATTTTTTTCTTGTATGATGTTGTCCCATTATTTTTATTGGGATGTGTTGGGGGATATTTGATCCACAATACTGGTCCATACAGCTGATCTTCGATATAATAACCCAGTAGGCTTCCTTTGATCTCTAACTTGCTCCAATGAAGTTGATAAATGCCTTTGGCTTAAACTGTACAACTGACTTTGGTAGTGACCCATTACAATCAGAGATATATGGCAAAGTCAGAGGGTCATCATAGTTGGGATGATGTTGTCCTGTTCATTAAGTTGGGACTGGATATGGGATACCTGAATACATGTAGCTAGTCTGTACATTTAAATGCACATCTGTATATGAGATGGTTTGTTTTGATCTCAATCTCGTTAAATGGAAGGTGATATAGGTGATTGGGTAGATTGGATAGCTAGGATCGCTTTATGGTTGATGACTCGAGTGGAGTGAAGTACCCATTGAGAAGCAGGTCCTTCACCACTGTTACATCATCATAAATATTGATGACATCATCCCTCAAGGTGTGCTTCTGCACATTCCTCATTAGAGCCCACTAGTACTGCAGCCCTATAACTTTTGGTCCACAGTGTGCAAGTCTGACATGCATTCATAGACTGGCAACCTGAGCAAGCTAAACATGTAGAGTACTTGTCAGTATTTGCATATGGCTGCGGATAAAAATAGACTATTAGAGTGAGACTATTAATACTTACTAAAATGGATACCAAAATATTAATTCTAATAAAAGTTACCTCAAGGGAAGTCCAACTGACTGTCTTTACAGGCAAAATCAACCAAGCGCAGCTTACAGTAAATACAAAATTTGACTAAGTATAGCAAACTAACCTATATGTATCCAACAGTAGTGGAAAGTATTCAGCGAAATAATCAAGTTTTATATAGCACACACAATACCTACAAAAACATAAAGCCACAGCAATGAGACTGGATGCACCAGCAATCCATACAGGTACATTCCTAGGGCACCGATTTGTGTGAGGGTGGCAAAGTTATAGTTCTGAAGAAACACAGAATACTCTGTAATCAAAAATGGAGCAAAAGAAGTTGGAAAAATTAGATGAAGTATACTTCATTTCAAAGAGAACATTTCTAAAATTTGTTTTAAGGGAGAAAACTTCCAGAATACTTCTGTAGAAAGCATGCTACTCAACATGAGCAGAAGTGGTAACTGCAGCATTCACCAGATTTGGCACCAATTTCAGTATCAATGGGAAGACCACTCAATCTAACTAGCACCTATGTGGGCAGATACCATTTAGCTTTATAGCTAAGAATATTTTGACCTGGCACGCTGAATTTGTAAGATAGTAGGAGTTCTCCAAAGTATTATGGCTAGATAATATATCTGAAGAAGAAATAGATGGCTAAAATCAATGGATCCTTGTACAATTCTGTGTATGACAGAAAGAACATCTGAAATACATGTCTCGCTGATTTGACAAACTTTGCCATAAGGTACATCCAGCAGGACAACTGAACTGACTGGTTGACAGCCTGAGCAAGAGCAAATGACCTGATGAATGGAAGTACACATCGACAATGTCTGAAAAAATACCTCATGTGCCAAGACTAATAGGTTCTAAGGTCATGTTTTAGCATGCACAGGGAATTTTGCCAACTGGGCTATTGAAATATGAGAGGACACTCTCCCACGAACTCTTATCCACTTCAATAACAAAAGATATGATGTTGGAGCATAAGATCAGAGCAACTGTAAAAGATCTGCACAAAAATAGTAAACAAAAGTTTGAAAAGACAAAAACATGAAGCAAGAACATTAATCCACAATACAATAGTGGCTTTCATGATGGTTGGTTAAAAAAAACAAAGATATGGTTGGATTCTGAGAGGCCATGTTTATGATGCTGAGCTCACCTACAATGCTGATCATCTCATGTAAAAGCTTACCTGGGTAAACATCTGGCTAATTGGTAACCATTTACTCGTGGAAGGGGAGATAATGGAGAAATTTCTTCCATTTATATACATAGATGGGAAAGAAAACAAAAATTCTTACAAGGAGGGCTTGGATTTGAGAGGTTGTGGAGGGTATTTTCTTAGCACTAATGTGATCTGGGAATGTATTTAATGAAGAAATGAAGGAAGTCAAGCTTTTTATACACAAAACACAAAGGGTTTCTTATTATTAACCACAATAAAAAAAATAATTTCCAGGCATTCCATATTTATGATTCTTTAAGAAAATGCGAACAACTACTGGTTAGTAAGCTACAAGACAACACTGCACTGACACCAGTAAAAATAGTAATTTGAAAACAATATATTTATATTCTTGCTGCTGTACCTCCCCATCATGAACTGGTCAAACAAAATTATTGCACATGTAACTGTATGTATGTATGTATGTATGCATGCATGTATGTATGTATATACAAACAAACACACACACACACACACACACTCTTTGGTTTTAAGTACAGTTATTATTATTATTATCCTTTGTGGAAACAAAATATATAATGTATAACCTCTTAATTGATGAATTAATGCTCCAGACTGTGGACTTATTAAAAAACTTTAAAATAGTGCTGAAACAAATACCCGATTCACTATTCAAATATCTAACATGTATTCAAATGATGTCATCATGAAATATTTACTATCATCACCACTGACTTGGGCTGAATCAGAAGCCATCAATCAAATTCTATGAATTATGACCCCTCTGACTTGTATTTAGACTTGTTATGTCATTTGAGTTGCTGAATTACTATACTAGGCAATCTTTCTAGAGTGAGAGGGTCTAACACTCTACTAATTGAAAATTATTTTCTGGAAGTCAAAACAATTTGTTTTTAACTGCTGAGTGTTAAAACTGATATTCTCAAGTAATAAGATTTTCAAATTATCTGCTGTGTCAGCCATATTAAGTGTAAAATTTGCATCATTTTTATTTATTACAAACTAGATATCATTAACCTTTGGTGAAAACCCCATGACCATCCATTCAGGAGAATTAATGACAATGTTTTCAACATGTTCATTGGGCCAGCCATATCTGAGGTCAGATCAAGGTCATTTTCATTCAGGACAAACTAGATACCATAATTAGTCGTCCAGTGTTAATATGACTTTCCAATTAGAAAGAGTAAAAATAAGATTTTCAAGATGGTTACCATGGTGACCATACCTGATTGTCAAATCAGCACCATTTTCATTTAGAACCAATCTGATATCAAAAGTAGTTTTCTGGAGAAGACCCAATGTTAATATGACTTTCCACCTAGGAACAGAAATAAGATTTTCATGATGGCCACCATGGGGGCCAAAATTGGATATCAGATTAGTACAATGTGTATTTAAGAACTAATTGAACTCCTTAAAGAGATCTTCAGGTAAAAACCCCATGTTGATATACCTTCTTTTCAGATGGAGAAGCTACCATATATACACACTTATAAGTCAATGTTTTAAATGAAAATTTGATTTATGCTGAGTATTATAAGAACGACATAAAACAAAATGGATAAATCTAGGGGTAATGTTGGAAACTCTAGATGTTTACAGGACGTAAAAATATAGTCACTCCAAATATTTGTATGTTTTCATGCCACCATTCTCATTCTGAAATAAGTATATGGTATGCACTGTGTTTGTCTGATTCATGTCCATATTCATTACACAATACTTGTATGCATTTTTTTATTTGGATTTTAATATTTGAAAATATTTAAATTAAATATTATCCACCTCAAAGTCAAGTTGCCATCAATGTTGTTTACCATGGTTGTTTTCTAGCAAGTATATTGCTTCCGTTTTTGTGCAAGTCCTAACAATCTATATTTGTATTAATATTTGTATTTTGTTGTATAAACTGTTTGATGCAATAAAAGTTCTGATTATCATTTTCCTTTTCCATAAGTTAGATTTAAATCACAAGTGATATTTCCAAGTTTTCTGCCAGTGCACATGGCCTGACAAGCCCGACTTGTAAAGGCAGTAATTTTTCATGCTAACATGCTTTTTCATTGAGTCATGAATTTAAGACATATGCTTGTTCAGTGCCAAGTAAAGTTCTACATCCTCCTGTGAATGTTTGACCTTAGCTTATAAAGGAATCACCCACCCCACTCATTTTCCCATGTGACAACCCTATGATATGTTGATTTGTGACATATTTGACATAATAACATAATTGTTTTTTTTTTTACATGGTTTCATTGTTCTACCTACCTGTCTGTCTATCTTACTTAATATCTATTTAACCAGTTTGGCTTGTTTACTTTTTCAAAGTGCAACTCTGACTCACTGATGAAAAGTCACCCTTAAGGTAGATTTGACTTTTGAAATGCAGCTTAATTCCTTAACACAGCACCCTTTTCCCACGTGACACCCCATTCATCAAGCCAAGTGTTTGGTACTTGCTCAGTGCAAAGTAATAAAGGCTGGTTATTCAAACTCCCTTTAATCTTGCTTCATAATTGATGTCAACATTTGCAGCCTTTCATAAATTTTGCAGGCTTATGATAAAAGTGTTGCTTACAGAGCCTAAGATCTGTATCTTCATAAGCACCTGCTTACGACAGAGAAGCCATGGAAACAGTCAGGCAATATTTACAGTAACTGAATGATAAATTACAATGCCTAAATGATGGAGGATTTCAGAAATTTATCAGAAAATGAGGATGAATTCTTGAAATTTGTACCAGCTGATATTAGATAGTGACATTTATTTAACATATTGTAACTATTTTTATACCAGTATGTAATTTATAATTAATTAAGGATTCATCATAAATTTATTTACAAGGTCAAGCTTTAGCGATTTTCATGGATTTGATTATAACAAATTGCAGGTTGTTGATTTATTAGTAACATATTCCAATGATTTTGTCAACAAGTCACCTCTTCAGACAGATCTGACTTGCAAAATACACCCCAATGCATAGCAAGGTCGAAGAGAAATTAGGTTTTTGTAGCCCTAAGAAAGTTAGGGGTCAACTTGTATTAACTTATAAGTGAGTATATAGAGTATATCCAGATTTTTAAGATGACTGCCATGGTGGTCATACTGGATGTCAGAGAAAAAAAAACACTTTAAAAAAAAAATCTCTTTTTTCTCTCTGAAATATGGACCAGTTCTTTCCTCACAAAGCTGAGAAGTTTTGTGAATGCTGGGCCTGATAAGGTGAGTTTTTCTAGTCCTGCATTTGCCTTTAAAATTTAGAAGGTGTGTTCAAACATTATAGACTTGATTGTTCTGATTGTCTTAATACTTGGTAATTAAAATAGTAATAAATGACTGAATACAATATTTAATTACTCAATTTTTCTTGGTAATTCTAAAAAATGTCAATAACAAAAAGAATAATTAGCCTGGATATGCAGCGATATTTACATTATTTATCAAAACCAAGAAATTGTAGAACTTAAATTACTTTCATTTAAACACTAGGAATGTTTTATAGAAAACAAAAGCATGATGGTAAATTTCTTGTAAATGGTAGTTACTGAGAAACTTTCAAAAAAGAGATGAAATTCTGATTTTCTCCTAACATGTTTGTGCTGGATATGGCAGTAATGTTTCAAAAGCATCAGCAACTCACTGATAAAGTCTGCCTCACGTCTTTTTTTCTGTTCCATACACAGTGCTGCATTGTTTGTCCATTACTACTAAGTTGCCAGCTTAACTGGACTACATTGAGTACATATGTACATAACATGGACAATAATTGACACTAACATACAACAGTGACCATCTCAAAACTGAATAACACAAAAGGCATATTAAAAGTGGACACATTCACATATAAATGACACAAAGAAATTTGAATACCATTTCTGATTGGAGTATTTGCCACAAACTATTTTTATTCAAATATTCATTTCAGCACTACTTTAAAATCAAAATAATAAACAATAAAACACGCTCTTAAAGCTGAAGCACTACTCCCGGTACCTTCACTACTTTTTTTGTCAAACAAGACCAAACCAGCAAATCCTTGAAAGTGGAGGAGTGGAGGTTATACATTAGGTGTTCTGAACAAGATGGTGCAGAGGCAAGCTAGTAATGAGAGGGTTACAAATGAAAAAGTAGGTTTGTGAGATGCTTACAGGTGGTGAGGAAGCCACGGGATGCAGAGCGCTTAATGTTACCAGAAGTAAATGGTGGGAAGAGGCCATCTGAAAACAAGCCAGGATGAGTGCTATGACAATGAATAAGAACATGTAATCTTATGGTTCCAACATTTAACAAATAATGGGTTGATAATATGTAATTTACTTCAAAACTTACATTTTACAGGTTATGGATTACACTATCATAACATCAGTAGTCCTTAAAGTAGAGACTTTACCTTTTAGTTATTGCACTCATCATATATAACACTTTCATTTCCAAATAACAAGTAGAAATATAATTTGACTTTATCATACAATCACATTTTATACCCAGTGCAGATATGCAAACTCTTTAAGTTCTTCTCAACTAATGGATTGTCCAGGAATCTGAAATGATTGGTTTGGTGTTTTATGGTGCAGAAAAACAAGCATGTTATTTTATTGAAAAAAATGCCTTGCCCAGGGACATATCATTATAGCCAACCATGGCTAATTTATAGGTAAGATTCAAAACTACACTGATCTGTTCATGAGTCTGGTATGCTGTCCACTGAGCAAAGCATGGCTCCACAATCAGAGATGAATCCATCCCAACAACACCAATGCTAATAACAGTTCTATATAAATTGAAGCACCCATATTAAAACAGGCATTATATATCTGTGATCAAACTCTTGCAAATCAAATCTAACATCTAGAATGTGTCATGAAAAATTTTTATATATCCGATCTTTTAAGAAAAATGCTTAATTTGATAACTGCCAAAAAGTCACAAAAGATAGGCCTGATCATGACATAATGAAGTTACAAGATGTTCACTGTAGTAAAATATATAAATGGCAAAGCCAATTCTAGCTATAGACAATCATCACTGATCCTAATAAAAAGTATACCAGTTATGCTATTGCAGATGATGTTTGATTTACTTGTGATTACAAACACAAGGCAGACTCCAATCCATCAGCATTTTATGCCATGACAAATGTTGATTGATTTACTTGTGTTCATAAAGACATGGCATAGACTGTGATCTACTAGTCTCTAATGCAATGGCAGATACTGTTTGATTTACTTGTGATCACAAGCACTTGGCATAGATTGTAATCCACTAGTATTTTATGCCATGGCAGATACTGTATAATTTGCATGTGATTACAAGAAAATAGCATAGAGTCTGATCTACTGGCATGTTATGCCATGGCAGATACTGTTCACATCATATATAGTACATACTGTGATTTCTTTTATTTTGAGAGATCAATTTTTATGTGATTTTTGGAAGTTGTCATTTTAGCCAGGACTTCAATTCATGGATTGGGAATTGTCCAAATTGATTCCATGAAAGGTTCATAGTTCAAGGTTCATAGTTCATTGAGTTTTTAAGTTTGTGGATTGAAGCAACCATGAAATAAACAAACGTTGATGCTCTACTAAAAATAGTGAATTCAAAGCACCTAACATCACAGGTATCTCATGAATTACTTTACAAATCTGTAAAAACAATTTGTCTGAAACAACATGCTATCAATGTGAAATGGTTTCACTCTATCATGTGAAGAAAATGTCAAAGATTGTTTACGGACAAGCTTCACTCCCTATGTTGACAGTGGGGTTACAATGATGGTCATCTTCCACAACATTATTTGCAATCAAAGAATTTGTTGCTAGTTCCATCTTTTGAATTTTGAGAATTTACAATAATCTGCAGAGTGAATTACAATCAGAATAAAAGTATGCATTGAAACATTACCCTACTACCAAAAGTACTATATATACTAGTGTCTAAGCTTAAATTGTGCAAACTGGGATCTACCCATAAGCCAGAAATATAACAATCATAGACTTGCAAGACAAAATACAAAAGTCTAACCAAACCATGGACTTTCTGTATACTAATGAAGTGATGATGAGAGTGTATCAGATCTTAATGTGCTTCTACTTGCCAAATCAAAGCCAAATATCAGTGAAGGTAGCTGACTTACAGCTGGAGCATATGTGTAAATAAAACCTATATTCATGGGTAAAATACATGAGGTGTCAAAAGAAAAATCACTAATGAATATACTGATTTACATGTATGTGAATATGTATTGTAGTACTTGGACACTATTTCTGCCCCATCAATAAAAGCATACTTACAATGGGAGTCCATTAATTCCAAAATTTGATCAAACATATTGTCTGTAATTTCTGTTTATTTTATATTATGTTTCGGATGTAGAATAATCAAACAATCAATATTAAGTATAATAGTTGCATACTGTTGATGCAAGGGAAAAAAAAATGAAGATACATAACACATGACAAATAATATGGTCTTAAACACTCAAGCTCTGAGTTTAGAAACTTTTGCATTTGAAACTTCTGCATTCTATCAATTTACTTTGCCTCAAGTCAGAATGTCTGAACAGTCAGGATTATTTGCACTCTGGTTCATCTTCATGAATACATCTTGCTGAATAATGAATTTCAGTGACAGAATGCCTCCCAGATAATGTATCTGAGTTTGGACTTTGCATCCAGAGCTTGGATTTGATACTCACAATGCTTCCTGAAGAATTATCAATAAAGAACTTTCATTTGTTTTAAGTTATGGAGTAAGTAGCTACTCTCATGTAGATAAGTTTTGTCATTTCTTTACAAAAAGATTTTTGAGTATCACTTTTCAAGGCTTTGATAATTTAAATGTTAAATACATATTTGCAGTAATCACCATGTCATCGAACTGAAGATAAAACAATGGGTTTACATCTACTTCTTAAATTTCCAAAGGATTCCCCACACTTGGAAAGTACTATTACCTGCTGGTTCTGGAAGGGATACTCGAGAAGATGATGGGGTGACAGTAATAGCTGGCTTGGTTTCTGCAGCTACAAGATTCCAGCCACCTGGAGTCTCTGCTGTTACAACAGCACTTCTCTCTCGATGCTTGTCATCTTCAACTAGCTGTGAAACTACCATGGTAAACTGCGTCTCAAACTGCACAATGAGGCCACAAAATGCCACAACAAGCTCCTACAGAGTAATTGAGAAGTAATCTCAATCATATCAAAATACTTGCATTCAATCAAAAATAATTTTTAAATAAAAAATTAAACATATTTTGGATTATATACTCTGGTGACACATCCGTAACTATTTCCACTTTTCTTAACTTGTACATTTCTTCAACAAATATGTGGTTCTTCTGTTTTAAAAATTCTTACTTTACTTATCTTTTATACATCAAAAATGAAGAAAATATCATATAAACTAGATTCATAATTAAAAAAAAGAAAATTTTATTGAATAATGCAGAAATTTCTTCTATCTTAGCTATCAAAAATAAAAGTTTAATAATATAGCCCCATAACTTTAAGACAGCTTATATTCGCACTCTTCAGCTTGTACTGAATTTAAACATTTATAACTCTGAAATAAATTAGCCAATAATAATAATATTTCATATATTTTGACAGATTTCAAGAGCTGGCAGCCTTGCTTCGTTTCACACCCATTTAGATCAACATCATTCAACTGAAAAAAGATGTTAAGTTGTAAAAACATCATATAATGATGTAATCTGAGAATTCTCATTACCTGTCGGACCAGTGGGCTTCCATCCATAACTAGGGGGACCAGTTTTATCCCCACCCCTAGGTCAATGTTATTTGCATGGTCACTTCTCTCACTGGTGTTACTAATAAATGTACCAAGGGCATACACGGCAGCAGCTCGTACCTAGCAAGGAACATAAATCATCAGGAAGTAATAGATGAATATTAATAGAATTTCAGAGAACTTTATATATGTGATTTATCACTGGTCAAAATGGGCACTCTCATAAAGTGTTATGAATAAAAAAAATTACAGCAATTTGCTAATGTCAGATTATCAAAGTATTTTGAATACTGATGGCTTGGATTGTTCTAATCTGCACCAGAGAATAAATAATCAAACCTGAAACAGTACTGGGAAGAAATATTGTGGTGATTTCCTTTTAAAAACATTTTCTACTATGGTTTCCTTATTAATGTCATAGACTCAGGATTAATTAGTAGCACTCCATACTGGTGTGGAGGGTGGATATTTATTACAACATGTCAAGTCTGTATATATGATCAGAGATGTAGTTTGTTTCAAGATATTGGTGTTAAATGCTTGGACCTAGAGCATCAGATCATGTCACAGTGACAACTTAATTGCTCTTTGGTTAAAAAACTTTTACAACTGAATTGCTTCTACCTATCTTTTGTAATGCAGCCCCTCAACACATATTCTCAAACTTCCTATGGTCCATTGAGTCAAATTAGACTGAGATGACTAATCCAACTTCAATTATTAACATATCACATTTTGCTTCTCAATGTTTGACATTTTACATTCAGTACTGTACTGTTTCTTTCCTATATTACATTGTTTAATCCCTAAAATAATTTTCTCTATTCTGCAGTTTGCTTCACAGAACCATCTTAACACAAATAGTTTTGGGTTGCACATGTTTTGCAATGAACAAACTTTTATTGATTGTGTCAAGTTCTTATAGACACTAATTGTGTGTGTGATAAAACTTTAAATATTACAGCTAAGAGATTCATATATATTATCACTCAAATGAAGTTACAGTTAACTCTCTATAAAAGCATATTCAGTAAGTAATACAATTACAGGACCACACTATTCTGTGTCAAGCTGCAACCCATATAGCAACCACCATTTATTTCATACTGTCATACTGGGTCAAAATTTATTCACTGCATACTGGTTGTTTTGCTTCTGAAAACTCAATAATCAACTTAAGATAGAGTTTGAACCTCAGAGTGTTGCACTGAGAAAGAAATCACATGTATAAATGTTTTATATACTGATATATGCTGAACTATATTTATATACTGTCACTAGAGCAACAATTACATTAGAAACAGGTTTGCCAGTTTGCCACATGTACTTGTTGATGGATTTAGTCTACCAAATCTGATTGGTCCAACACTGTCACATGGTTAAAAACAATATAAATAGGGGTGACTGATAATACTTGCCTGATATTTGCTAAGCATGGATCAATTTTTTTTTTAAAAATTTCAAATTATATAATCACCGCTAATAAATTTTTAAGTTCATTTTAGATAATAAAATTTTCAAGATGACTCACGTAAATAAATAAAAATTGCTATAATAAAATAATAATAATAATAATAATAATAATAACAACAACAACAACAACAACATTATTGGCCTGGCAATGTTATAATACTTGTAATTATTTGGACACTTAACATTACTTAGGTGAAAAGTTAGCTAAAGAAGCAATATTTGAATAATTGTAAGGTCAGTACTTTTTAATTGTGCTGAAGCAGACATTCTGGTAACTAAGCAGCTTCTAACTATCAGCAGACACTTGAGTAAATAAATTTATCTTCCAAATTTTCTTGTAGTTATCTCCAACCACACTGGTAACCTATGATGAATGAATAAAAGGTAAATCTTTAACTTTTTGTCTGATATCGTCAGTCAACATTGAAAAGACTATTCTGTTCTGAAACGTTTTAAAAAAATGATTTTATCACAAGCCATAGAAAATTAACTTCATTTCTACTTCTTACTATACAAAAGTGCAAGTGAAAAGTTTCCTTGTTAGAGTCATATACATTTGAAGCAAACGATTATTTTGTACTGATTGCATCTTTCCATTTTTATTATCTAACTTTCATTAAACATTTTTGTTGACTTTATTACTGAATGAAATTTCTTCAATTAGCTCTCTGTAGCTGACAATGAAGCAGAAGTGGCTTACTGTACCATGAAGGGAATAATATTCAAGAGAAATAACCATCAGATCTAATAATTTACCTAAATTTAAGTTGTCTCCTTCACCACCCACAAAAGAAACATGAAAGGCCAGTGGAGCTAAACTATGATACTAATTTGAGTAGACAATGAAGTTTGTAACTATTATTAGACAAAGAGTGCTGCAGTACACACCTACGAACTGCACTACTGTATACTTCCAGGTCAAATAAGCTATTTAAATTTCTTATCAATAATGAAAATTATATTTGGTAAAAGACCAGGCACTATACCATAAAGGCAGAATAATCCAAATAAAGCACAGCAGGCTAATGAAACCCATGGGGTATTTTTCTGTGGCCTGCACACATACAAAGAGTCAGTTACACAGTGAGATTTCACACCAAGTTTCTTTGGGTACTCTGACAATTGCAAGCTGACAACAGTGTTATATCTGAAGAGCAATAAGTGCATGGTTATTCCTCATAGCCTCAGGTCTATTCTGCTAGAACATTCACTTTACTCATTCACAAATGTTGGTAGTAAATCGTAACAACACAGTCATGATGTGGGTAGCATTAAAAGGCCTACCTCTGGAACAGGATCCTGCAGCAGATTGAATATTTTCTCATGAGCAGAGTCTCGTACTCCACACCAGCGAGCATTATCAAAGTCTGTCCACACCTTAGCCAAGCAAAGGGCAAGCCACTGCCGCAGTTGTGCATTGCTGTCTGTTAGCTGCTCCAGGCAAATGGAAATAACATTACCTTGCAGAGCAGTCTCCTGAAATACATATAGGTACACAATGTATTTGGATATATATTTGAAAACTACAGTACAAAGAATGAATCTTTTTCCCATTATGTTGCAATGATATTGACTTTTTGTAACAATTATTGTTTATTTCCTATTTTGTTTACATGACTTTATAAAAAAAATGTTCTTAACCATGTGAAATTTGGATGGAAGTAGATGACCAGATCAATTTATCATTCGGTCCAATTATGTTTATATATACTTCTTTATAAATTTCACATAGGTATGCATACATATATACAAGCTATAAACATGAGAACAATTAGTCACAAACATTAGGACATTATATAAATAACAACATAAAAAGATACAAATACATGTACATAAACATTGACACAATATACACATTGATAAATATACAAACACATGAACACAAATACACAGTCCTCTTTATGAACCTTTTCTCTTTAAGAGAGAAGTCAGTATTGACTGCAATGTTAATTTTATCACTGCATGCAGTATCATTCATCCAGATTGATAAAGTCAAACCTAATATTCCACAAAAAACAGTTCATCACATGAATACTATTTAAGTCTAATTTATATGAAGCAAGTATAATAACTTATCAAGGCATTATAAAGGATGAGATGTCATGAAAGACATAAAAACCCAACCATCCCAATGTCTCTGAATATTATTTCACAAAAAAATTCTGAAAGTTTCATAAAATAAAATCAGAATTTTTAGCCATGTGAGAAGTAAAATCTTTTACATATAGAAGTGTGAACTATAAAGACTTATTGGCAAAATAATTTTCTTTTTTTTTTCATTCCTATACTTTCACATGTGAAAAGAAAATATAAATAAATATTTTCAAATGTGAAAATATAAAATTTCCCATCATGCCAGGCAATGCTTTTGTTTGCCTACAAATGCTGCTGCAACAAAAACAAGTACATTGAGAGCTGAACAAATAAATAGGAACTGCCTTACATTTCAGACATGAAAAATAATCTTTGATAAAGAAATCTGACCAGCAGCTCACATAAGTTATGTCCTCTCATTTACTTGAACAAAAATGATAAATCCGCTGTGATGCACTGCTGAATCTGACTTGAATTGTTTTCAGATAGGGTAATCAAATTTACAAAATGATAAAATGTAATTTACTGCAATAGATAAATTCAACCGAATCCTACCGCTCTCTTAAGTCCCATACATTCATATGCTCTGAAAGTGAGGTGAATTCACAAAAAACTGGGGGTGAGGGTGAATGTGTTGTGCTGTAGAGTGGGTTTCCTCTTCTGAAGATCATTTCAGAGCTAGTTTGGTGTATAATAAAAAGGAAATCTTCTTTTCCTACATTAATACTGGATATATTTCCAAAAATGATATATTTTAACTTGTGGCTAGGACACTCATCAAAATATCACACAAATACATCCAGTACTAACATAAGAAAAGAAAATATCCTCTATACTTCAAATGAATTTATGAAAATCTGTCAAGTAATTTCAATCTTTGTTGCAATGACTCATTTCATAACTTTCATTAGAAACAACAATGTAAGTAGAATTCAGAGTAGAAATCAACAAGCTTCTGTAAGTGAAGATTAATTAAAGCTTAACCTGGTCTGATGACAGCATTACCAACAAAGCTAACAAAATGACTCATACATATAAGATAGTCTGGGCTCATAAACCCACATCTAGTAGTTACCTGCCCTAGTCTGTATTCATTTACAATCATTGCTAAGACAAATACTGCCATTGTCCTCTGTTTAGCCTGAAATATGAAATAGAAAAAAAAGTTACAGTATTCAATGACATACTAGACTGCTGCTAAGGTATACTTGTGACGTTAATCTTATCAAATACTATTGTGTGACAAATGGATTGAATCTTAACAAGTATTATTATGTGACCAAGGAATTATTGACCATTTTTGCATTAATTTTCTACTCAGCAATATAAAGCCAGAATTGTACCTATGTGCCATTAATCCCAAATATATACACACCCATAATCAATTTTCCTCAGCATCTGTTGAAAGAAAATTATTGTTATTAACCATGAAGTAATATGCTATCATAATTGTGAATAAACTGTTTTTAAACATATTTAAAATTGTAATCTTCATATGTGTGTATATTTGTCTGCCACAGGCAAGAAAGGATAACATGCCTACATAGTATATGAACCAATGTTCTAAACATTTGTTCCACGCATTTATGACATGCACACACACACACACATGCAATAAAGAGAGAAAGAGATCAGTCTTTCAAATTACACTTACTGGCAGGATCCCAAATGTTCAAGTGGTCTAAGATACTCACCTTTACAGGATGCTTATGTCCACCACTGTCCACTATACTGGCTTCCATGTATAGCCTATTACGTGCTGAAAAGTGGTGTTAAACCGAAAAAAAATAAAACACTTACTGGCATGTAGGGATCTGCAAGGACTGCCAAGAAATACTTGTGACCATTATCCTTCACCAGATCTGCTTGACATGACTGAAAATGACACAAAATAAATTATTTATGCTGAAGAAAAAACGAGATTGAGCTTGCATCATACTGTACAATCAATGTTAACCATCTATATCACAGAAGACACATGCCAAAAAGTAAAACTGAGATCTGACTGCCTCCTTCAAGATGAAACAAGAATTCCTTATTAAAAGTATTCATTGCAAGTGACATAAAAAAACCTGTAAACTAGAACAAATTCTCACATATTTTATTACATGTACTCACATCCATAACTAGCCTCTCTCCTCCCCAAACTTCCATGACTGTGACCAAGGGGTTTAACCGAAATCTGTATGTGTGTCTTGTTACTATGAATGCACAGATGAATTCTGCCATTTATTTAAAAAAAATTCACAATAAATGTAATCTCTGTATGTCTGATTTCTGACCTAAATGGAAGGGCCCCATAATATTATCTATCTCATATGGAAAATCCATGTATTAAGTTTGAGTCCATTTTACTCATTGGTGAAAAGAGAATTATGGAGAGACACATTAAAAGTATTATATCATCCTGCACTAAAATGGGATAATCATCCATAAATTTTGCATTGTATATAAAACGAAGAAACAAATTAACTTCAAATTCATGGGTATGAAATTTCACTGTTTGGGTAGGAAATGTATACTTATGGGCATTTAATTTTGCTGACTTCTCATGTGAGGAAAACAAAAAAGAAAAACAAAACATTCAAAATATTCAGTGATGATATATGAAAAAAGAAAATATTAACATTCACTGCAGTCATTAGAAAAATTATATAAATTATTCCATGCTAATACCCAGTCTGAATTCTATGAGATAAACAAACATCAACTTTTTGCATGCTTATACTGGCTTAATTCAACTACTAATAGTAATACTGTATTAGTTTTTGTTGCCATCTCAACAATTAGGGATTAAGAGCTAAAACAAAAATGACAATAGCGAACCAAGCCTTTTTAAAAATCTTTTATTTTCTATATATAAACAGTTCTAGCAAAACTGAGTTCACTCTCTAAACCTATCACAATGCTGGTAAGACAGTGGTGAAAAAGCAGAAAACTATGATGCTAGTGCTCTTTGATGTTTTCAAAGAACAAGTGGGGAGAAGTTGCCGTTTTGCTGATGGGAAAATGGTACTGTTTGTACCAGATGTAAGTAACCATTAGATTTCAAAGTATCAGTTACTGCTCAACTGCTGGTTCTGCTTTCCAATTCTTCTTCTTTCAGGTCTCGTGGGTACAGAGAAAATTACAACTGTCCACATCATACGGGCAGTACACTTTTTACGGGTTCATTGGAGAGCACTTCTTTTCATATGGGTTCATCAAAGACAAGTCCATCTTCATCACATCATTCTTCCACTACCATTCTGTGACACGGAATATAAACATTTCTGGATATTGTGTGCAGATTTGGCAAAGGAGAAGCTCCGGCACTTGGTGCCCCTTGGCTTAAGAGTTGATACTATTTTGATATGTGTGTAGGACTTGTGGTGTTCATCAGTGTCCAATAATACTACTTAGCGTACAGAACTGGCTTCCAGTAATTGTTGAATTTTCCAGCCATGTCAGGCCTAGTTGCTCATGTGTGCTCTTTACCCATACTCTAAAAGATACAGTAAAAACGGTTATGAGCGACCTCTCCTATAAGCGACCACCTGTCATTTCGAACCACAATTGTAACGCACAGATCAATTTTATTATATTAAATGCTCTGTTGTGAGTGACCATCTGCTGAATGCAATCAGCGACTGCAAAGTTTTGGCAAAATAAGAATTTCGACACTGCTATGAATGACCACATCACAAAAACAAGGATAAATTCCACTGACTTTTATTTAATTCCTGAATCAATGACCGCTTATAAAATTCTAAAAAAAAAAAAAAAAAAAAAAAAAACAGACTGGTTTCAATATCTGAAATTTTGCAGCTATGCTTATTATGTTTTATAGTTTCTTTTGTAAACCAGGCTAAAGTATATGTAGATTAATCCCCAGTCTGGTTCTGTGCTTCATATGCTCCCTGTGCTATTCATGTAGTGGAGAGCAATGCAGGGAGCATATTTAGAAGGGAAACCAAACTAATTATTACCTTACTTAGCCTACTTAGCCTGCTTGCTAGCTACAGTAGGACCCAGAATTGCTATAAACATATCACAAAAACATAGACACCACTGACCTATATGTAATCAATTGTTACAACAACCGCTTGATTAATAACCATTGTTCTGATCAAAAACAAACATAAAAAGAATAATTAAAAAAAAGGATTGTTGCCACTGGTGATAAATGCTCATCCATAAACCAGGTTAATGTACATATCACAAATTGCCACTGTAGTGCTGAAATTGGTGCAGTGGTTGTGTATATTGTATTAAGAGTTAATCCGTATTGCCTGGTTGTGAATAAGGTCATTGTCTATTAAACTAGCAAGTGAGAATCGTTTGTGGGATTGGATTGATAGTGTTCAAGACTTGTGATATTTGTTTTTTCTCCCAATGTCAAGTGATTATATCCCAATCAAAGCTGTGGTGCAAATGGGTTACACACTTTGTTTATAGAGTTACTCGCAGTATTTCTTAGAATGAAGCCGATTACTTTTGTCTCTGAGTAAATGGTTCTGTTTCTAGATGAGATAATTGTTTCTTTTTATTTCAGTAATTGTTAGATATGCAATGCACATGTATGGATTTTTTATATTTTCCCAAAACCCAGTAAAAACCTTCTTTACATTTAATATTGCAACTGAGCACTAATAATTTTAACTCCTAAAACCTTAAAAACAATGGACGAACCTCCAGCTAAATAAAAACAAATTTTAAGGCTGGAGAAAATAATTAATGTAACTGAAAGAAGTGAAAAAGAGCAGACCACTTGTAAAAGAGTGGTTTAAATGTTGGTAAAACAAATTTAGGTTTGTTATAAAGGAAATGAGTAAATCAGAATATATGTGATCTTCAAATGCAAATGTGATTTCATGTTTAATGATATCTTTATTAAAATGTATCTTTATTGCTATATAATTTTTTTTAGATGAATGCATACAATATTTTAGCAAGAACTAATGATAGAATAAATGTACAGTGATTGTGGTAATTATTTACTTTAAATTGTTCTGAAACTGGAACTTGGAAACTGGTCTTTTAATACAAACCTGCTATGAGAGACCACCAGTCTTGAGAAACCGTTCTTTGTTGGCAGAAGGAGCAGTTTCTTATAACAGGTTTTACTGTATTTTGATTTATTTTATCACACACTGTCTCACCATGCTGCAGCTGCAGAACTCCACAATTAAGCTTTACTTTGGAGGAATTAAATTCCATTACCTACAAGCTGGTCATAGTAACCGTTTCTAGGAGTCAGAGTACAGTATATACTTTGTGGGATGAAAAAGAAACAACATTCCAAATAGTAAGCCCAGATTTCCTATTACATTCAGGATGGTGGTGCAACTGTCCTATATGTTACAGGAGGGAGCTTTTCATCGGCTGTGGACTTGTCTCTGCTGTACATGTGTCTGGTGGCAATTTTTTTATTCTTGTGATGTGGTAAATTTCATGGTTCAATCATTGTGGATCATTTCTTCATGAAACTACCTGAGGATTTGAGACATGACATTTTCAACTGACAGATCTAAGTGTGTATATATTCACCTTGCCATCTTCAAAAATGGACACATTTGGTGCTGGAATCAACATTTCATTCTTTCAGAACTTGTGGTTGTGTCCTGTGTCCTGTAAGGAGCAGTATTTGAGTCAGCGGCAGCAAGGTGCTTTGTCTGGAGGTTTAGATGCAAATGCACCTTCATTTGTGGATTCCAAGGAATGTCCGTTTAGTAGAAAACTTTTTCTACCTTACCTGATGCTCCTGCTTGTGCAATTGGGCTATGATGAACAAAGCTTTTCTGGCCATTCATTTTGTATTGGAGCAGCACTTTACAGCTGCAGTTGGAATGGAGGACCATCTAATTAAGACTCTAGGATGATGGTATTTGTCATGTCATACACACTACATCTGAGTTCACCCTAAAATGACTACTTTTCTGTTCAGGAACAGTTGTGTACATACATTCAGTGTCATATGCTTTTGACACCATTTATTCCAAATGGATTTTCAGTCACATTCAAACTAGCATCCTTATGGGGGATTTCATTTGATATATTTTAATATCAAATTCAATTTGGCATTTTCCCCCAAATGAATACTCATTTGCTATACTAAAAACAAATGAATAATTTTCAATGTCTGGGTTTAATACATTTCTTTTACAGTTTTATTAAGAATATATAAGAATGTTTTCTTTATGCTGAGATCAGCCAAACTCTATTCCAATATTCTGGGATCAACGTAGAATACATAGATTTAGTAAATATTAGGGCTGTCAAAAACCACGGAAAACTTTACCCGGGTACCAATTGCACTGTTTAACAGATATCCGGGTACTCATTATAACATTAAAGACATGTACAACCCTAGTTACCCCACTAGCCCAACGTGCAGCAGACATTTAGTAGTGAGCTGCTGATGCATAAGCAGTGGTCATAAGCCTAAATATAGACTGGAGCTGCAACTCAGACCAGCGTACTGCTGATGATATATGATATTTTGATAGTGTTGTCAACAAATTATTTTTGTGAATGGGTACTCTGTAATTTTCAATGCCCTGGTTTTTCACTATGGTCAGGTACTTGGTTAGCCGTTGACAGCCCTAGTAAAGATCAGCATAGCACATAGTCTATTTAACCTGGGATCAGCCCAGAATACACTTTGACTGCTTGGATCAGCCTATCACAGATTTTACTTGAGCTGGGATCACCCTATCAAAGTCTACAGCAATTCTGATCAACCCAGAAAACATTTTAATACTGGGATCAGCCTAGTACCAACTATCCTTGAGCTGGGATTGGCCCCAAATACACTATAATGGTGGGATCAGCCTAGCATGAAGATGGGATTAGCCCAACAGAATACATTATTATGATGGGATCAGCTTACCACATAGCATACCTTAAGCTGGGACCAGCCCTGAATACATTTGAATGCTGGGATCAGCCTCACACATATTTTACTTGAGCTGGGATAAGCCTAGCACTAATTCTACTCGAGCTGAGATCAGCCCTGAATACACTTTAATACTGGGATCAGAATAAGCACCGATTGGGAATCGTAGTATTGTACATTCAGATTCTAGCCCATAAGTACACAGAGAGAGCCAAATATTTTTAAATATTTTTAATTAAGTATTGATGTTATTTAAGTTATAATTCTGATGTTGTAGAATATTGGTAATAATGAATAGTGGCTTGTTTGAGAGAAAATGCAAGAGTGAGCAAGAGAAGAATGAATGCATATATTCGTATATCCTATATTTTCTAATAATGCATATACTAAATCTCTCAAAATACAATTCAGCATTTTTTGTTGTGCATAAATTAAAGTATCAATTACTATTCGGTTAAATGAACAGGTAGATGAGAGATAAACTCTCACATAAGGTGTCAGTTGATTTGAAGACAAGTACCCTTCAGACAATTCAAATTAAATTTCTTCACAAAGGACTAAATGAGGTGTAACCTTGGATGGATGAGATGAAAATGGGCTTTGAGAAAGCAGGACTGATTTGCTTATTAATTATTTAACAGCTAGCTATATTTATGCATGAAATGTGTTAGTAATTCAAATGAAGTCTTGTGTTCTGTTTGTTCAAAATAGTAAAGAGTACTTGTGATCAATGTATTGCATTTCTGTTTAACTTCTTAATTTAATCGGATTGCACAAATTTTAAGGGAGGATTAATTATTATAAAATGGATTTAACCCTTTCATCACTAAGTGACTTTGTAGGCATAGAGTCCTCAACACTAAGTAACTTTGGAGTTGTAAAGCAAAATGACTTGTGGACTTTGAAACAACATAACTTTGCCAATGTTAAAGATATCTGGCTGGATTAGGTGTCAAAATCAAGGTTAAAAATCAAATTTTATGACTAATTCAATAAAATGTGCATATCTATTACAACTGTTAAAATGCAGGTACAAACAGGTAACAACAGGTAAAATACAATTATTTTATTACCTCTTAGAAAACTTAGAATGTTCTCAAAACTTGTTCAATTGACCCTAGATGTACTAGTGAATAATCACAGTAACAACAGAAGTCTTTCTTTCATGGTGTCCATAATATATCAAATTCTATAAAATGAACCAAAATGATCTCCAAGGTGAAATCTGTCCACACACCTAAGTGACCTATATCGCCTCTACCACGTTTGATCGTCGCATTGAAGTTCGTTAAACGGACAATTTTTCCAAAAACTTCATCTGAATAGAATATTTGAAAATAATCTGAAGCTTCCTGGAGCCATATAACTCTCGGGTGTGCCCAACTCTGTCAGAAAACTGAAACAAATCTCTTTGGTTTTCTGGCTTCGTCCAAAAAAAAAAAAAAAACACGTGGAGCGTACAATTCCTCTGGTTCAAAACCTTCAAAGTCATCTTCATTGTCATCACTGTCACCCAGAAGTGCATTCCATTGTCTCTCCATACATCTTCTCTCATTGTCAAACAAATTTATCAGGTCAAAATTATTTAAATCCTCCAAAAACTCTCCTCTAAAAAATCCTTCAAACGCCGCCATTTTTGATACAAATTTCAGCATTCGGAATACACGTTAAAAGTTCCTACTTTGTTCGTTATGTCTAGTTGTATACAAGCTAAACTCACGAGATAATCCAAATATAACATCTACATTACCATATGGAAGTTATTAGAGGTACCCCGAAAGATATTTAGTCGGGTATTATAACATTAACAAAGAACACTGCCCCAGACCGAAAACTCGGTCCATAGTGTTGACGGACTTACTTCCCCTGGACCGCATATGCGGTTTGCCGTGATGAAAGGGTTAATATGTTCTTTGACATGTAATGATGGACAATTTATTGCTATTGCATTAGCATAGAATTTTCTCGCTAATGAAATTGTGAATGCAAATAAATCATAATCATTACATTTCCAATGTCCATCAGCTTTCATAAACATATCATGCAATATATTTCTTAGCAACATAAATAATCCAGGCATTGAAATAAGCACATGAATGCTTGTAATCCTTTACCAATTAATATGACTGGTGAGGGTGAAACTTTCAGTACAGGCTTGGTACAAATTTCATTATACTAGGTTATCCACAAAAACAACCAAATTTGGTACCCACTCATTTAAAGTGATTTACAGTAGTAATGTTATCAAAACATTATCATCTATTACACTACTGCATAAGCATTAAAGTCAAATTTAATTTTAACATTTAGTCTCACTACTTACTCTATGCACATTTTGCATGTGAAAAAAACATGAAATAGACACTTACACTGTCCACAGAGAGAATCTTGGCCCAGATAAAGACTAGAAGGGGGCGTAACTCTCGTGCTGAACTCTGCAGCAGCTTGAGAACATACGGGAAAATACCAACAGATAAAGCCTGAAAATAAATAGAGTAAATTGCTGATGCAACAACAATGTTAAAACGGTGGCTAGTTTTAATGAAAATTATTTCAGAACATAAGACAGAAATCTATGCAGTTGCATAACTTTTGCGGTAACTTTTGTCTCTGACAAATGATAATTCTTACATTTATCAACAACCGTTATGATACATAATCTATTCTGACTGGAATAAGTCTGACTACTAATCTGGATTCATTAATCATACAGAATACTAGTACTAACCCAATTATAAAATTTCTATTACACATTGGCTGACTATTGCTCATAACAAATCATATTGTGTCATACAACAGCATCAAGTACAATGTACTGAGGAACACAATGCCTCCCGTTTTGGAAAAATATCCATCCTTCATCAGACTTGAAAAAAAAATTATTTAAACACTTTAACAAAGCTGATGACAATGATGCCATCACCATGAGAAAGTGATACCTAATCATGCTAACAAAGTTGAACATTTCTTTTAACTTTTCTGACAAATGTTTTTGTGAACAATTGAAAAAAGCGAGAATAGGAGATAATGCTTTGGTGTGAAGATATATGTTATTTGGCTGAATGCTTGTTTGATTGATTGTTAATGGTACACTGATCACTTAATTTGGCTAGAATGCTGAGTAAATGTGAACCAGATGCCTTTCCCCAATGGCACAATAAGGAACCAAACCCTGATATGCCTTGGAAGGTATCAAACCTGTTACTCTTGAATTCCAATGATCTAAAAAGTTTGTTACCATAACTCCTTTGAAGACTGTACACTCTGACAAGCCTAACTTAACCATCTCATAAGCTGCTTGTCCATCTATTGACAATAATACTGATTGCCAAACCTTTCTGCATTTTTGTTGACTATGCAGTGAATTAGATGACAGTATAATGAATTTATATTACAACCTACAATGTTACATGAACTATCTCAATTAAATGTTAGTTATCATCTGTAATTTTACACCAGATAATATTTCATATAACTGTTATCAGCTGTAACTTTACATAAATAATATCTCAATAACATGTTATCCACTGTAACTTTACATTCAATAACATCAAATAAATGTTAGTTTTAACTTTACATGAGATATTTTTGCAACTAAATGTTATCAGCTGTAAATAATACAAGTAAAGTCATCAAAAGTCCTCTGCTTTTTTAATAGTTTAAAAAACTGACAAGCAAGTCCATCATCAAATCTTCCAAGTTTCAAATTCTATTAAACTCCAACAATCCATAAATATTTAGTTGCTAAAGTGATTAGACGTTGTCATATATTCCTGCACTGATAAACAAGGGAGATGATCAGCTGCTATTGCATCCTATTGCAACCTCTAAGAAAATCATTATGTTTTTTCTGATGCTTACTGGACAATTGCTACGAAGTCAAGATATTCTATTGGTTTTTTTAAAGCCATTTTTAACACATTATTGGCAATATTATGCCAAGAAAATTGAACTAAATACCTTCCCAAAGATATACATGCCAACCCCTGGCAATAAAAAAGTGTAATCCAAGTGGATAAAAAGACTAATTTAAGCAGAAAAAGAGTAATCTACATATAACACGATAAAATTCAAAGAGCACATGTTCAAAATTATTTATTAACCCCTTTAGTCTTTTAACATCAGTAACTGCTTTAAGTTTTCATATGTAGCACTTTTAGCATTACAAAGCAACAGACTCTCATGTTGCATTTCAAAACACTTTGTATCAACTGAGACTATGAATATTTTGCACAAAGTAGAACACTAAGTGCTGGGTTACAGAGCCTGGACCTAACTTTGGTTTTATTTTTGTTAACAATACTGAACAATCTCTCACAGTCATCATTAGGATGGTAAAGAACCAATAGTCTTTTCATAACCTGACAGAGAAGAGAAAATTTATATTTTCCAGTTATTGGGTCTTTAGCTGGGAAATAAGTTGCCATTACAGGTCAACTCTATCCACAGGAAGTATATTGTCAGGTAGAATGCCAACTGGATACTTCAGTTCTTCTTCTGACTTCTGATTTATCGGCAGCCTTTCCTGCAGTAATGTGCATCAAATGACAGGGACAACCTGATATGTACACTGATGGAGACATTTTTCAAAATATAGAATGTAACTCCTTTATGAATTTTTAATTATTACTGATGCTTTATCAGCTGAAAACCCCATACAGTTTTGCCAACTTGTGTATATTCAAAGCATTTTCAAGCAAACAAAAACTTTTCTCCAGTGTGTTAATTCTGGTAGAGAAAGTGGAGCACTCTGACTTTACCCATTAGTTGTAAGAGTCTCCTAAATACACTGAGAAAAATGTTTGTCATCAATACCAAACAGCCCAATTTTTATGGAATCTGCAATTTCTTCTTGTACATGCATATCTTTGGTGAAATTGGAATCAGGAAACATGTTTGAACAAAAGACCAACATAATCTTCTACCGCTAATGGGTAGTACGTGTTTTATTAAGAACTCAGTAAATGACACCTCTGCATTTATACAATTTGTGTCCACAATTGAGTTCTGTTGTAAAAACAAAAAGATTAAAATTATCGAACCAGTCAGTTCTCTCCAAACTAAGCTATGCAGCTGCTATAAATAGAAACCTAGATCAAAAGTTTTAAAGCATGTTTCTTGGAAATAGGGCAGCTGCTATAAATAGAACATAATGTTAGGAGAGTGCATGCCAGTCTACAGACAAGTGTATTCTTATCTCATAGTTGGGTAAAAGCCATCTTTTCTAGAATATGGTCAATGGGATTTTTGGGATGTTAATATAAATAAGAAAACAGATTATTAATTTTTGGAGCGGGATATACCAAAATAGCATAATCCGGATAGATTTATGCGTAAGGCATAATTTAGTAAAAAGAAAAAGTGTAAATGATTATGTCAAATGCATAATGGTTTAATATGTATACAAGGACAACACCATTGCTGAATACCCAAGCTGACCAAGGCAGGTACTGAACCGAGGACTTTTGGATTATGAGAACAACACCATACCACAGCTCCAAGAGAAATAAACAGAAAAATGTTAATTTCAACAGAAATCAGCATTAAAACCTAAACCAAAATTATGATGTTTATTGAGCTAAGCCTCTAGGCTTTTTACACAGTATGGCAAAGCAACTTTATGTTTTTCAGCCAGTTTTGTCTATGTCACTTGCACTAAAAATTCCTGTTATTTCATATAAATGCAACAATTTCTAGGAAACATAACCTATAACTGATTTTTGAATATTCTATGTACAAGTTAGTGCCTAAAATAAACAAGCTAGATTTTGTGCATCTGAACATGTAACTAATGACAGACTTTCTACAAAAATTTGAAAAAATGAAGGAAATATATAACAAACCTAATTAAACAATGACAACCTGAAAACACTAGCCAACACTCACCAGACTAACTGCCCAAGGACCGAGGTCTAAAAATCTGCCAAGAAGATCCAGGGCTCGCAATCTGTGAACCTGACTTAGTAAAACCTGGAGAGAAAGAAGGATGCATAATGACAGCATTTGAAATCTGATGATGTTTCCCCAGCAGTTTTCTTTTTTTTTGTATCCTGAATATTTAGATAAATTACATCAAGCAGTATATATACATTTATATACTTTCCGATAGTGTTGGAATCCCAAGCATGGAATATAATTCAGTATTTATCACTGAGGTACCTCTTTTCAACCAATGTGTTTATGGTACGCCAAGATTACTGTATATACTATCTTACAATTATAACTAGAGACAATATAGACCCTGATAAACCATCACATAGTGTGCCAACAGATCAGGGTCTATGCTTTTCATTTTAATGATTACACTGAACAAACTTCAGTGACTCAGTTCTACCAGTGCATTAGCAATTGCAGATCTGTATCTGTGCTAGGTATCTGTGCTGTCTGCAGACTTGATTTACAATAAATATATGCAGTACTCATCAACATACAGTGTGCCCAAATGAGTATCCTGATGCCATCTGATAATGCAGTTTTGGTCAAAGGATCCTATTTATTTGGGTAAACCTAATAATATTTCCCCCATAATTTCATTTAAATTTAACCCATTGGTAATGAAAACCTAAATCACAGTTCATAGAGTTTCATTCCATTAAATGTTATACAGGTAATCACAATTAAAGCAACATATTTATTGAAAAGCATTGATAAAAGATGCTTATCCAACCTAGGTTAAATATACAAAGTGTCACTCTAGTAACTGACAGATCACATTCACTCAGAGACTTCTGATGTCTTTTATACTGATACACTATTCCTGTAATGTATTTACTATTAAATGTCCAGGAGTTTTCATTCTTTGTTGTGTTCTTGAAAAACTTTATACAGCTGACCCTGGACATTCTGAACTGAAAGAATATCATAGATGAAAGAGTCAATGTAATGTTGGCCCTTGTTTATTCTTAGATTAAAAAAAGATCACCTCATGCTATTTTCAATTTTTCATACCAAACATGGATGGATATTTAATTTTTATATGGTATGTATGCTATGACTACCAGTATTTCTTGAACCACAATGCATTTTGCGTATGCAGATTTATGCAGACTTTTCCATTCTAATATAATGCTTTAACACTATTTTCACTTGCAAAATAGTAAAACCTGTATTGAAAGATCACCATTTCATGTTTAAATATTACATGCATTCATCTCAAATTAGTTTTTTATAACAAAGAAATAACGGCAATTATAAAACATTTACAATTAGAGGGTGTGTGTGTGTGTGTGTGTGTGTGTGTAATGAATTTCATGTGTAGTTATTTAATGGCTGTTCCATTTAAACATACATGGTACCCAGGGAAGTCAGTTTTTAAAAATAGATGCCAAGCTACTTTGATTTCACAGAGTTCATATTAAAATGACAAGAAAATTCTAAATTGCATCTGTGGGTGAATACCCCACTTTAAAAATTCCATCCCTGGGTCCCATGTATATTTTAATGGAACAGCCTTAAAGCAATCTGACTATATCAAATAAAATCTATGTACAGTTTCATGCAAATATTAACATATTAACTGTACTTTTATTTGTCCTGAGGGCTACTTAGTTTGCAGGGCCACTGGTTTTAAACACTAGTATTACCAATATGGCTTCCAGCTGGAAGGTGAAAGCCATTAAACAAAGAATTCCTACATGAACCCAGGGGAAACTCAACAGGTTTCTAGGATACACTGCTGTACATATGGTAAGCTGAGCAGGTTTATATCATAGAGTAATATACCAGGCAGGACCCCAGTAAGATACATGGATGTACCTGTTGGTGAGCCCAGCAGGTGGACTAAACAGTATTTCAAACTTGATTAATTACCACATGTATAGAAATATAGCTACCTACAAGAATGCTTACCATAATCAGAAACATGCCCATTGTGCAAATTAGGATCAAAATTTAAGGAACAAAATTGAAGGCCAAATAGAGAGAAAAAGTTTGTTGACATTGTGAATGAGAGCCCACAAGACAAAATTTCAATTTAAAAAATACAAAATTCAAAATATCAGGCAAAAAAGTCAGTCTGTTTATCATCACTCATCAAGGTAATAACTGCAAACACTTGTGCATTTAAGCAAACCCATTTTTATATGAGCTGCACATGGTGTTTGTACACAAGTCCTACTGTATTTCACATAACAAATATAAGACCAACATCAGAAAGTTTATATCATATAGTCTGCTGCTTCTGAGTTAAAAACCCTGATTTTAAAAGACTGACCATATTATTTTCATTTCTTTGGCCTAAGCATTGATAAGAAATGCCTCAAATAAACAATGCCTTTGCCATGTACAATAAGAGGTGAATTTCCAACAACACTGTGCTTATTTCTTCTAACAGTGAACCTCTCCATAGCTGGAATAGGACATAGCTGGTTCTTTCTAAATATGTGAATGCACATGCCCTGATAAAAATTATCAAGCTTGAGGCACATAAGGCCACTGTAAAAAAAAAAAAAATTCCAAGAAATCCTGAAAGTCATTTATGCAAATCCTATATGTTGTAGCCACTGAGCTTCTTTCTGTAAATTCTCCACAGTGCAAATAAATGATTAAAGCCAACAGACAAGTATTATGGAAATGTTTCCAGGAATATCTAAATGGGGAGCTCCCTTCTTTCTTTTACCAAAAAATAAGCTGTGAGTTAAAAAAATGAGGAGTAGGAGGAGGAAACAACAATAATTCAATATTTACCTAACATGTCAATATTCTTTTTCTTCCTGCTCAACTGTGTTAGAGCTCTACTGAAATCAGAATTTTTTAAAGATATCGCTTCTAGTATAAGCAATAATCTGCTCACTGTTTACAAGCACTTATGGGTTAACAGTTAAATAAAAATTGTATGCTACATAAAGTAGATATTTATATGGGTGATTTTAAACTAATTTGCAGGAGTTCTCACACATCAATGCTCTCTAAGAGCACAAATTTGTACAAACTGTGCGAGATTCACACATTTACAAATCCAGGCAGCATCTCTGGCACTAGACATAACAAAATCGAAATATGTTGAGAAAAACAAAACATGGTCCTAAAAGTCACACATTTTGCAGAATATGTTGAACATTATGAGAAAACATTGTGAAGAGTGAATACCAGTTTGCAAGTGTATAATCCCTTTTCAGCTTTAAAATAAGGGGAGGTAATAGTATGAGTTTCTTCCCTTTATCTACATGGCATAAGAGAAAGACAAATCTTTTCATTTTTAGGATTCCTGGAATCATCAGTTATCAGAGGTTTATTTCCTTACATTAATGTGATTTGGGATTTTACTCATAAATAGCCTGCACCCAATAAGCATATACAATTCCAAAGTTTGTGTATGGCTAAGCTAAAACTGACCTGATCATGCAGTCTGTTTTTGCTTAAAATTGAGATCATGCTATACAAATCTTACCTGTAATACTATGGGCAACTGCTCTGGTGGATGTCGGTCTTCAGATCCATGTTGAAGCCACACATCAAATGCTGTTAACTGTTCGGTGAAGAATGGACTGTGTTTAAATCCCACAGTCTCATCTTCCAGAAGTATGGGCAACTGTTTCAGACAGAGGTCCAGGGCAAGGTCCCAGGCTTGCCTGTAAATTAAAACAGATGAACAACTTAAATTTTCAATTAAAAAAAAGTAAATCTAAATACAATCTACATTTATCTAACATGTGCTTTAATATGACATTTTAAGTAATAATGATTTTCTTCAATTTTATGATTTAAAATTATTTATTAAAAATTCTGCTTTATCCAGTTTCAATTGCAATCTTTTTATTATTGTTGAAATATACTTTATCCAATCTCCTCAAATTTGGGCAACTGTTTCATGCATAGAGCCAGAACTAAATCCACAAACTTGTCTTACAGACAGAAAGAATATTTCAACCTAAAAGACCCCCAGGTTAAAATGATTTTCAATTCATAAAAGAAATATCTACCAATATTCTCTGTGTGTGCATGAATTTTTAATATAGCCTTAACAATTTTTCAGTCATATCACTACAATGTCTGCAATGTGTCTGTTTATAGTAATGTCAAGCACTGGGGCATCATGCCACAGTCATGTAGCATAATATCCCACCCAATCACATTATCATGACACCAGGCTGACCAGTCCTAACACTAACTTCTTATGCTGAGTGCCTATCGAGGCAGCTGTTAGTACCATTTTTATAAGCCTTTGGCATAACTCAGCCAGAGTTTGAATCCACAACTTCCTGCATCTAAGGTGGACACTCTAACCACTAAGCCACCAGAGTGGTCACTATATTTTATAAAACATTATTTACATGTGTAAACACTATATTAATGCCAATACACTTTGTACAAAAATTCTCCCTAAGATCCAGTCCTCTTGATATCTTAAGGATGAAAGTCCCCATCTTTTTGGCCTAATGGTGTTTGAATGATAAAAGTCCCATTCTTCTAGACCTAATGGCATTCTGAATGATCAAATTCCTCCTACTTTTTAACCTACTGATGTTTAAAATAATCAAAACCCTCCTCCTTCTTAACCTAATGATCTTTTGAAGGATCAAAACCCTCCTCCTTCTTCACCTAATGATCTTCTGAAAAAACAAAATTCACCTTAACCTAATGATGTTTTGAATTATTATGACTCTATGGTCTTAAAGTAAGTAACAATAAATAATTATTCCCTTCTTGACCTAATGATGTCTTGAAAGATCAAAACCCCTTCTTCTGAAATAATGATGCATCCAATGATTGTTTTGAATGACATGGCTGTTGTATAAATAAATAAACTAAGATAAATTCAAAAGTTAACTCCATGTCCCAAAATACATTAGTGGTATTGCTCAAGTGAAAAGATGAATCAGCAAACCAAATACTTAGTCTAATAAGGAAGTCATTGTCTCATACTTCATACCTTTTGATGCTTAAATAATACTTATGTGTGCACAATGCTGAGTTTACATCATTTATTTTAAAAGTTCACACAGTGTCTCATGCTTTTAATCTGTTATGCATATATAAAACCAACAAAACAATATCAATTTATGACCACAGATTGTCTGCCTCAGATGCGGGTTTGAAGCCCAAGCTGAGTCATATCAAAGACTTATAAAAACAGTACTAGCAGCTGCCTTGCTTGACACTCAGCATTAAGAGGTTAGTGTTGGGACAGGTCAGCCTGTCAGGATAATGTGACTGGGTGGGGCATGATGCAACGTCTGTGGCATGATTCCACAGTGCTAGATGCCACTATAAACTGTCACACTGCAGACTTTGTAGTAATATGACTGAAAAATTGTTAAAGCTACATTAAAAATCCAAAACACACACATATATCAATTTGTAAAGTTCATTAATAAATATTAAGATAATACAGGACTGTAGTCAATACACATCATTGATTTCCATATTTCTACAATGTGACAATTTGTATAACTGCACTGTTCAAAGCTGCAAAATCAGACTATACTCACCACATGGGATGCTGGTATGTATTTGGAAGTTTTGGACTAGAAACTGGCGTGCAGTTGTAAGATCTCATAATTCTTTCTGCCAGCAGAAAGTTACGAAATAAACTAGCAACCAGTAAATCCTGACGAAACAGTTTCTGAAACAAATCTGAAACAAAAAGAATGAAAAAAGTTTGCAAATATGTTTATAATGCAAATTAGATGTAGACAGTAAGATGATAATTAGCATTATAAAATGCTGACAGTGGTCATTAACTTTACAAGTGATCAGCGTTTGAGAGTGGACAGTTTTTGTTTTCATATCCTCACCCGCCCAAACTGCTGCCTGCAGTTAGGCTACATCTGGCTCATCCTTCACCTTCAGGTCTTCCGGTTAACCTCCCACCTGCATACTAATTACACTATCTCAGGAGGTGGCAACCAGACCACTCATACTAACAGGCTACTCTTGCTGTGTCTCCTCCAAGTGATATTCACCGATATTGCATCATCAGCCATTCTGTCCCAGACATAACAAGTTGTGGTGACTCTGCCTCAATACAATGGCAATTCTAACCCTTTAGCTATGACTGCTGCATCTAAGCATCACCTGTAAATAGCTCCTGAATCCCAGTGACGCATATATGCAGTGTCAATAAGCTTTGTTTACTACTCCAGAGTTGCTTATGTGCATATAGTTCAGCAGTACTTGAAACCCCAGTGTCACATCTATGCAGACATGACCGCTATGTTAACTAAACATTGATTGATTGAAAGTACAGAAGTTTACATGATTTTGATTTTCATAACTAATCAGAGGACTCTTTACTCAACATTTTGATACAGGTTTGAAAGCGGTGAGGTTAAAATAAAACACATTGGAAGGGCTTTCCTGCACTTTACAAAACACATGTATTTGAGATAAACAAAAATGGATTAAGATTCAGATATGAGTATCTGTGAAGAATCCAGTGCAAGCAATATCAAAGAGTTTTCAGATATTGTTATTAGTCTCATTTCAACACCAGATTTAAGTGATTTTGAAATGGATGAAGGGTATTTATTTGTGGGATTCAAAACAGTTTATGTGACTAGGATTTCTTGTATGATCGGATGTAGGAGTATATAAAGTGGAAATATAGTAATAACAAATTGTATACAAGGTAAGCTGTTTTTTATTTCACTGAAATCCAGCAAAAACTAATGAAATAATGAATATAAATGTAACCATGTTTTTATTCTCTGTTTCTGTTGTGAGCCATGATGATGCTGTAGTATTCAGCCTAGCAAACAGACTCAGTAGTCTGGGTAACTGATATGATAGCACTCAGCAGTAGTGCAACTGCACCATAGCTGTAGTAGATAAAGGGTTAACAGTTATGTCAGTCAGTCATACTTGCAAGCTCCACAAAATTGTGAGATGACAGGGTCAATATCTGGTAGGGTAGAGATAGGCATGCCATGGTCGGGAAACTCAGTGACAGCCGAAGCGATACCAGACCTGGATGTCATGGCCGACATCACTGTTGCAAGGGTATGCGACTGTGTCTCTCAGTACATGGATATCCCATATTGTTGGTCATTTTTAACTGGGTTTACAACTTGGAGAGATGTTACTGCTTCCAACAGAATAGTAACTTTCTCATGAACATGGTGTATTTGTTGTAATTGTTGATTATTTCTTAGAAAAAAAAACCACAATGGGCGCAAAACAAGGCATTCCTATTGCTAGCAACTGTGCTCTATGTTGACTGGTTCTCATTGCTAAGCACAGCAATGAATGCACTGGATTAGCTGCATATGTAGCTTGCTGAAAGCTCGCCACTGGTTGGTTGGCAGAAATATTGAGCCCGGTCTCATTCAGGTAAGTGGGTGAGTCTGGGGGTACTGATGTCATCTTGAGCTGCAGCAAACCCCTCCTTTTTAGAGAGTCAGAATCCTGGGGCTTAAAGGCTCATGTTAGGCCCTCATCTTGAATTAGCTTCAAATTTTCTTAGTAGATCTGCACAAGTTGAGCCTTCTTTAACTTCATATACTTTTTGAAGAAATTTTCCTACAGACCAATTTTTAGGTGACTAAGCATCCCATTGTTATCTTTTTTTGCTGCTCTACCCTTGAAAATAGAAAAACTGCTGTGATTTATCCATGATATACAAGGAGTCAGCAATTGCCTGCAGAACAATAGGGTGATATACAAAAAGCAAAACTGTTTTACTAAGTTAGCAATTGCTCAGCAAAATAATAAGGTTCTGCAGCAGATTAAAGCAAGTTGTAAGCCGTTATTGTAATAAAATCCAGATAAATCAAAATTCTAGTGTCATGCCTAGAAATTCAAAACTATATCAATGTATATCCAGTATAGTTTATGAATGAGTCCTGAAAGACTGTCAAGTTTTAATAGCAAACAATTATTGGACCAAGAAAAGAATATAATACGAAAACAAATTATCCACTCAGATCACTTGTAAAGTGAATGACTGCTGTCAGTTACCTTAGCACAACAGACCCTTGTCTCTGATTAGCTGATAGCCAATCCAACTAATGCTCGTATCCATTGAATTGATCTTGAACTGACCCACACAAGAAACTTGGACTGGAATCCATTCTTTGTGTAAAGATCATTTAATTACAATAAACAATAATAAGAATAATTTTATGTAAATTTATTGCTATGCCTCAATTATACTTAGATACCCATAAAATTTTATCATAATGTAAAATGCAAGTAACATAAGCATGATTACTGTGAACCATAAAATGTTATGCTCACTAAAACTGTGTGATTAAAACTTTCATGTTATTGTTTAACATCTACCTGGATAGGTAGTACTGGGAATTTCTAACCAGGGATAACTATCAGAAGTCACTTTCATAAGCACCATGTTATACTAAAGCTATGCCTGGAAGCCCTCATTTAAAGAGTAACCTGCCAGTCCCAATCCAAGAGAAAGGAGGGTTGGGCATGTGGCCAGTGACCCTATTCAACTAAACAATGTGAGTGAAATTCTACTTTCAGTTCAAGGAGTGAGGTATTCCAAGATAATGGACCAATGACAAATGAGAACAAAAACTAAAAATCTTCACAAAGACAGTGCATCTTCTTAGACCAAATATTACCATCAAAGTTGAATGCTGGAATGAAATAACCTTATCTCAAAGCAGAAGACTTGTTGTTTATGATATGCAGCAGTACAAACTTGGCCTTCCTGGTGTTACACAAGTTAGATGGACTGGTACATGTAGAACAACTTCAGCTGCAAGAGGCACCATCCTCTGGCCTGGCAGGAAAGATAAAAATCTCCCAGAAAAGGAAGAATGTCATCCAATTAAGAGTAATTAAAGTGCCTTGAGTTCAAGGTTATTTTCAGCAACCCCACAGTTTTAGCATCACCACATGGGTCAAGCAAAGCTGCATCTAGTCACCATTTCTTCTGACTGTTTCCATAGATTGGTTATTGAAAAAAAACAATAGCAGAACCTATCCTATTGTTTAGAGGAACTGAACTATGCTGATGATACCAGCCTGCTCTCAAATCATAAGAATAGAGACAGCTCAATAGATTGGACTGAAAAGTGAACATCAGCAAGATAAACCTGATGAAAATGAATCAAATCAACAGATAATAATCCCCTCAAGATCAACACCAGAGATAGAATTTCCACTCAAGAGTCAGCAAAACCAACCTGTCCTTTACTATGCTGAAGAACAACTGGAAATCAACTGATAAAAAAATCAAAACCTAGGCATCTTCAACTGTAATGCTGGTTGATAGTGATGCAAGCTTACAACAAAAATAGTTCACAGACTAGAAATCTTCCAAAACATGTGTCTGCAGAGGATCCTACAAATTTTCTGGCCCAGTAAGATCTGAAACAGAGATCTGCATCTGAGGATAAAGGTAAAACCTATCGTCCAAACAGTGATAAGGAGAAGATGGAGATAGCTTGGGCATGTGTATTGAATGCCACCAGATGCACTAACAAAAATAACCATCTGCTAGACATCAGACAAACAGCATTAAAAGTGTCAGCCTTTGGACACATTGCAAAGGAAACTGAGAAGAAGATGAAGCTGTTTGGTCTAATATGGAAAACTATCAACAGACAAGCTGCAGATGAGCACCAGTGGAGCTCTTGCCTTATGTGCCACCAGAAGCACAAACAGGATTGAAGGATTAATGGTGTTATATTATGGATAAAATTCAAATGAAGAACAGATAGATTTGTGGAGGTTACTACAGAAATGCCATAGGCAATGCTTTTTTGGAAATCCTATAGAATTTGCTTACCCTACCAACCTGAAGAAAAATAAAAAAATAAAAAATCATGGATATTACAAATGCACAGAAATTATTCAATTCATTCATCAATGTATAATTTCTAACCTCTAACACTGTCATCTTGTTCAAGTTTCAATCCATATAGAAGTTTGTAACCAACAAAACTGCCATGTTTGTTCAGGTGAGTAATTTTCAGACAACAATATGTCATGTAGTTCCCATCTTCAATAAACTCTAAATAATTCTGTAAATTTTCAAGGCTTGGGAGTTACATCCTTTTGAATACATTCAAGAGTTACACCCCTTGCAAATATGAAAACTACACACTGCAAATGCTTGATGCATACTATACACTTTTTAATGAATATGGTCCATTCTCGAAACCTGAATAGGATGGGGAGCAGTCATTCCTTTTGTTTACATCAACAACTTGTTTGGTTTGAAATGTAAACAATGTTACAGGCCACCAGCTGAAGATTATGTTTGAAATTCTAAATGTACACATGAAATGACTAAGTTTTGTGCATTTTTTTATATCCTTGATGCTTTTTGTTTTTAAAATCTGCAGAGGGATACAAACTGTGGATGGTGTAGCCAAATATTACAGCATAAATTATTCAGAACACAGCCAGCCAGCCTCTATGGAATACATAAAATGTCTGTTGAAAGTAACAAACATCCATCTAATTATACTGCATCTGTATGAGTCTGCAGATAAATGGGTCAGTCAAAAATATTAATGTCCAATGAGAATAAATTGTGAATCAATTCCTCTATTTCAAGAAACTGGAATTCTTTAAATATTTCGAAAGTATATTCTGTGTATTAGTTGATAATCTTTGCAAACATGTACTTTCTCTGTGTCTATATGAAAATCTCCCATTCAAAATTATATCAATCAAAATTTTTATCTACAGGAATTCTGTCACTAATTCAGAATAAGTGATCTTTCCTAAAATTTACAATAATTCCACAAAATCAAAAATCATTGGCTTTAAAAAATGATCTGATTGATGTCGTCTGTAATTTTAACATCCTAAAAGGCAGTGCTTCCCATTAAGTGTGGTTTAGCAATACTTAATGCTGATATAAAATAATCTCATTCCATCTTTATTGCACATACTACTTTTCATTGGATATTGTTACGTGCAGGCTCATTCAAATGTAACAAAGAAAAGAGTAAAGCCATTAAACTTTCTAAAATTTAACTAAAGAATTTATTTCCCTAGAAAACAAGATCAAAATATGAAAAATGACTTACGGTTTGTATCTAATCCAAACATTAATCCTAGAATTTAAAAATATAAGCCATATCACTTGAAAAGTTCTAAATGAATCAAAGTTCAAATCCCAATGAAGTTCAAATATGGATGTTGATGATGTCTTCTATGTCCTGTTTGTGTTGTCATGTCAACAGTTCCTTGCTGAATCACTAAGAAAATATTCCAGCTTTAGAATTGCAAATAACTTTAGAATTGCAAATAATTTTCAATAATGTCTTTATCCAAGATTTTTTTATAATTACTGGTATTTTCCAGGGAATATAAATTATTAAATCCCAAAAATTGAAGAATTTTAAATCAAATTGGCAACATCAATAAAAACACCTTGAGCTCTGAAAGTGTAAATTACAACTGATTAAATTCACTACAAAATATCTGTTTTAACCCTCAATTTTAGATAAAATAGTAGGGTCATGTGATCACTTAGTTTGAACAATGCAGTAAAGTAATATGTCAATTAGCATGTAGGCTATTTACAGGTTCAATTGACTGAATGAATCTCACTAGAAGATTCAATAATAAAAAGTTGTTTACAAAACAGTGCTAACATGCAAACCAAGTATGATTTTAATTACAACCAATGATTTTCACTCTGTTTACCAATTTCTGAATCAAGATCAGGAACTCAGCTAAAAATACAATGTAGCAACCTGTTATTTACTAGAACAGAACTGAACTGAATTTTCTGAAAAAATGTTAAATCCAGTAAATAAACTTATCATTACAATAACATGTAATGAAATAAAAATAAAATAAAAAATTTAAAACTAATACACAAGTAATTAAATTACATATATGTAACAATATGGTCAAACTACCAATCAAAAAATGTATATACTTGTGTACTAAAATGTCATGTTGCTAATATACTAACACTACCATCTAAAATGAAAGAAAAGGACAAATGCAAAAAAGGGTCAGTGATTCACAAGATGGTCATTGTATTGTAGTTTACTTTACCTCGTGGAAGAGTATTCCAGGCTATAGTATCAGTTATAGCTGTAAATATCCAGTTAAGCTCTCCCAGCATAGTTCTTCTGTCATTTAACTGACCAGGTATTCTGTAAAAATTAACAATAACCATTTCACATATAGAAATAAAGTTTATTACGAATTCAAGTATAATTATTGTATGAATCTTGGAAAATTAATGTCAACATGTACATTGCATGTACTATATTATGTTTTAATTCCTTATTAAATAAAATGTGTGAAATTTCATTTTCACTCAATGTTTTTAAATAAATTTTATCCTTGGTATAATTTTGTGACAATAGTTTCCTCCAATATTCTCTGCAGTTAGTAGCCTATATACAACCGAATAACTAAAAGCATATTATTGCCAATGATTTCATGAAAATATTTCAATTTATAAAAAAAAATATTTAGAACTTTTAAGCCAACCTTCTGTATCAGCATGAAAACACAGCATTGTTTTCCACCCCAAAAGGATACCTTTGCAAATGTTACTCATGCCAAATCTCTGTTCAATGACATGGATGTTTGTTGATTACACTGATTTCTCATACATGAATAAATCAGTATGTGCTGTTTCCTACTGGTCAGCTAACACTGGATAAATCTCTTTACTGAGCATCATATCAATAGTCTACACCTTCTGGTATGAATCTGGATAATGGAGATCACCAAGACATATTTTTGGTACAGAACATTAGCAAAACTTTTCACTTGTAGTGGAAATGGATACAATAGCATATGCATAGAGAGACATTAAGTTGGCTTAAACAGTCAAAAGATTTGAAAAGGAAGACTCATTTTCATGCAAATTTTAGCTATGTTGTGCATTTATATAGTGAAATGCAGATAGAGGTACAATTTACAGATCTTCAAAGAAAACTTTAAATAGTATATGTCATTAGACGCAAGCACCTTTTGTCATCCTCGAGAGAGAGACCAGAGACCAGTCCTGACAACTGAATCTTGATAATCAGAATTACCAATGCAGCTAAACAAAGAGTATATCAATCAGAGAGTAGTCCTAACAGTTTTATAAATGACACACAACATTTGAATATCTGGGTGGCATTTCATTCACGACAAACAAGACATCATAATAAGTCTTCTGGTGAAAACCATGTTGACTTTCCATTCAAGACAAGTGCAATAACATTTTCAAGATAAAAATGGCCTCCCTGCTAGCCACATTGGATGTATGATCAGCACCATTTTCATTTAGGGCCAACTAGATATAAGAAATCTAATAGTGAAAATCAAAAGTCAATATGAGTTTGGGTTTTGGGGGGAGTAGTGATAACAATATTTTCAAGATGGCTGTCATAAAAATCGTCTGCTGAAAACCCAATGTTGATATGAACTGTGATTTAGGAAGATTGGCAATAACAAGATTCTGAAGATAGCTTGAGTGGCAGCCAGGCTGAAGGCCTGAATGACACCATTTTCAATGAGGACCTACTAGGTCTTTGGATGAATGTGTCATTCAAATGTCATGGCAATCCTAAGCTCTTCTAGTATTTAACCACTAGAGCTAAAGTTAAATATCTGTATTCATCAAGTTATTTTAAAGGAAATTAAACAATTTTGCCACAATGGATTGTATGATAATATTCAATACCTCCTTTATAACAATTCTTTACTACAATGTTTGCCAACTACTTTACATACCACAAAAATAAAAATTCCCCATTTAAAACAGTAATGAATTGACATGTTTGATGTGACCAATGACATATTTTTAACACTTACCTGTCAACCATGTCTTGAGTCAATCCAGGTACTAATTTACTTGTATTTTGAAGAACATACCTGACAAGAAAAAATAAAATCATACAGATGCCTAAGACTACTACTTATCTACATTTTGTGTCAAATATATTATCTGTCAAAAACAATTTTACAAATCATAAGAAATGCTATGGAAGTAACTGTTCATTAAAAATATGGGTAGTGTTCAAGAAAATGCTGCTAAATGACCAGATATAATGGCAATTAATAGGAGAAAATAATCTGAATTTGGAAAAACACAAACAGGATATTACTAGTTAAGTTAGAGACCAAGTGGTGGAAGTGGAAATAGCATTTTACTTTTATAATTACTTTTATAATCCATGTTTAGAAGACAAAATTAGAAAATATTCATACAATCAAAAGCTTATGCAAGGCAATGAAAACTTACCAACTGTGCATTTAAATCCCTACTATTATTTCATATGCCTCCTGAAATGAACTTGCACACAAATATTCTACATTTTTTAAACAGCTTTCCTTAATTCTTCTAACATTCAAACTTAATTTCTCTTAAGGTAAGACTCGTACATTTTTCTGAAGAACAATTCAATATTGTAAACTGTTACCATTACACAAAAATGTGTAAAAGAAAAAACAACACTGCTTTCATTATCATTACTGATCAAAACAAAACAGGCCATACACATTAATTTTGACAACTTTCTTTCCTATTAAAGGGAAAAATAAAAAACATTGAAACACTTACCACCTGAGAGCTATTCTTATTGGTGTTGTAAGACAGGATGTGAACAGGTCAGCTGGCAGTTCTGGATTCATGGGCAGTAATTCTTTCGCCCTGCAAGCTGCAAGTTGGATGCAGCTCTTTGCTGAAGTGGGTGGGGTGCCAGAGTTTGAATATCTTGTGCTATTTAGATTTCCTGTCTGGAAAAAATACTTGTTGTGAAAAAAATAGAGACTTATAACAATGTACAGTTAGCAGAAAGATGGACCAGATTTATATTCCTTACTACTAATCTCCCATTAAATCAATCAAGACAGGTCACTTTTATAGTAATAATATTAATAACAACAAAAAAGAAATGAAAAGCAATTTGTTTTTAAAAAGTGTTCTTCAAGGAAAATTGCAAATGAAAAGCCTATTAAATCTAGAATAGTGTAGTAATTATTTAAATATTACTGTTTTCTCTACACAATATGTCATAAAGCACTTGATTTGTATTTGTTATTATGCAAATCATACTTTGCATGCCTTTTTTCCTAAAAAGAATTTCACCTCTTAATTTCAAACTTTCTGTCTATTAAAAATCATGACAGACTTCTGATAATTACAAATCATACAGTAATGGTTAGCCACATTTTATTCTTTTCTGTTTATCTCCTTACAAAATATAAGTGCATGAAGACTGACAGTGGTCTTGACATCTAAATGACATAAATGTTAGCTTGCAACAATTACCTCAATTTCTTGCTCTCTTTGTGATGCAAATTGTTTGAAGAGCTCTACAATGACACCAGCATTGGAGCAGTCATACACATATATAGAAGGACTTCCCATCCAAGTCTGTAGGTCATAGATTGACAGGGGGATGTACTGGGTGTAACTCTATATTAAGAAAAGTAACCATCAAAATTTCATTAACTGGGTATTTACTCCCTGGATTCAAATTGCCATATATATTCACTTATATGTTGAGTCTAATCACAAATAAAATTGACCATAACTAACCACCAAATAATGTGCCAGAATATCAGTATCTTGTTTGGTTCAACTGATTACTCCCAGCAAAATGAAGAGACCCAGACTTGTTGGCATATTAGGAATGACAGCTCTTGGTCTCAGCAGTTTGCAACTGGACTCAACTTAAATGTGCAGTTTACAATTAGACTCAACTTAGAAGAGAGTATATATATATGATAAATGCATTTTTTTAAAATTTGATGGGTATTTTGCAAAACGATCATCACACAAAAATAACTATTCCAGACAGACTCTTAGCCATCAAGATAATAATGATGCTTGAATATATAAATGGCTTAGTGATGAAGACAATATACTGAAGCATTCAATTATTCTACTCTATTTGAGTGCATGTTCTTGTACAGATAACATAATTTATACTGACTGAACATACCATCATAAAATATACACAGAGCTTACATCAGAAGCGATACACACTGATAATATTAGACTAAATGCTTTAAAATCAAAATTATTTGCATTAATTCGAAATCCATTAAAAATTCAGGGGGGGTTTACATCAAATTTGTCTGCAAAAATGTGAAAATATGCTAGAGCTCTTGATCTAAATTAAAATAGAATTATTTTAAAAAAATATATATTATTAAAAAATATTTCCTTTCTCTGGTGAAGATAAAAAATGTCAAATAAGTCAATATTCAACATTTACCTTCTGTACTTTGTTTTGAGCTCTCCATATTTCAGTTCTATCATTATGTTTACAACTGCAATGACTGCTGTTGTACTTATTAATAGACTAAATTAAACTCCAGAGATAATACAGTCATCAAAGAAATGGCCAATTTCCCTGTCAGACTAACCAAAGCTATTTCAAATGCAAACTTATTGTACTTTTAATATAATACATAGTGACCTTGACCTTTGATCTATCAATTACAAACTCAATAGGAAGCTGCCCTTCTTTGAATGCAACTATGTAGTTGATAAAATCTGGTTACATGAAACTAAAATACAGGAAAGCCGACATGTCATTGAGAACTCAAAATAACAAATTAATCTCATGTCACCTTGACCTTTGCTGCAATCACAACAGACTGGTGACACCACCTAAGCATAAACTATCAATGAAGTCAATGAAACTCATTTATCAGAAGGAAAAAAAAACAAATAAAACATCAACTTTGAGGCCTTGTCGTCTGGCCTCAAGATCAATAGAAAGCTGCCCATTGTACAAGTGTTATTTACTCATAAAGTTTGACAAAAATTGAAATATGATGTATCATGTACAAAAGAAAAGCACATCTCAAAACAACAATAACAAAGACATTTAATTCATTAACCTGTGGCACCATGTTTGTACGTCAGAAGGTAGAACCCTACTTCCAATATCTGTAACATCAAGGTCATTAAAAATACATCAAACTGGACAATATTACTAAAAAGTAGACAGATGCAGCTATAGAAGGATACATAATAATCTGGACTTTCTACTCACAAAATTCTGAGGGAAACTATTTTTTAGACCTGATTTTTTACACCAAAACCTATTCTCAAAATTTGATTTTGTGTCTTGAATTTATACTTTTTGGCCAATGACCGAAGCCGGACTGGTCTGAACTGAACACAGACATGTGAACCTTTACAAAAAGTAGGATAAGTAAAACTTGGCCAGGACATGAAAATGATGGGATCAATAATAAAATGAAAAATAATCAAACAAAACAGAACTCCAACTTCTATTCTGTATATGCACAAGCAAAAATAGCCAATGAAAAACAATGTTTCTAACACATCTAGGCACCAGGCTAAACAGAAATCTCCTGCAAGCAGATTTATTTGTATGCATTCAGGAGCAGCCCCTAAAATGTGTTTTTTACTTGCAATTCAGACAAAAATTACACAAATCTCCTAGGGTTAATGAGTTAAACCAGCAGTGGCAAAATTTACAAGTAATTCAAACATGAAGTTTGCAGGGAAAAAGAAAGGACCACAGGAAACAAAAAGTTTTGTTGCTATAAACCACCAGGTCTAACAAAGGATGAATGGACAATTGACATTGCTATCACTATATTCCCCACATACATTTTGAATATAAAAATATGAAAGAAAACAAATAATCTTAAAATATTCTATATGCATCTAATATGAATTTGCTTTGAAATGCATGTTTTCAGAATCAAATTCTTTCCCTGTAAAAGCAGCTTTATGACAATTACAAGTTTATTCTTTGTTTATCTACATTTATATGCAGTTTTTAAATCAAATACATTAACTGCAGACCTGCCAGCCCTGACTAGCCTGTCTCAGTACATCAGTTTAATTATTTTCATAACACTGACCAGTTTTCAGTAAGGTGTAACAAAATATCAATAACTATTGCTATATTAAAGCTGGAACACATAAATAAAAGTTTGATGCAGTGACAATAAACATTATGCTCAACTGAAAAGCTTGTAAAGTATGTATATACTTTATTTACCACTAGTACAGTTGCATAAATTTTAATTCTAAACCCTATGCAACTCAGTGGATTGTTAAGATCTCTCAACTTGATGTAATTCTTGGAACCTCTTTTTCTATTTTACATGATGATAGCAAGCACATAAGTCACTCACATTTGCATGCAATGTCCAACAAACGTAACTGTGTCCTTTTCAGCTTTTATTCATAAAAATCTGAATATTCCATTCTATTTTTCTGTGTTGATTATTAACTCTTTTCTAGAGGCTTTTTTCCCTGTCATCTTAAACATTAATTGCTGTCTGGATACCATTTTAAAAAATTCTATAATAGATAGTCTGATCATGCCAACATTTGGCATGAACAAATAGATGCACTTTAAAGTATCAAGGGTGCTGCTGTAAAGTTAGATGGGTTTCCTTTTTCATTAATTTTAATATGAAACCCAGATCCATATCAAGCACACAATAACTTATTATCCACATTTTTCAGCAACTAATATGTTTCAAGAGTTTTTGCTTGCATGCCGCAAGTCCATATTTTAAGGGTAATTTTTGTAAGACTTAAGGCAAAATCGTAAGGGTTGGCAGGTCTACAACAGCATGTACAAATTTGGTTTGTTTTTGGTATACCAATAGCTTGAGTATTAAGAACCAGGAATCAGCTAAAAATGCTACTTTATGTCTTGCATAAAAAAATAACAGGCAAGGAATTTGTTCTTTTATTTATTCCCAAATCTGGACAGTTACAATGACATTACCTTATTAAATACCCACACCTCTCCATTGGCTGTTGGTCTGGGTACACCATGACCATTATAATGGAACAATACCCTTTCTTCCTGCAAGCACAAAATAATCACCAAATTTTTCTAATCTATATGGAATTTTTAATTTATCATGGATATGTCAGATCCACCTACAAACTGCACAGACCCAGACATAATAATCAGTAGGATGATCAACACAGAACTTTATCTGTCAGCACATTATGCAGTTAGACCTCACACACACACACACACACACACAGGGGGCCCTGAGTGGCTAAGTGGTCTAAAGAAGCACTGACCGTTATGGATCACTGCCAGCTCATCTGTCTGCATGAGTTCGACTCCAGACTCTGCTAACATGGGTAAGTAAGAAAGCCTGCCAGTAGCTTCTCATGGGTCAGTGGTTCTTCCCTGGGTTTCCCAGGGTTCTTCCTCCACTGTTAATACTGGCAGCCATGTATAGCCTGTCTTGTGCTGAAAAATGGTGTAAAACCATACAACAACAACAACGCACACAAACACATATGGTATAGTAGCTCACAAAACTTTAGTTATATACCAAGTCATCACAAGCATGAGTGACAATCTGCTATGCTTCTTTATCAGTGACTGCATGTACTATGGAGATTTCCTCAATTTTCATGAATTCACATAAGCAAATATATCTCACCAGCAAAACAGTGTAACAATTTCCGACATATAAGCTAATGAGCCTGCTTTATCAATTGTACTTGAATGAAAATTTTTGATTGGTTCCTTCACTAAGTTTAAAAGATCATGTTGGGTAACAATGGTGAGAACATTTTACTTTTGCTTGCAGTGACTAGTTCAACATATTTGAGCATATTCGTGACAAATCTCTGCACAGGTAGCCATGGGTGATGAAGGAGAAAAGTGGACTGTCTTAGGGGATTTGTGATAATGCATAATTCAGTGATTTCTGACAATGTGCCAAAATGTTAAAATCATTACTGACATGTCTCTCATTTGAAGTTGTTTTGGAAAAAAAGTCACCTTATCCTACCTCAGTTCTTGATTTCCTCAACCCATAGCCATCCAATGGAGTGACAAAAAGGTTTTCAGCATAAATTAATTACCGACATATATGCCAACCCCACAGTGTAATTATTGCTATTATAAGTGGCAAAAAAAGTACAATTTGAGCAAAAAAGTGTATATTACATGCAAAAAATACAAAATATATGAAAAAGATACATTTATTGTTGCTATTAACATCATTCTGGTCAAAACTGGTCAAAATTCTTGTCACAAAGGGCAAAATCTATATTGATTAGAACCATAATACAAACACAAAATATACTGAAAAATTATTTATATTCAGCACTCACTTACACTAGCCTACATATGTAACTTTCACTGAATGAATGGGAATTTTACAATGAGCATGATCATGTTCTCAGCTTGATATGTTACATTACTCTCTTATTCCTCTTCTTCTGTTTGTAAATAAGTGTTGATTTTTGTCCTTTTTCTGATCTTACATGTTGTAAGGTTTGAAAAGATTTATCTGCTCAAACATTTTCAGTGCACATAATATCCACAAGTCACATTGTAAAGTGTTTCGGTTAACAGAGAAAGCCATTTCTTTAAAAATAAAGGATAGACTGTTCTACTAACTAGTAGCTTATTAATTTAATGAATCTATGAGTCAAAGTTCTAATGTGAAGAAACCCTCCTTTTTCTTGGAAATTGGTCATACACAGTTGCTATAAACAGCAAATAAAGAAAGTACTCTTACACTAAACCTATGCAACAGTCATCTTTTTATGAATATTCTCAAATTTATATCAGTCAGTGGAACTGAAAAAATGACAATAAAAATGTCAAAATCAATTATTTATTGCTTTTATTTTTAATTGCACCATAAAAATTTCATCCACATGCAGGCATAACTGGTGAACAAAACATACATCAAAAGCATAATAGTTGGCATGTATGCACTAATCTTTACATTACTTTTCTACATGAGCTCAAAATGTACAAATGTCTATTATAGCATTTCCTTAACAATAGTTATATAACCTTTACAATTAAGATCCTTGCTTGAACACTCTGAAGATTCTCTCTCTCTCTCTCTCTCTCTCTCTCTCTCTCTCTCTCTCTCAGACACACACACACACGCCACCACACTCTGCAGCAAGTATGTCATTATATTGGAAAACATTCAATATAGAGCAGGATGAGCAGGCACAATGGAAAAATATAGAAAATATACTATAATAAAATGTAACCTAAAGCCCACTCTCATTCTGTCTTTCTCAAGAAAATTTGAAAATCAGTTTCATACTTTAGCATTCCTCCTCAGAGAGGTACATAACTTTTTCACTTCATCTACTGTGGGGTCCAAGCTCTGCTTGTACCTTGCCCTAGGCTGCCATCTTTCATACTGCTTCTGTAGATTGGCTCCTATTGTCTCCAGCCCCTTCTGTGGACTGACGGCCAAGGGGTCTGTGAAAAAAATTAATAATGTTAATCGTTGATGTATTTAAAAAGAAGAGGTTTATAAATATGCAATTTTCCTCCGCTGAAAAGATCAGAAACAAGAAGTAGTATTAAGTAACAGTTCCTTGCAAGGACTGACATGCTACATTACAAAAATTTTCTAGGAAGTCAATATAAAACCATTTTTTTATTTTAACTGCTAAGCATTACTGCGGCTATCCATACTGGATTTAAGATTGGCATTATTTTCAATTATGACAAACTCAACACCACTAGAAGCCATTTGATGCAAATTTCATTTTGACATGACCATAAATTCTTGAGAATAGCAACAAACATGTCCATATGTTCATTGTGGCACCTCTATGTGACATCAGATCAGCACCCTTTTTATTCAGGACCACCTAGATATCATATACTATTAAATATTATTCAGGGTCTACTAGATATAAAATACTATTAAATATTATTCAGGACCAACTAGATATCAAATACTATTAAATATTATTCAGGACCATCTAGATATCATATACTATTAAATATTATTCAGGGTCAACTAGATATCATATACTATTAAATATTATTCAGGACTAACTAGATATAAAATACTATTAAATATTATTCAGGACCACCTAGATATCAAATATTATTAAATATTATTCAGGAACATCTAGATATCATATACTATTAAATATTATTCAGGGTCAACTAGATATCAAATACTATTAAATATTATTCAGGATCAACTAGATATCAAAGGCTATCAAACCATTTTCGTATTGTACAACAATATTGCCCCTTCTCCGATGTTACTACTATCAATAAGTGTAATCTTAACAATTATCCTCAGATAAACCAGACTTCTTATGATAACACGCAGTACGGATATATGGATTACCTTTATGTAGGGATTAAAATTTGAGTCTTTCTCAGCTTTAGGAAATAAATGTGGCTTCTCGTAAGGTGTAAAGGATATAATATTAACCTTAGGGGTACATGGAGAACTTTTTTTGAAGAACGAAAACCTGACCTCGGGAAACAGAAATCCAATTACTTAACACAATTAGAAAAGAAAAATGTTCTAGATACCTATTACAAAATAAAATGCGGCCGCTTGTGAGGGGTAAATTTTATGTTTTTGCAAAAATATGCTGGCTGCTGGTCGCGTTAGCAGGGTGGCCTTTCGTGAGGGGTAATTTTGAACACAAATCCGTCGGTGCCTTCAGATTCTGGCCGTAAGGAGCGGGTGGCCGCTGGTGAGGGGGGCCATTCAAGAGGGGGACTACTGTACTATTAAATATTATTCAGGGTCAACTAGATATCAAATACTATTAAATATTATTCAGGGTCAACTAGATATCAAATACTATTAAATATTATTCAGGGTCAACTAGATATCAAATACTATTAAATATTATTCAGGACAAACTAGATATCAAATACTATTAAATATTATTCAGGACCAACTAGGTATCAAATATTATTAAATATTATTCAGGGTCAAATAGAAATTAAATCTTTTAAATACTGAACTGACATGTTTTATTTAATGTATTAAGTACTTGGGAGAGTATTTAAAGGGAGTTGATTTAAACATTTCTAGAAGAAAATATTCATTTTTAATCCAATTAGCAAGGTATGTCCCACCCAGTCACATTATCCTGACACCAGGCCAACCTGTACTAACACTTAACCTCTTAATGCTGAGCACTAAGCAAGAACTACATGGCTTTGAACCAACAACCTACCACAATTGAGGCATATTATCTAATCATATAGGCCACTGGAGCAGTTGCCACTTTAATGTGTACACTATTTTTAGGACCACTTTTTATCAGCTTTATTTCATCATTGATGGTGCTAGAAGTTTTTTCTTATTTTATAAAGCCACCCTGCAATTTGTATGGCATTTGTCTGCTACTTGAATAAGCTTTATTCTGTAAATACAACTAAGACATAATCATCCAGGGAAGTAAAAGTTAGTCCCAATTTCAACGTGTCCACCATCTTTGATAGGCAGAATGGATTACTGTTAGTATATGAAGATTTATTTTTAAAAAACTATCACTCTTATAATATGTATTATTTCAATAAGATAAACAATTTTATATTGATATAATTTTCCGAAATATTAAGTCTTAGACATGCAGAAATAATCTCCAATCAGAGAATCATGAATGGCATATTATGTTGTGCTATGTGACTGTGCCATGCTTAATTGTTCTCTATGCAGAAAAAGAGAATTTAAGCAGAAACCATTTTTCTTTTTTTTTACTCTGTGAACTCGATCTTTGACTTTCTGATCACAAAATAATATCATTGTGCTGAAAGATTTTTTTAAATTTTTTGTCTGAGTCCATGAACTTTATCCTTTTTACCCTGAAATTGATAAGGATCTTCTTTAACAAAAGTACAAGCACTCTCTAAAGTTTAGTAGCTTTAGTTTATGGAGGACTATTGTTATTGTGCAAAAACTTTTTTCTTCTCTTTCTCAGACACTAACCTTTGACCTAACTGAAATTGATAGGTTTCTTTCTTACCCCGAGCACAAGATACTTTTGGTCCATCTATCTCGAAATGGTTTTGAATTTTTTTTATCATGATATATCTAGCTGTGCCAGATAATAATAAGAACTGATCTCAGGTTTTTCCTTTACATTTGTCAGACAACTTCCTTTCAACATATTTATTCATACCAATTCATTAAGTTATTAAGTGCTTCTCTAAAAATAAAATGGTATAATTATTAAAAACCTGACATGTCAATGTGTCAGTGATTAAACTCTCTAATTAGCTGACACTGTCACTTCCCTCAACATAGCTATAAACATTCTATACAGCATCTCCCACTGTTCTGGGTTGTAGGTGAACTTTGACAAATCCTGATCATATGGATTGGTGCAAAAAAAGGTTTGGTGACGAATTAAGAACACAAAATATTAATTACTTGGAATCAATAAGGTAGTTATACACTTCGTGGAATTAAATTTGATTTGTGCAAAGCTATACAATGGTAGTAAGTTAAAAGTGAGTCAGTTAAAATTACATGTTAACTGGTCCTTAAGAAATCTTTAACTTGTTTTAAGGTACTTCCTGACCCTCCTAAGGAAATCCTGCATCATTTTCACTTATTTGAGGCAGAAAAAAGACAAACTGAAAGGAACATTCTAGTCAATAACTATCACAATGGTGAGATGAAGATGCCAAACATTTCCTTTTTTTTCATTCACCTAATGTCAAGTGATTTTGTTTTAAAGAAAGATGACACCATGAAGTTTCATTCATGTTTAAACAAATTTGGGATCCCCTCTTCAGCAGAAAGACAGATTAATACAACAAAATTAGCCGAGTAAGTATAACACCAGTTGATGATGAGCTTATTTTATTTTGCCTTTATGACACCTGACCTCAAACACTTTTTTAAATGCAACACTTCAGAGTCCAGCATGACCCTTATTTGATGTCTGCCAAATTAGTCTGCACCAAAGAGGACAATACTGTCTTAAAAATATCTTAAGGAAAATTACCTATCCAACACTCCAGCCTTGCACAAGGGGAGATCTTCACCACATCTGGGGGGTCTACACCCACATTTAGGCAAAGGACCACAGCAACACTAACTGTCTTCATCTGAAATAAACAGGCATCACTGTGTGTATTCATATAACCAAACAACCTATCCCTGCACATACTAACACGTAATTTAAAGCTTGGTTTTAGTTAATGAATATATTTATTAGTGCTGTTCCAATTAATCAATTTTATTCAGCATTGGTCACAAACAGTTAAATGACCATGCACACCCATATTGTAGCTGATTTTAGTGTAACTGAATATCCCTGGTTTTGTCATATGCTAAATCTGCTACAACAAAATGAAGTTTCATTTATAACAAAGCATTTCTATGTAATATGAGTGAGAAAAATGAATACTTTTTGTGAATGAGAATATATTGTACTTGTGAAAACACTGTTTTCTCTTAGCCATAAAGCAATGACAAACAAACTGGGCAGAGATATATGCAAATGTTTGTCTTCAGTTACAGTCAAAACTTCATAACTGTGCTACATACTCCATTTAGACAGAAATGTCAAATACCACAAATTTTACATTAAATATTTCCCCATACAGTCCAATAAAATTGAGAAGAAAATAAATGGACAGTTGTATTGAATTAAATGTGCATAAATCATATTCCTTGTATTTGTTGCTTACCTCTATTACCTTATCACAGAACTAAAAGAATTACTGGTCTCTGCCTAGTGACCTCAGATCAGCCTTCAGGGGAACAAAAACTTTTACAAATGAAGTTGACCAAATTTCCAGCTCACCCAACCACAACCAAGGAAAACAGAATTTTATTTAATATCTTGTAATAAGAACTTGAGACAAACACAAGATTTACTTGTAAACACAAACCCTGAGAAACACTGGTACATTTTGCGAAGAAAATATATACAGTCTGGTATGGTGGAAAATACAAAAGTCACTTTGGCATGAAAATCAGATCATAGTGAGCTACTTTTGGCATGGTCAAGTCACTCTTCTCTTAGATTTGCATCCACATATCAATTTTGATTTTTTGGTGATGTTGGGTTCAAGATATTGAGGATGTAATGAATGAATAGCTCAAAATATAAAAGTCACTCAAGCATGAAAATAAGATTGTCAAGAAATACTTTATATAGGGGTGATTGACCTTCTTATGAAGGATCAGCACACCAATTTCATCAGTGCAGATGAACTATTGTCTAAAATAATGCTGTACAAGGACTCAATATTAACAGTGCCTGATAAGTAAGTAAAAGTATGGTTGGGACAAGTGAAAACTAAATGAGCTTGTTCAATGGCAGTGTTGCACCTTGAGCAAGCCCAGGGGACATTCTCTTACTATAAACTTCGAGAATCTACTATATCTTCCTATGCTGAGCTACTAACAACTGAAAAAATAAAAATATCATTCCATTAATTAAAAATAAAGCAAGAGTCCTTAGAAGGACTGATAATCTACAGTGCAAAAAGTATTGCAAGATCATTTTCACCTTTTAACTGCAGTGTTGAAACCTTTTCTGATATATGTGTTCTTCAAATTATTAAGTGTGGTGGACGTACTAGATGTCAGATTAGAATCATTTTCATTTATAACCAAGCAGACATCATTTCTGAAACATTTTGGTAGATGTGTTCTTCAAATTATCAAGTGTGGTAGACGTACTAGATGTCAGATTAGAATCATTTTAATTTATAACCAAGCAGAAATCATTTCTGAAACATTTTGGTAAAAATTCCATGTCAATATGACCGGCCATTCAAGGGAGTAGTGATAAGATTTTCAAGGCAACCATTGTGGTTGCCATAACCAATATATGATCTCCACCATTTTCGCTCATACCAACTAGGTATCGTAAGTACTTGTACTTTGTTGATGAAAAACTCATGTTGACATAGCCATCCAAATCGAAGGAGTAGAAACCACCATGATGGCAATATTCAAGATGTTTTCATTTAGAACACTTGACTATAGATACAATGTACTGTGAAACCTCTGAAAACTTAAAACCCCGGGATCCAACATTTTTTTCGTTTTGGAAGGTTTTCATTTTATCTAAGTTTTTGCAGATATGAATAAAAGTCTTTCTGAGCACTTATGTGATAAGAGAGGATGCAATTATGAGAGTATCAGTGTCAGTGTTTAAGTGTGTACAAAATTAAGAAAGCTGTTATTTGGAATAATTATTATTTTAAATAAATGCATTATAATACAATATATGTTCCTAGCAAAACTTGTATCCTGTCACATCAATACAACACAGAAATACAATCCTTGTCACAAGAAACATCTAAGGAATGAAATCAGTACTTTTATAACTTCAGTACAAGTCCATTGGAATTATGAACAATATGTTCAAATATTCCATATAAATCATGTTCACAGTTCAAGAACCTGAAGCATTGTCTGTTGTTTTTTTTTACATGGTTTTTATGAACTCGTCTGTCCTTTGTTAAACACTCCAGGTTAAGTGGATTAGCCAAATAATAGGTATCCTTCTCAATCATTAAGTTTTTAAATCTCTTTATAAGATGTAAAATTTCAAGGTATGTCAGATCACTGCCATGTGGCTCATTAAATACATCAGTTTCACTGGTTTCATAATCAGCCAGAATGCTTTCGTAAATTGCAACAGAAATTCACTCTCCCAGTCCTCGGAATTATCCTCAAAAAAAAACATCATTGTCAGAATTTCATAGGTGTTCTGGATAAATTTTCAGAAATAATTTATGAGCCAGTCAAGAAAATGGAATATGGTCATTGATTTTGTTTCACTTCAATTAGTCATGAATATAATTTTGTTATAAACAGTCTGATGTATGCATTTCATTATTGTTCTTGTCAATGCAGTGCTATTACTCGGACTTTCAAATTGCAATAGATATAAAGAAATTAATGCATCTTTACATTCCAATTGTGTAATACTGAGAAAAGATAAGTATAAGATTCACTGTGCAAAATAAAGCATTGTCCAAAAGTTAATATTATCTAAACTTTAAACTGATTATTTTCATTAGAACTTGGACATGTTTATAACTGAATGGATCAAGACATTTTTCAGTACAATTAAGTGAATAGATCCCCCTCCCCAAAACAATAACACTGTTGATAAATATATTTATCTCTATGAACTTCTTTGGAGCAATAATGCAGGGGTCATAAGAAACAAACCAAAACCCATTTCATTGAAACCATGTCCACTCTGCAGTGGTCATCAGCAACAATTCCTTGATAAAGCTATCCTCTGCAGTAACTACATTAGGTTGTGCAGAGAGATGGAGTTTTTACTAATCCTCTGCATAGCAATTTGTGGAATTCTGAAAAAATGCATAATTTACATATATATAGTACTCCAATGCTGTATTATTGCAGGCTCTATATTATCACAGCAAAAGGGAATTTTTGGACATGTGCCATCTGGCAAGTTTTAGATGAAAAGCTGTATCCAGTAAGGGTGCAAATATAGCACTATTTCCTCTAAAATGTCAACATTTAGAAAACAAATATAAATTGAAAAAGGAATATCACTTTTTATCAAATACATGCAATTTGTTTGATCATCATATACTGAACTCCAAACTTTTTATACCTGCACTGGTTTTGATTACAAAATATATTCTGTATTATCTGTCATACACAGGGGTCAGGCTACCAGGCGAAATGGGTGAAAAAGTCGCCTAAGAACTGTAAACTTTGCCTTCTTATGTTAGGAAAGCGAAAATGACTTCACCCTCGATTTTTCAGATGTGAATGCTTGTATAATACGACTTTTGAGATGTCCCATCGCAAAAGCCAGCAAGTTCTGGCACTGACGTAATCCAAGGTGAAATGCATCAATATATAAGTAGTAATTTGTGATCAATGAAGAGTGTTTTCTTATGTATTTCTTGTTTTTATAAATGGAAATTTTTTATTGGATGTATTTACTAATTTTCTTGATAAAATCATTTTGAAACCGTAAACAAAGTTGTAATAGCATACATCGCTATGTATGCAATATACCACATAATTAAACTGTATTCATAAATAATTGGGCAAATAGATTCAGGAAAATATATAATATAATGAAAACAAAGTTTAAATATTATGTCATAGGAGATTTAGTTTTAATTTTTAAAAATGTAGGTCAAAAACATATGACAATCTGTTGTGGAAATCGAAACAAATCTGCAAGGTCAAGGTTGTTTCTGACCTACCGTAATTTCAAGAAATTACAGACGAGATATAAAGTAGTGAAACAAATACCCTTTAACCCTTTCATCACTGCAGACCATAAAAACGGTCCCGGACTTTTCGGTCTGGGGCAGTGTTCTTTTTAAATGATATAGTACCCGACTAAATAACTTTCAGGGTACCTCTAATAACTTCCATCTTGTAATGTAGATGTTATATTTGGATGATCTCATGAGTTTTGCTTGTATACAATTAGAAATATCAAAGTAGGAACTTTTAACATGTTTTCCGAATGTTGAAATTTGTATCCAAAATGGCGGTGTTTGAAGAAACTTCATAGGAGAGTTATCGGAGGATTTGAATAATTTTGACCTTGTAAATTTGGATGAAAATGAGAGAAGACATATGGAGAGACAATGGAATGCACTTGTGGGTGACAGTGATGACGACAAAGAGGACTTTGAAGGTTTTGAACCAGAGGAATTCTATGCTAAACGTGATTTTGTTTGGACAAAGTCAGAAAACCAAAGAGATTTGTTTCAGTTTTCTGACAGAGTTGGGCACACCAGAGTGTTAGATGGCTCCAGGAAGCTTCGGAATATTTTCAAATATTCTATTCAGATGAAGTTTTTGAAAAAATTATCCATTTAACAAACTTCAATGTGACGATCAAACATGGCAGAGGCGATATAGGTGTGTGAACAGATCTCACCTTGGAGATCATTTTGGTTCATTTTATAGAATCTTATATATTATGGACACCATGAAAGAAAGACTTGTGTTGCTACTGTGATTATTCACTAGTACATCTAGGGTCAATTGAACAAGCTTTGAAAACTTTCTAAGTTTTCTAAGAGGTAATAAAATAATTACTTCTTTTTTACCTGTTGTGTTACCTGTTTGTACCTGCATTTTAACAGTTGAGATATGCACATTTTATTGAATTAGTCATAAAATTTGATTTTTTACCTTGATTTTGACACCTAATCCAGCTAGATATCTTTAACATTGACAAAGTTATGTTGTTTCAAAGTCCACAAGTCATTATGCTTTACAACTCCAAAGTTACTTAGTGTTGAGGACTCTATGCCTACAAAGTTACTTAGAGATGAAAGGGTTAACCAACTTATATTGTTAATACCAGTAGGTAGACAAATTATTCAACCATAGATATGCAGTCCCATTAATAAATTTGTTGTAATAAAGCAAGAAAGCGAATAGCTTTATTAAGAAAAACCCTCTTTCTAAAACTAGACACTAATTTGGTGCAATATCTGTTTTTGGATGTTTCAGTTTGGGGGGAAAGGTTTTAGTTTTGTTATCTATTTACTTTAGTACTTCTGTGTGTTGTCTATGAATAGTTGCAGTAATGTTTTATTGGAAACAAGAAATTCAGGATGAAGAGCATGGTTTGAAGTCACTTGTGAATTTATTCATATGTACATGAATTAGGGGTTGTTTCAAAGAATGCTAAAAATCTTTTTTGAGGGCAATTTAAAAAAAAAATGTACAAAATAGAATAAAACAATTAAGTGTGTAGTTTATTAAGCATTTTTACCATCTTTAAATTACAAGACTCAAATCTTGTTCTTGATTTCAGTTAAAATTAATTACAATGTATAGCTTCTGCTGTGCCTTTTATGTCATATGGCCAATTTAAATGTATCTCAATTTAAACACATATACTACAAGTATGAATAGAATGGGTATGAATATAATAATTTTTATACATGTACAAAATGGGTTGATAATAAACATTACTTTTATTTTAAACTTGAAAATAAAGCATTGTCTAAAACTGTTAAAAGCATACTGAGAAATGGAGCACATAAATAAGATACAATATATATATATATATATATATATATATATATATATATATATATATATATATATATATATATATATATATATATATATCTGCCTGCATCTGCATTATCATATATATTTTGCATTTTTTGCTTTAGTCTCACTTCTCCCAGTTTAGCCTCCATGTCTCCCTGTTCTGACAAAAAGGATAAGTCACTCCTCCCTATAATTTAAGTCTAGCTTGACCCTAGCTACGATATTGTAGCCTCAACTTGTTTTGTTGTGGTTGAGGCTACGAACTAATCCCATATCATGTAATGGAGCAAAAAAAAATCCTCACCTAAGTCAGAAACATAAATAGTTTAGAAATCTACTAAATAAGTTTAATCATTTTGTCAAAGAAGTTTGGCTTATTTTGAATTTATTAAGCCCTTACACGGTAAAATAAATTGGTGTAGTTATGTTAACCTCACCATGTCCACCATGAGAGATAATGCGAGACTCTCGCCGTGACCCATTTTCACATATGGCTTGCCAGACTATATATGGATATTCTATGCTATGGTATTAGTTGTTGAATGACATAACACGAGATGGAGAATGGATACTTGCATAAATTGCAGAATAGGGTTTTGTTGAAGAAATAACTGCTTCTTGGTGCAATTCAAAGACACCGGTAAACCATATTTACTTTTAATGCACAGAATTTCTGATTCAAACCGTGTCATTTTTTTTAATATGATTTGTTTGTTTCCAAATAAGGCATTATGGTCCTTATATGGCACACAAACAAACGAGGCTGAGAACGGAAGTAGGCATTATAAGAATTAATATGGCGGACAATCAAAACGAAAATATTGGATAGGAAAGGTAAACAAGATTTTACCACTATATCTACAATGATTTGTGATTATTCTAGTATTAAATAAGAGGACTACTCAATTTAATTTTAGGCTAAAAATGAGCCGGGTATGATTCACACCCGGCTGCTCCAGTAATACTCATAGACTCATGTTAGTACTGTGTCCACAAAAGGACTAAGGTACTAATATTAGTACTAGCTTGACCCCTGCTATACCAATGGTGATGCACAACTGCTATACCAATGGTGATGCACAAAGTTAAACTTGGAATTTCATACCATGGTAGCCAATAGGAACCAAAATTGACAAATGTTACTAATAATCATCCTTCTCATACATAAGTAAGAATACAATACCATCTTAACTTTCTCGACATCAGTACTATTTCAATAATATTCATAATAATAATTTTTCATATATTTCTTTGCCCACATTGCATTTAAAATTAATACGTTTAAAAAATGTTTTTAATCTATACTGTCACTATGCATGGATTTCCACTTTAATTACACTTCTGTGTTTGACCTAATCATTGGATCCTTTAGTGTTTTGTGGAAGTATGCTGTCATTGCAAGCATGAACATTCCTTCTTGTTTGTAAATTGCAATTATGTGCTACCATACATAAGTTAGGCAAATAGTGCAATAATATAAAGTTGCTTCTCCATGAAACAATAATTTGGGTCAGACACCATATGACTGTCTTATTTACATTAACATGCTCTGATTGACAAAAATTCTTTATAGGAATATGGAAAGAAGGAAAGTCACAGAAACTTTAAAACTTATAAGCTAGCAGCAATCACAAGTTTTAATATGTACCGACAAGAACATTAAGTACCATGATAATACAATATTAATATATACCAATTTCACTGTATGTCAACTTGATATAAAAGTAAGCCTAAACAATTGATTAGTAAGTTGTGAGGGGACCAATAACAGAAGTACAAGCAGATGCTCCAGCTCCCACTGTCTGCAAAAAGTTGTTTGCCACCGGTCAATCATTGCCACTACAGGAAGACGACGGTGAATGCAAAGTTTTCGATACACAAATTAACCCACAACCCAACATAAATATCCCAATATTTAAAACCGGGTGGGAAAGATCAGAGGAAACTCGGTTCAAATGTGGCTTGCGCTGTCGAACATATTTTCTCCTTTATCAATTCTCATTTCGTCTTATATTCGGTAGAAAAAGTATACAAGTGCTTGTGTTTTATTTGTTTTCATACATACCGACTCGAAAAGACTGAATTGATTGACATGACTTACTCTCTCTTTCATTCTCCATGTCTGTGTGACCTTTTTTGACCCCTCAATTTTTTCCCGATTTCTTAATTCGTTATACGCGATGGTAAGTTTCCAATCAAGGTTATCTGATTCTTCATCATACACATTTCCCATAAAAACATCTGCCATTCTTTTGAACAATTACAAGAAAAACTCCTTTAAGCAACCCATAATACTTGAACAGCTAGGTGTCTAAGCTTGAGTGATAAACCTAACTCGCAGTACTTAACGCATGGCATTAACGCCATGTTTATTTTCCTTCCGTATCATAATCTTTGAACTAAAATGTATCTTCAAGTTATTGAATTAAAAACTCTTTCAGAAAAACAATACCATATTATTTTATTTTATTGAATTCATATCTGTGGCATAACATTTGATCAAGAAATTTAGTCAAGATTAACTGCAAGAAGTAAATTCCACCAATGGAATAGAGATTAATAAATACTGCCATCTATCGGTGAAGTACAATACTACATTTGACAACAACCTGCACAGGTAATGGCAACCGGTGGAGAGGAGATAGAGCCATACGAAAGTGTGCCAGATGATTGGAATTATCTTGGATTAGAAAGCATCGATAAAGCTTGTTTTGCAATTTACCCTGACCAGCCGAATCCATTACAAGCGACAGCTGTGATCAAATCATGGTACTGAGTGAATTACTCAATGGGGTTTTACTCCTGCTCTTATGTACAGCAACTATTTTGAAAGTGTGTTTTCTTCTCCCCTTGCCTAGGGCAGATTATGTGGTGTTACTGGTCATCCATCACTCTGTTCTCAACAATTTAAACATAGATGTTGAATCAAGATAAAATCTTTGTGTTGGTGAATACATGCCAGAGGCAGTTTTCATCAAAAACAGAAGTGTTAGGTAGTATTATATATTTGAAGAAGGAAAGGTAATGGTGAAATATAAATAAAGAAAAAAGATAAAATGATAACACAGATACCAGTTGCAAACTTGATACTGATATGTATCAAAATCAATAAAATTATACTTTGAGAATGAAGATGATTGGTTTTCAAAGATTCCCATATATGGCTATTTTTTTTAACCACATCAGATGAAAATAGACCACATGTAATTAGGTTAATTTCAACTGAAACACTTATGTGTTTTTAATTTATGTTTAGTGATATTCCATTTGAGTCTCAAAGGCAGCATACTGCACCCTTCATTAAGAGGTTAGTGGCAGGATAATATGACTGGGTGGGACATGCTATGTGTCTGCAGCATGATGCCTCAGTACTAGACATCACTATCAACTGCCACACTGCAGACAGCGTAGCAATATAACAAATGTTTTAAGCTACATTAAAAATCCAAAACACATTCACACACACACACTCTCCATGTTTTGATCTTAAAGGGGTATATAACTTGCATGAATGCTGGCTGATTCAGACCATATTACAGGCTGATTCATGACAAATGTAAAGCTGATTTAGTTTCACCACATGAATCATAATACGAAAAACAATGGAAATTTCATACAGTACCTGGTTTATTTTAGTAGTTGATGCCATTTTGTAAACATAGTAAGAGACTGTTGAAAGTTCATTTTCAGCAGTTTAATTTATATGTACATTTGTAACCTAGACAAAGTAAAAAGTAGCAATCATCTTTGAATTTTATTTATTCTTAAATTTTGCAGTCATTTGTGTAAGTAGTATATAGTTCTTATACAGTAGGAGCACAGATTACATACTTTATGTTATCTGAAAAAAGTCTGTATTTTTTGTTGATTTGTTACATTATAGAACCAGAAAAACACTTAATCATGCATATTAAGATGCCAATTTTTTTTTATCTTGGATGCAGAAAATCACTTAGTCCTTCATACAATAGGTGGGCATCAAAATTTAAAGACTTGCCAGTCCTTCAGACATCTGCTGCATGGGAAAATGTCTTGATCAGTTAGCTATGCTGATATTTACAATGATAGTTCAGTGGTTGAAAGACCTTCAGATGTACATGTTGCCATTATAAGAGAACATCAAAAGAACATGAAACAATAGTTGGGCGGCAAGTTTAAATACTTTGACCTGCTACTGGGTAGGAAAATGTACTGATATTTACAGTGATTGAATTCAGATGCAGAAAGACCCAGAGATGTGCATGTGGTTATTTATAAGAGTACATAAAATAACTTTAGCTCTGATTGTGTTCCATTCTTAGTTTAGCTGCATAAGTAGTGCATGTGACCTCAAAATCAAGATATCCTGAGACTTAGAGAAAATACCATTGCAAATTTGTTGAGTAAGTATGTTTGGGTTAAATGGCAAATTGACAAAGATTATAATGAGATTCAGAAGAGTGATAAAGTTGCTAGAACTGGTAGTTTGGATGGGACCGTAGCCAGGTGTAAGAAAGTGTATGATGCCTTTCTTAGTGTTTGGAATAAGACCTTTCATTGGATTGACAAAAATTCAGTCTCACTCTGATGGATAAACAAGAGTTATGTGACAGTTTTATAAAGAATGGGGAAATTTAACTCAGTGGCAACCAGTAGTTCTCCTACTCTGCAAAGTTCCACATTTTCAGGGAGGGGACTCCTATTTTTACTAATGTGGGAGTCTTGGACTCCTAGTTTTATAATCCTAGCGAGTCCTCTGAGAAAGAAAAAACATAATAATTTATTATTATCACTAGTAATTTTATTTCATTTAAAGTCAACAAATATGGTTGCAATTTTACTTTATAGTTTTCATATATAAGAATATCATAATTTGGCTTCAATTTGTGATGTAACACAAAACCAGGGACAAAATTTAAAATATTTTTCATCTGTCTTAGCTTTATAAGCATGACATACCATAAATAAGTCTGACACTGCTGCTGCTGCACTGATAGAGAATTTTCTTTTTTTTTGTTCATTTAACTACAAGTAAATTTGTCATTGTGACAAATGTAATAGCCATTCTGATTGATTAGTATTTTTCTACCCAATATCATCATGATATTAGTTTATACTTTTTTCTATGTAAAAATGATTAACTGCCTCTGGTATATTCTAGGCTTGGTGGTCCTGTCCCTCTGGATTACATCAGCATTTACCAAAACAATGGTGACCCTGTCCGAGGTGTGCCAACACACTGGCATTACATCAGCTATGGATTCACTGATCTCTATGGAGATGGGAGGATTCATGCGTAAGTGAAACACATGTGTTCTCAGTCTTATCAGATATTATGGTTCATGTTCAACACCCATATCATCAAATTCATTTAATCAACAGCCATTATCTTGATTTCATGTTGTCAATCTTTTTTTGGTGCTATCATTTTGTCAAAATTCATTTCATCAATAATATTTATAGAATCAGTAATTTTATTGATTCTTCAAGAAATATTGATTTTATATATTGCTACAACTACTACTGAGCACACATTTGATCAGCAATCATGCATGGTTGAGCACACATCTTGATTTCATAATCCATATATAAGTTGGAAATATTGGCAGATGATTTTATTGGCATCTTCCAATGTTCACCCTGTCAAAAAGAAGTTTTGCCAAGAACACCAATTTATTAGAAAGATGGCATAATGCTTTTAATGGTGTCATCAACAAAACACATCATACAATATCAATCACAAAGTTACACTTAGAGGAATCAACAGTCACAAAGTAGATGGAGTTAGGCATGGTCATCCAACTCAACAGAAGAAGAAATATTAAGCAGTGGATTCTCTGATTAAAACAATTGTGAATGGATACAGCTCAGAAAACATTGTGAAGTATGTACAAAGCATCATCCACTGTTTCTGGATTTGTTTACTTCATAGTAAATGACAAGACTAGACAATATGTGTGTCTCTTGATGTCTAAAGCAAAATTAGGAGTGACATCAATCATGCAGCCCTGTTCTAAATATTGCTAATACATATCATATGCCAATTTACTTTAAATTGTAGCTTTTATTACTGGCATCTGAAAGATCAGGGGTTTTTATTAGTTTATATAAGTAATTTTTATTTTATAAGCTTTATCTCTAGTACATACAATGAATATTTTTGAATAACTGTTGTAAATTATTTATTGTTAAATTTTTACTTGAATATCATTTCATGATGCTCAGATTAAATGTTGACAAAATGACCTTGATGAAATGATTGTTGGCCAAACAAATGTTAACTAAATGAGTTTGTATAGGCAACATAAGAATTGTCAACAAAACAATTTCAAAGATATGAGTGTTGATGAAATGATTGGTCCTCCATTAGTACAACTTCTTTCAGAGTTTTCCAGGACAATAAAAACTGTGCAGAAATATGCATACTTTTAACTTTGGAAAATTGTAACATCAGAGTTATCAGTACAAAAGAATTTTTTGATGGCGAATTTCTCTTTAATTTCATACATTTCTACAAAGCAAGTACTAGTAGTGTAGTTCATAGGCTAATAATCAGAGTTCAAGTGATTACAATTAGTGATTAGGTAAAGGTTAAGACACCTGTAGATTGATCATTTTCATCAGAAAACTAATTTCACCATGCTCTGACACCTTATTATGATAAGCACCACTTTGAAACAGTTGTATTTCTTATGCTTCTGTAATATTTGTAATACTTGCATTTTATTATGTACCATATTGAGAAAAATTAGTACATGAATATTACATATTCCTATGGTAATAGTCATAAAGCATCTTAAAATCAGCTTTTTGGTGTCATGTACCTTTATTTTTGATTGATTATGACACCAGTACTTTTCTTATTTATTTGGTGCAAAGCTGTAGATTAGATTGTTTTAACTTAAGTGTTGCTGGTTCCACCTATAACATCAGTGGCTTGAGAATGAGGTTTCCTCTTCACAATACTTTTGGAGAATGCCTCACAAATTTATCCTAAAGAGCTAAAAAGTTATCCTCCTACCTCAGTAGCAGTTAGAAAGGGTGAACTCCAATGATACCAGGATTGGCACCAAAGCCCATGAAATCATTAATTACTATTTCTGTACATTGCAAGTAACATGCTCTCTCTACAAACCAAGACTCCTAACAAAATTCATACAAGCCATTTCAAAGTTTTTTTTTACCTTAAGACAACTCAAAGGAGTTTCATCATTAAAAGGAAGTATATACAAGTATATACAACATCTATAAATTTCCAACTTTTGTTTTTTCTGACATCAACAACAAATAGTATATAACTTCACAGTTTTATCATTTTGCTATTTTAACAAGCATTGGTGCATTTTTTACATACCTGCACAGTTCTGGTGCATGATACAGAAAACTCATTTAATATTGTTGTTTAATTTCTCCAACTTAAAGTAAGTTTCTTTATTACCTTTCTTAGTGTCCACTCCAGTTATATATATAGTTCTAAATGTGATACTTTATTGATTTTCTGTCAAATATGTTCCTCAAATTAACATTAGGATATAAGCCAACTACCATACCTCCAGAATCCAGTCCATCTAAAAAGGGCAATAACTCTTTTCCCATTACCTTCCTATTCACCACCAGGTGTTGCAAGTTTTAAACTGCTGTGATATTGCACACACACAAAATTGACTCACAAACATTCTAAAACTATTTCTAAGGAAATTGTATGCAGACACTGCCAGATTTGTAGTTATTGTGTAGTTTCATCATTACTGCACAGGTGGTATACATTAATTTTATATTTTCACCAGAATTTTGAATGAACTTTATCAATTACGGACTTTAGGGACCCAGGTGGTTAGGTGTCAAAAGCATTCGCCTTTAGTGCCGTCTCAACACTATGAGATTAAGACCCAGACTTGGGTAATGTGGATATACAAGAAAGCTGCCAGTAGCTTCCTGTGAGTTTTCCTGGATTCTTTCTACAACAATTATGCTGGCAGCCATGTATGGCCTATCTTGCACTCAGAAGTGGCATTAAACCCAAAAACAACAATGACAATTATAGACTTCATCTTTTAGACTCACTATACTGAAATGGCAACCATGCTATCATTGAACACATGTTATGTCATTCACGACTTAGCATGCCAGTTTATATTTTACCTTTACTGTGTTAGTAATGTTTGTGACAGTAGCATATTATATCTGATAGCTGATTTATGCTATTTTGAGCTAATTTTTTATTTTTTTTTGTGTCTATTTAGTCAGAATGGCAACCAAATGCACAAAGTGTAAGAAATTCAAGGCAGGAAAAGATACTCATGGCATATGCCTAGGTTGCACCAAGTGCAATTCATTACTGCTATGCAGCATGTGTCAGTCATGGTCTAAGGACATCTGGTCAGCATTGATCCAAAAGGCAGCTTAAAGAAAGGACAAACAAACTAAACCTCACAAGCCTTGTGGAGGACTCTGCTGGGTTCCCAATAACCTGAACTAAATTCAATAGCTCTAGTGACCAATGATGCATTTGCCAACTTCTTTGACTCTGACTAGATTTTTTGATGCTTTGGGGGATGTACCCTCAATCTTAGGCAACTCTTTATTTGTAAGTCCCCCATGCATGCCTAAGATGGCCTTAAGGTATGTAGTCAGGATGCATAGGGTTTTTATGGATAAATTGGAACCTGCTCTGGATATGCCTTTTCTATGCATTGTTGTTCTGTTCATCAAAATCTGGGGACTTGATTCATAACCAACCTGGCCGACTACAGTTTACAGGGGATCTTTGTAATAGATCTGTTTATCTGGCCACATCTTAGACAATATTTCCATGTTAAGAAGGGGATTTTACTTAAAAATCCACCTGTCCAGCCCAGCCTTTGGCTATACCAATACCAGCAAAGTCTGGACTGGATTTTGTACAGCCTGAATCAATGCAGAATTTCACCTCAAAAAACCAGCCATCTGTCATCACATTTGGTCCACGGATTTCATCATCCCAGTATTACAAATCCTCAAGGTAGAGCCTGGAAAGTAGTCAAAGATAATGGGATATCATCATCTTTGTTGTCTGGTTAGGACATGCAGACCAAGACTAGCATTTCAGTGATTGCATTGAGCCTATTCCATACCAACCACAGTCTGATCCTACTATGGAAAAAAATGATTTGTTTCCATGTGGCCATCAAAGAGATTTATAGAGTATTACAGTCTTCTGAATACCTCAGTGCCTCTGATGGTCCCTCTAATTAAAGATCAGGCCTGTCATGTATTCAAACATTGGGCTTTTTGAAGAAAAAAAATTAATTTGCCTGAGGAAACTTTGATAAATGTGATGTATTTTGAAGATGTTCACATAACTGCCATAACAATGCACAGTCTAAATCAGATCACAACAGTCCTACATGAAATTGAGAACTTATTTTAATTAGATTAAAATATGGCGTATCATGCTAAAAAGACAATTTTGTGTTCTAAAACCCCCTGATATAGTCGTTTTTCAACAAAACACAAATTTTAGTAATCTTCAAAAGAAAAAAAACTACCACTTCTAGTATATGCCCATTACATGTAGCATGTATAAATGGTAAATAGTCATGATTGGAGCTGATGTAAAACTATCTCTTGAGCAGTTTAAATGGCGGCATTTAAAGGCAAAGAGGTCTAGTATAAGCTACCATGATTTCACATATTGCTTAATTGGCTGACAATAGCTAGTGAGATGTTTTTGAAGGTTGTACTGAGGGAGCTCATTGTGCTAAAAGATAAATCAAAGACATGATAGATATGTGTACAAGAAGTTGTTCCATATTATTGCTTTTAATGAGAATGTTTAAGTCATATGTATTATATTTTTAAAAAGTTTGTGAACAGCGGCAACATTTCTTTAAAGTAGGATTTTACTTCATCTATAGAATATAAAGCAAGATTATTTCAGTTGTCAGAATAGTTTTCATGTGTAATTCATTTTTAAACCATTTTAGGAAACACTTAACTATCAGCAAAGCCCCCAAAAAATAAATTTCTGAACTCTTGGTTGACGGAGTTTTACTTTATGATGCATGCCAACATAGAAATGAACACTAATTACACTTGCATTTCCTTCAAACCCCTTTGAACCCTATTGAATTTATATTTAAATTATAGCTATTGCAACGGGGAAATTTTAGGCATGTGGACATCGTAGTCTGGACTTGTGAAATTTCAGTCAGAGCTTATTAGTTTAGTTAAGTCACCAACCCAGGGCCTGTGTCTAAAGATATTTTCTTTGAGCACTGTGCTCTTACCCCCACACACACACACACAGCCAGTACATGTCCCTGCCATGGTTCTATAAAGTGGACAAAAATGTGTTTACACCCACTTCAAATGTAGTTATCAAATTAATGTGGCTTTTTTCCTACTGTCAGAAAAAGCAGGTAATAAACACACATGGTAGATGATAGCCCAAATTGCTCAGGTCATCGATAGAGTGGCACATCACTCCATGGCCAATGTGCTGACTGCTTCCATCAATTTGGACTTGATCAGACATGATGCATACCTATATTCCATGACTTATAAGCGCTATAGGCTGGCTTTGATTCACCTTTACTTTTTGGAGAGAAGAAATTTGGAGACAGGCACCACAAGAAATGCCCCTCCAACTTGCTGCCAATCTGATTCAGCTTTTTGAAACAATCAGTCACAGACACATAAGAGAGCTGTTAGGCAGAATATGGGCAAGGGATCTTGGCAGTGAAGTACTCATAATAGATCCCTGACCAAAAGACAGCTGTCTGATCACACTAGGATGCAGACTTAAAAGCCTCCAGGTGACAGATGTTGACATGTTAGCCCTACCAATCTTAGTCAGCTTACTGATGGGCGGCAGCCTCCAGCATTTTCACTCTCACTGGATCACCCTCTCCCTCAAAATGATTGGGTGATCAGGGTGATTTCAGAATAGCTTAGGATTTCATATCTCTAATTCCATCCACCTTCCCCTTCTTGCACAAGTATCATCCTACTGGGTGAAAGTTGCTTTTTTAGAACAGGAGATATGGTCATTTGTCACCAAATGGGCAGTGGATATTATGTTAAAACCACAATGGGGGAAGAGTATTCAAAATTTTTTTTCTCATCCAGAATCTGAACAGGAAGTTGAGACCAACCACTGACCAGAGTTGCCTCAACCTGTACATTTTACTTGCAAAATGCAAGCTGAAGGTGGCAGGATCAGTCCATGTCTCCATTTTACTCATTTTACTTGCAAAATGCAAGCTGAAGGTGGCAGGATCAGTCCAGGATGCCATCAGTCTCAATCTGATCAATGCATTTTGATGTCCCTAGCCACCCAACATCACAAAATTTCCTTCAGTTTTCTTATCACAACACATTATATCAGTACAAAGTATTACCCTTTGGCTTCAGTGTTAGTCCATGGGCTTTTACCAAGATTATGGATTGAATGATCACCCTGTTCCAGTCAACTTCAGCTACAGTGACAGCAGTGTACTTGGGTGACATCCTTCAAAAACATATGGTGGGTTCAATTCTACTCCATGATAGGAACAATCTCTTTTCAGTTTTACATTGCCTAAGCTTCCTTTTAAACCGAAACCAATCCTATCTTCATCTGTCCCAGTGTGTTATCCACCTTGGTGTGAAATTTCTCATCAATTTCAATCAGGTATGGCTAGTGTGCAATCACATAACTTAGGTCATAGAATATTTCCTGTTCACTTCCAACAAGAACTTCAGTTCAGCAAGTGACTTCTTACAAGTGCTCAGATTATTCAATGTAAAAACTGACTTGATTGCTCATGGCTGCCATTTTATGCACCATTTACAGATGGTATTGCTAGCTCAGTGGCACCCATTCTCCAGCCCCATCAATCAACAAGTTATGATGGTGGCCAAGGGCAGTATTGGACAAGAGTTATTGCACTTTGTAAAATAGACATAAAAAGTAATTTTTCATCTTTTTTTGTATGGCTGGATTTGGGAGGTAGTTGGCTTATATATTTTAATGTTATCGGATAAGTATTCTGTAAGAAACAATTTTTTCAAAACTTGGCTTTTTGCCTGCATAGAATTCATTGGGGCTTTCATACAGGTTATAATGTCTCACAATGGATATTTTGGCATCTACTTCATAAGTATCAGTAATGTCACTTCAGCAACTGTTTTATGTTCAGGTTTTGTGTGTACTTTAGAAAACTCATTTATATTATGGTCAGATACATACAGATAAGTTTTTATACATGGTTTACTCATAGCATACACTTCATACATGTAGTTACTATTGGAGATGCTTTAGTGATTTTACCTGTATAGGCATTCAAAACATTGGCCTTCCAACTAGAATTGATTATTTAGCATCCACTTCATAATTGTTAAAGTGATGCTCTAATCTTCTGCCTGTACATGCCATATACCTTTTACAGGTATTCATCATTGGTATAACTCTGCACAGACACTCTTAAGTACATAAAGCAGGACATGCACTGCACTATGTGTATATATTTTCTGCCATATTTTGTCTTACAGATTTAGACCATGGGTAAGACTAGTCTGACAACCACTCTACATGTGTAGTTTTCTCTGATTGTCATTCCTTTAATACTTGTCAGACTTGGCATATTATGGACAGAAATAAATGTGCAGCAGTTCTATTAGTACTATATGGAAAGCGCAGAAGCATACTTTGAGGGACAGAAACATCAGCTTATGTGCAAGCATATCATTTCTTGGGAAATTAGATGGAGAGCAACAACACCCTTATTTAGAGTCTTGCATATCAGAATTACAATTATATGGATCAATATTTCAAACCCTGTCCCAACCTCAAGAACTTGACAATATCATGCCATCCAAGATGGCCATCATCTTTCTCATGGCCATAAAACCCTGATCATAATGGCCACAATTAATCAAACAGAAACGGCCACTAGAGAAACGAACACTTCCAGTTCCATGACTCACATTGTGCTTCTAGGCACTTCATTCATATGATGCCTAGCATAGTGCCATAAATCCCCATGAAACCATTTATACAGCTGTCTAATCTGCATAGTACAGCTAGGCACTTCATGCATATGATCCCTTGCATAGTGCCATAAATCCCCATGAAACCATTTATACAGCTGTCTAATCTGCATAGTACAGCTAGGCACTTCATGCATTTGATGCCTAGCATAGTGCCATAAATCCCCATGAAACCATTTATACAGCTGTCTAATCTGCATAGTACAGCTAGGCACTTCATTCATATGATGCCTAGCATAGTGCCATAAATCCCCATGAAACCATTTATACAGCTGTCTAATCTGCATAGTACAGCTAGGCACTTCATGCATATGATGCCTAACATAGTGCCATAAATCCCCATGAAACCATTTATACAGCTGTCTAATCTGCATAGTACAGCTAGGCACTTCATTCATATGATGCCTAGCATAGTGCCATAAATCCCCATGAAACCATTTATACAGCTGTCTAATCTGCATAGTATAGCTAGGCACTTCATGCATATGATGCCTAACATAGTGCCATAAATCCCCATGAAACCATTTATACAGCTGTCTAATCTGCATAGTATAGCTAGGCACTTCATTCATATGATGCCTAGCATAGTGCCATAAATCCCCATGAAACCATTTATACAGCTGTCTAATCTGCATAGTACAGCTAGGCACTTCATTCATATGATGCCTAGCATAGTGCCATAAATCCCCATGAAACCATTTATACAGCTGTCTAATCTGCATAGTATAGCTAGGCACTTCATGCATATGATGCCTAGCATAGTGCCATAAATCCCCATGAAACCATTTATACAGCTGTCTAATCTGCATAGTACAGCTAGGCACTTCATGCATATGATGCCTAACATAGTGCCATAAATCCCCATGAAACCATTTATACAGCTGTCTAATCTGCATAGTACAGCTAGGCACTTCATGCATATGATGCCTAACATAGTGCCATAAATCTACCTGATGATTTCATGGGGTTTGGCAGCAATGCATAGATCCAAAATGAGTAGATAAGCTGTACCCCTATAGAGATTGTTACTGCATACCCCAAGCTTCATATATAAATTTCTGAATCATTACTTAATACAGGCATCATGTCAGATTCTTTCCCATGTATTCCCAAGAACATTTCACTTAAATGACTTCCTGATCAAGAGAAACTTTCCAATAAAATAGTACAGAAGGGTTTAAACTACTTTACGCAAGGATATATACATGAGATCAAAGTTTTTGAGTTTGAAGATAAGATTTGAGTAGAGCGAGATGCTGGCCATCTATGAAGAAGAACCAGCTGCTGCACCATCTTCACATCAAAATTATGGAGGAAAAAGTATGAAGATGCATCCTGTTCATGTAAAGCCTGGTAAGATTTAATATATTTTGTATTTCATTTGAACTATTTTTAATGCTAAACAGTTTAATACCCTGAACTAATGGTAATTGTTGTTGTATAAGTCACACAGGTCATGTAGGGATTCAATACAGATTATTTCAGTAATATATGTTATTTTTTACAATTTGATTGCACATACTTTAAAATGGCTAGTATTTACTTTATTTAGATCCTGGCTCATACATCCATATTCCTTTAGAAAATCATTACATACACAGTTTGAGAAGCACATTCATAAAAAACTAATGTTAAATTATGTAAATGGATATATTTGAATGTCGTCAACCTAAAGGTGTTAGCATGTTGTAATCTCACAATAACAACCTGCAGCTGTTGAAAATAAAAATCTTATTATCCTGTTAGTTGTTGATTTCACCCAAGGTCTTCTCTTGACCCAATTCAGTACTTGGCCACCTTTGTAAATGTCCACAGTGGTCAATAATTTTAGTCTTGGGTCATTCATCCATATATAACATCAGGCAATTTGGACAGATTATTTTTGTACCCCACCCCCATTCCCATCACAAGAACTCAGCCTTCTCTTATGACATCACAATGCTTTTGACCCCACCCCAAATAAAAATTGTCAAAACTAAAATTGGTTTGAAATCTTTACATTAAAAAAAAAAATAACACTGAATTCTAAATTATTTCTCTGGTGGATGGCACTTTTGTTGGTTTTGTGACCTGACATTATTTAAATGCCTCAACCCCCATCATCATACTTGTTCAATCCCCCTCGGTGTGCAATATCATATATGGATGGCCTCTGGAAGCTTTTTGATGTAAAGCCACCATTACCATATTTTCCACCCTATAAGTCGCTCCTGCGTATAAGTCACGGGAGGAGGAAATCCAGAAAATTTTGGACAATTCAACAGATAAGTCACTCCTGCATATAAGTTGCTCCTTCGTATAAATCACTCTTCTGCACTTACCATAATCATGTCTTTGATACAGCCAGCCATTGCATGCGACTTGGTAATTTCCAACTTTGTGTAAGAAATATTATACAATTGTTTAAGAGTTATATAAAAGTCAGTATTACAATAGAAATAGAAAATAAAAGCAAATAAGATTTTTAGGTAATATTTATTAAGTAAATAATAGCGCCACTGTTATTTCTTTACGTTGTCACTAATCTGCCTTGGAAAAACCGTCAAAATCTTCGTCTTCTGTATCACTGTTGAATATCTGATAAAATGTGTTCAGGAATTTCACCGCTGGTATCTTCATTTTCGTAGCTGTCTTCGATTTCACTGTCATCTTCACCACTTTTCTGAATGATTTTGGCTTTTTCAAAACCCACCACAATCGTTTTTTTTATAACAAGCCATTGCGAAACCAACCGAAAAAATGATTATGTGTTTTTAAAAACTACTATTGAAGTAAATTGTGAATCGCTATCAGAGGTCTTGGAAACTCTTTACAGTGACATAATTCGTTGTTTAAAATAACAAAATAATACCAGTTCTACTTGCTGTATTTATTTGAGTACATCAAAAGAACATGATGCAATAGCTGGGCGGCAAGTTCAAAGGACTTTGATTAGCAGCTAGGGTGGGAAAATGTGCTGAAATTAGGACTGAATTTAGAGACCAAAAGATTCTAAGATGTACATGCTGAATAATAAAGGAAATACAATGGCAATTGTTATTTCAATATTTTTTTTTATTTATTAATAATAACAAATTTTAACACATATAACTAAACATTATTTGATTATTTAATTTGATAATCTTATAGTCTAATACTTGTGTGTACCATATGTAAGTTTCCAGGTATTGGCTTGCCGGTATACTGTCAGATGCATTTTGCTAAAGCACAGCATCACTGCGCATTAGTCACAGTCATTAAAAAAAATTATTTATTGTATAAGTCACTCCTGCATATATGTCGCACACGTCATTTTTAAGAAAAAAAAACGAAAAAAAGTAGCGATTTATACCTCGGAAAATACAGTAGTCAGGATGAAATAGACTTCGTATAAATTTTTAGAAAAATTAATATTTAGTTTCAGATGAATAAATTCACTTACATTCTGGCATACAGTATACTAGAATACTAAGCTCACATATGTCAGGAATCTCAGGTAGCAGTACTGAAGACAAACAAAAAACAGTATCCGACTTGTCTTATTTTTATTTATGTCACTGGGAGGAGTTACTAATTGCAGTTATCAAAATCGTAACTTTGACACATGTTTATAAACCTAATTAATAATATATAAACACTTCCTCTGTCATTTCACAGGGTGATATAAGCAGTATATTTTAGATATATACACCAATAACATTTGTTTTACTACGTAATATGTATGATAAGTGAAAAATTATTGTTTCAGGGTCACAGTGAGCACTGCTTCCTTGTAGTAGGGTTAATTAAGTCTCTGCATGGTTTCAAACTACATAATTTCACCACTGTTCCTGACCAGTTGATCTGCATAAGCATACCTCAGCAATGGCGTCTGCCAAAGGGGTAGAAAATAAAACCATTGCCACTTAAACACATTATGGTTGCTAGACCAAAATAGAGTAGGAAAAGGAAGCCAATGGTTTTCCTGACAGATATAAACAAAAAGTATGAATTTAAAATACACATTATTTACTAACAGAAATACTTGTTTGAAACCTTATTGTAGATGGTAAAAGAGTTAACTATTTATTACTTTGTGATTAAAATAAACATAACAATATATCTTTAATACTTTGTTTTTATTTGTCATGCTGTTGCAACATACTTGAATTGATATGAAATAAAAATATTCATGTAAATGTTTAATACAATGTCATAAAATAGAACAAGCAATAAGGTGTGCATTGAGAATATGTGCAAAAAATTAAGATGTCTAAAATAGGCCCTGATATGAAGTAAACACAAAAACAACATTGTTTCAAATGATTTTTTTTATTACATTTCTTTTAGATTTAGAGTACAGAAAGTAGATGAAAGGGATATGTCTCATCTCTCTGGTCTAAAGGGAACACCCCTAGAGTGCAGAATTGCACCAAACTTTCCTAAGTGTCAACACTTCTAGGAGACGTGCATATCGGGTTAATATTACACTATCAGGTACTATCCATAGTATAATCAGCGTTCATTCGTAACAAATACTTCTTGAAAAAGTGTTAGAAGACAACATACTGTCCATATTTTGTTGGCCTTTTAAAATAAAAATGTAGGAATGCAGTGTGATAAAACTTTGTACGTTTTAACTTTACATATGAAACATTCTATATGTACCCTATATTTGGCAATTTTGTTTTTCAAAAGTGTATCAGAAGCTGCCATTTGCCTACTTGTCAATGCAAATAGTGGAATGTTTATTTTCAAACCAAGTTCATTTATTTATTTTTCAATGTTAAACCTTGTCTACCATTATGGCTTTTCCTTTATTTAAACTAATTGATTGTAGTGTTTTTAGCATATCATAAAAACCAGATTGTTCTGTAATAGATTTATCCGAAATTGATCCTGTAAATAATTCTGAAACAAACATTACAGTACCATTAGGATCACAACCTATCAACCCCTTTAGTTGTTGCAGATTTATAATCACTGTATAACTGGCTCTGTAGACAAAGTGAACTTGGAATTTGAGTTTTAACTTCAGTTCCATCTATAATAATAATGGTAGTGGAAAAATCTTTCCTATATTCAGATGTCATGTTTCTATTTATTATAGACAGTAACTCTATGTAGCCAGATTGAAAGCTAACCAAATTTTAAATACAAAAGATCAAGCCATGTGTTCAATACAACACTAGCTGACTGTGCTGAGAGTCCAAACCGTGTAGCCAAATCTTTTAAACCAAAACCATGCCTAAGCCTACACTTGTTAAAAACAGTCCATCTTTCTGGTTAAGGCTTTTTGTATCCCTTCATCCTGGTCATTATTTGACTGGACACTCTATAGGGACTAGAAAGGCAAATAAAGCTAATGTTTGTTTCTTGGAAACTTTCTTCAGATGTTAAATTTCTTTATCTTTTGATGACACTTGAAGCTCATGTATCTCTCTCTTGAAAAATTTGACCAATTACCATTAGATCCTAATTCTCAGCTGCAACTGCTAACATATCCAATACTGATATCCCTAAAACAATAATAAAATTATTTCTTTTCTTCATTTCAGACAAAGTACCTGAGAGAAACCACACAAATAACTCAGGACTCTGGTAGTACACCTGTGACAAGGGCTTCTCTAGATTGTTTACCAAACAAGTTCAAACCTTTCAATAAGAACACAGAGTGCATAAATCCATGTGACACTGAGGTACAGACAAGAAATTAAGCCTTATCGGATCACTGGTTTCATAAGAAAAAAAAAAGACAGCATCTAATTATGGAAAAGTAACATCAAGGAAATCTAAACCCAGTGAAAAGTTTATTAACAGTTTATTTTCAAAACATGATGTGAAAGCCAAAGCTCTTGAAAATGGTAAAAGACACAAGAAAACTGCTACAGAAAAGTATCTTGAATTGTATCCTTCTATACATTTCCATGAGTGTGGCTTTGTGGTTAATAATGAATTTTCATTTTTGGGTGCCTTGCTGATGGGAAACTATGTAACAATGGAGTATGTGAAATTGTGGAAGTTAAATGTCCCTTCTCTGCTAGAAAAATGACCATTGAAAAGCATGCAGTGATTTACCAGATTTCTATTTACCAAAGGATGAGCATGTCTCATTAAAGAAAACACATAGTTACTATGCACAGATTCATGTCCAACTTAAAGTGTCATGATTTGAATTTTGTTTCATTGTGTACACACAGGACAATATGTATGTGGAAAGAATTAAACCAGACATTCCATTTATGACTTCACTGTTACATATTTACTTTAATATTAATGTCTGAATTTATTCTGAAATTAAACTTGTTAAATTTCAAACATAAAAGATGAATAAAGCTAGACATGTTTTCTGAGTTACTTGGCCCATGCATATTTGCGTTTTCTTCCAAAATGCAGGCAATTGCATATATGTTGACTAGTTTCATTTTGTTATGAAAAAGCTTGCATCACTGGAAGTTTTTTTTGCTGGCAAAGTATGTGAGCCATCAGCTTGAATGGGGTCTGGGTAACTCTGTGTTGGTCCATTTCCTTCAATAAAGTGCAGAAAAATATGTATACATGTATTTACAAAACCATGCATTATATGACAATTAAGAAAGCAATTAAGCAAATCTGACATTTTATGTTAATATCAGCAAAGAAACATTTTATATCTATATTTTAATTTAGCTGTATAGACAATGTAGTCAGAAAAAAAAGAATTCTTATTCTTATTCATATCCTAGTCATAACATTAATATATACTCCATTACACATGCATTGAAAATAACCTGTTGTTAATTCCTGCAGTACAAGATAAAATTATCAAGGGGGATGGTATGGGATAAATGTATGCTTATAATTAAAGCACAAATATTACAGGGTGACCTGGATGCTCATGTGGTCAAGGGCTCTCACCTTTACTGGTCACTGCCATCTCACCTATGCCCACATAGGTCCCAAACTTTGGCTCGGCCAATGTGGGTATATGAAAAAGCTTTTAGTAGCTTTCTATGAGTATGTGGTTCTTTCTGGGTTTTTCATCCACCAGATAAACCATGTATCACCTATCATGTACTGAAAAAAATGTAGTTAACCCATGATAACAACAACAACCATTACATAAACCAGTCTTATGAAATGTATATCAGATCTTTTTGTAAATAACATTATTTTCTAGAATACTACTTATATTGATTTACCATAGTGAATTCTAAACAGAATTACCTTTGAGCAAACAACCTTGTGTTGATTTATTCTGGTGATATTAAGCTGTTCATGTGGTCGACCACATGCTTTGATCCATCATTTCACCTTTTCCAAATCACATTTTGGAGTCGGAAAACGTAAAAAAATATCCTTCCAACCTTTTCAGATATCTCTCATCTGCATTGCATGTTCCCTATGCACATCAAAGCACCATTTTGTCAATATATTGCAAAAAATCATGAAATGCAGCATTATTTTCACTGATATGGCTGAATATAAAGTTGACCATTTAAAGGTACATTTGGCACTCTGTAGGTTAAGTAAGAAGTAAACCAGTTTTGGGAGTTTTCACTGCATTGATTGATTTTTAGTTTTTTGGGCAAATTCTCATGATCTACAAGATAAAAAGCTTTATGCAAATCAACCATAATAGTGCCTACTATTTTTCCTTGAACTATCTCTTTCACCTGTTTATCACTCAAAGATACACCTGATAAGATATTACCCCAGTAATTCTGTTCATAGCCAGGCTGATTATCATGTATGAGATCATGAGTGTTCATATAGTTGAGAAAAGAATCATGTACATGTGTTTCTAGTAATTTGGAGAGACAAGGAAGGATAGAGATGGGTCTGTAGTTATTTGTGTCTTTTTTTCTGCTTTATGCAGTGGCATAACCTTGGCAGTTTTCCATGTTTGTAGAAATTTATTAGAACTAATACTTTCATTGCAAATGATAGCTATACTTTCTACAATTGCAGATGCAGCTACCTTTAGTAGCCTTGGTCCAATCATATTAGGTCCTGTAGCTTTACAATCATCCATTTTTTAAACATATTTCAAAACAAATTCTAGACTTATTTCAGAAATTTTAAACTTTATATTCTTTGGTTATTTTTTAAGCACAAAAGTGTTTAAATTCAAGATGATCAGAAAGAAATTCTGGGTTCTTTTAAGTTTTTCAGCAATGTGAATGAAAAATGTCATTAAAAATACTTGAGATGTAAGTTGATTATCGGTATAAATGCCCTCATGATTGAGGGATAAAATTTCAGTTTTACTCTTACATTTCTCTGCACCAAACTCTGTAAGCACTTTCCAGGTAGCTTTTGAGTTATTTTGATTTTCATCCAGCACTTTTTTGTAGTGCACTTGCTTGGCTTAATGTATCATTTTATTAACTTTATTCCTCCAAACTCTATATTCAGTTTGATTTCCTACTGATTTTAGCTGGTCTCGTTTTATTGCTTCTAAAATTTCTGAGGAGATTCAGCCTGGCTGGTGGTCTTTCTCAGTCCTGTGTGTTTTTAAAAGGGCATGTTTGTTCATCTTACTGATGAATAGATCTGTCCAAATATCCAAACTATTATCAATATTTTCACAGATTTGGACTATATTTCATGGAATCTGTTTCAGATCTTCCAAGAATTTAGCAGTATCAAAGCTAGTAATAGTTTTCCTAAGGTATTATGATTGGGTAAGTATATTCAAGAAACATAGTTTACTAGAATAAAAATCCCATGAAGAACAAGGACTGTGGATATTTAAAATAAAAAAATGTAATGTAAGTTCATGAGAAGGGTTGGAGAATGATCCAGAACATTAGGATTTTGATCCTAAACCTGCAGAAATTTGTTTAAGTTTGTTTAAGGAAAAGCAAATGTTGTATGATCTGTTACTTAAAGATGACATGAAAAAGCAAATGGAATATGATCCTGTTTCTTGTTCCAGTATCTTGGCAAATTTATTGACCTGAATTGTAATTAAACTAACTATGTATAAATTAATATAAAAAAGAGACTGTAATCACTTCCTTGGTTCTTTATAGTTGCATGCAAATTTCAAGAACAGCAAGAGTTGAGAGTTGTTATAGTTGATCTTATGATTGCATGACTATTAACATGGCAGCTGACATTCCTGCAACATACTAAATAAGTCCTAAAACCTTGGCACTATTTTTCTAAATATGATATATGATAAAAGTTACTGTTTTGCTAACTTAAATTTAAAATAAAAGACCAGTACAAATTGCCAGCATGAAAGAGGACCCAGGTATACTCATCGTTACTGATCGCTGTGATCTCACTTGTCCAACTGGGTTCAAGTCTTGGGCTCGTCCAGTGTCGTTATGTGACAAAGCTTGCCAGCTAAATATATAGCCTATCAGGTGTTAAAATGTGACCTTAAACCAATAGAAGTACAAAGCACCAGAACAAAGGCACAAGATACAATATTAATTTTCAATTATTTGTGAATGTTATTTGGCAACATGCTAAACTTGTTTTTCATTAAAAACTTAATGATTCTTACTTATTTTATGAAATACAACTAATAATCCTGTCTCAACAATGCCAAAAAGAATGCATAATTAGTACAACAAAACCTTATTTAAGTAGTAACATATTTTTTGTGAGTCTATTACAGTTTGTTTTCTTTTTCCATACATCACTATTTCTGTAATGTTACATTAGTGATTTATTTTCAGTTTCTCAGGACCAGGCCAGCTCAGTGGATTTGGATTTGAGCTGACATTCAGATTGAAAAAGCAGGAGAGCGATGATGCTCCCCCTATGTGGCCAACTGCCTTATTGAACAAGTTGGCCAACTATGTCTTTAAAACAGGTAAGGAATGATATCTAGTGAAAAATACAAAATTTCATAATCAAATTTTACAAAGTTCTCTGTAGAGACAGTCCTTATTTTCATGACTTCCAAGTTTGTTATCCCAAACTATGCATTTTTAAACTTTGCTTTATAGTTTTCTGTAATCTGGACCCTTGGGTTTTGAAGAAATTCAGCCTTGTACTTTCATTAATAAGATCCGACAGAGAGCTCAGATGTCAGTGTTCAGTCATCTACATAATTAAGTTCATGAGCTAGGTAACAGTATAACATGCTGCATTCTATAATTGTAAATTTATTGGGAACCCTCCAACGTCTCCATTTAAAAATAGGTAGGTAGGGCAGATTTTCTGAATATGGAGGGATTTAGTTAAGAAGTAAATATATGGCTTGAAAATATGTGTGATATTTTGCATTAAATTGATTTTTCAGCATATTTTTTTAATTTGTGCAAATTCAAAAATTATCCACACAAAAATATAACATTGGCTATTTATTATTGCCAGAATTCAGCTTGTGAATAATGCTTTAGTTTATTTTTTGACAAAATTGTTTGTTAACCCAATATTACACTGAGTGGTCTCATTCAATCATAAAAGTGACTGTTTAAGGTAATTATGAATTATGTTACAATGTTGATGTTAGCAAGGAGGAGAAGGAGGAAAATCTGCTGAGGATGTTGCTGATGGTGATGATGATGACGATGACATTGATTGTTGTTTGGGAAATTAGTATAAAAACAACCTATAGCAATTACAGTGTTTTCATTTTTTTTCAAGAGATACAGTATTCTTTATTCCACAAATCTGTGTTCAGACAATTTAATTGTGGAACCAATGTTGTAGCTTCTGTTGCAATATCATTAGGCACCATCTCAAGCTGAGTACCAGATAAAGTCTTCATTTTTACAGCAGAAATTACAGTCATAGGCAAGTCTTTGAAATACATAAAAACCTCTGAAAAAACAATTATCTTTTCAGATTTCCTTTCAAAAGTGAGGACCTTGTAAAACCTTGCACTTGGCAAGTTGTTAATAACATAATCTTGCAAAAACATTTGCTGATTGAATGCTGAAAAAGTACTCAGTTCTGTTGGCAGTTGTGCTGAAAAGGTCTGTAAAGACATTAACCAGTTACCCATAATAAACTAAAATGAACCATTACCAATTACAGAGTGTGAACTGGCAAGAATTACAGCATGATCAAAGTTAAAAATCTGGTACAAAATTGTATTACACCTGCTGAAATACACACACACACACAAACACACACAGAGATATTTCCTGTTTGATTTTGAATGAGTTCTAGATATATATTCCATCTTTAATTCTTTTGTTTTATTCTCTGCCATTTCATACAGTAGTGAGTACCAATCAGGCTGATTGTCGGATTATGCAAACACTTAGTATTGAATTTGTGCACTGATAGCATTTGTGTGAAGTTTAAGTAAAGATTATCATAATACTTGGCTGCATCTTGGAGAGATGTGTTCAAAGAGAATGTTTCAATTCATGTTTAAAAGCTTATTTATGAAGTTTATGAAGTATAGGCTGAGAACTCTTTTCACATTTTCAAATTGTTTATGTGTTTGTTAGCATACTAAATAGTAAATGCGCTTAGTATTCCTTGGCAAGGGAGAGGTAACCAGTTACCAAATTTTTTAATTAGTTACCATGATGGTAAATTGGGGGGGATTCATTGCTGCCTTAGTTGGCAACCTAGTCACATTTTATTATTAAGGTTATTGTAAGAACAAAGTTGACCTGCAATCATTCATTCTTAATGAAACATCAAAACCCATCCCACATAGAAGACAAATGAGATGATTGTTCTGATGCATATACAACAAAGGTATCTGACACATGCATACCTCATGCTGGGTGAATCTATACTGGTAGAGCACATTCTTGTGAAGTGTATCCACTTACGCCATTTGAGAGAGAAGATTTTATTTAAACTCAGTTAAGAAACTTTGTGATGATATACCACCATAGAAACACCTGATACTGTTTGAAGGAATACTATCTATATAACATATTTTATAAGGATTTTATATTTGTTTCATTTTTACTTTAGTTTTTATACTGTAATATAGTTTATTTGTGTGGGTCTCAAGCTTCGTAATTTGGCTTAAAAAAAAAGACAAACTCATGGTTTTGTGTGTCATATTGTAGCATATTGGTAGATATTTTATTGTATGTTTCTACAGATATACCCTCCCTTTCAAATTTCAAAAGAAGAAGACCATGCCTACAAAAAGTAGCAGCAGTTTCAGTGGTTCAAATAAGACTACCATCTGTTCAAGAACAAATCAGTTATCAAGATCAATCACTTATACTCATTATCAATGATGCATAGTTTATCAGTTATCAAAGTTAATGTATATGATCTCTTCCATAGAACACTGTCCATAAAGTTACTTTCTGATAATGAAGGCGTTAACAAAATAGCTTAAGAATGCTTAAATTCAACTTACATCCCCATTAGTTAGATGTTATAATTCCACATGTGAACCAAACAAGTGACTAGCAATGAGCTCTCCCTTTTTCAATGCAGTTAGCAGGCAGTGTCATCATTTGACCTGTTCAAAGCAAATCAGTGTGAACACAAGTCATACATATAATCACTCCTTTGTTGTTTGTGCCTGCTGAATGGATAATTGTAGCTAACTCAAAAATGTGTGAATAATTGAACCTAATTATCCATGGCTTTGCTGGACTTGTGTAATTCAGCAATCTCAGGATCATTTACCTGACATCATTTTATGTGTACCAATATATTTGCTTGGTACAGTGTTGATTTTGTGGTTTTATCTAAAAAAATAAGTGATATATGAGTTTCATTACTCAGCCAAATATGCCTAGTGTTTTTTTTAGTAATTGTGCTTCAACCAGTGGTACTTTGCAATCATGCTGTTTAATTGGAATTAGGCATACATGGAGAAAATGAGACGTGCTTTCAATGGGATTTTAATTTTCAACAAAAATTCACTTGAAGCATACAATTGAATAATTATTAAATCTTATTTTTCATATGCTAGTATTTTGTATTACTCTTTCCTTCATTTTCAGTAATACTTATGCTTTTTCTTGTTTTTCCTTATCCTTATCTCACAACATATCAATTTAAGGCAGTGAGTGGAAATTACAACTATCAGATACCATGTAGATATCTGTGCACAGAAACAATATAAGATGCATTATAATTCTGTTTTTAAAAAAGGTAACTGTAAAAGACACATAAAAAAGCTAGCATTTTATTACCAAATTGCAGAAATGATATTGATTTATCAAATAGTTTTGTTGATCTTTAAGAATGAAACTTGGGTCTTTAAATTTGTGGTTCAAGGCAACAAAATCCGCACAAAAAAATGGTACCCAATGAAAATTAGTGATACTGTATTACAGCATGTTTTATAGACGTTTTACATATTAACCATTTATTTGTTATTTTCTTGTACTCAGTGATTATATTTAAGTAGAATAATTTCACTTCCTAAAGATTTTTTTGGCAATTGATCATTACACTTTTGTATAACTTACCTTTACTCAGCATCATATAGCCAATTGTGTGTTGATGTGCACTTAAACCATATAAATACATGCTACCAATCTCTGACATAAACCATATCTACAGGTTTACTTCTAATGAGTGTATATTGATTTCAGGTAACATGCTTCACTATGGTGACCATATTCCATGGCATAAGCCTCTAGATGAAGAAAGTGAATCTTGTATCCAACATATGCTAGTTGCCTTAGATCCAGAGTTACCTTCCTTAGATACTCCATACGGGACTCTAGAATTTAGACAGGTAGGAGGTACTTTTCCTGCTATTACAAGTGAGTTAAGTTTGTCAGTTCCAAACATTTGCACTCAAATTTAACTTGTCCACTCATATTAGCAAGTAGCGGCTAAAGAAGAAAAAGTGACTAAATCAATTGCAAATTATCCAGTAATCAGCATTTATCTTTAAAACAGGATTTTTTAATATCATCGTATATGCCACCATTTTTCTGAAGGCACATCCATTTTGACTAAGTCTGTATAAATGAGATGCATGCAAAGCTTTCTCCATCTTTTTTCATTTTTATATGAGTATCTGATGAACTTGAAATAAATTGGTATATTTAATATTTTCTGCATTGAAAGTAGAAGTAGTTTTAAAATAGTAACTTGTTACTTGGAACTTTGGTCTGATGCCTTTCCGGCAATGAATGCTGGTCAGGGATTAATGTACCAGACAGTTTTGACTGAATTTTGCTTAGTTAAATATCTCTTTGGGTTGAAACAAGTGTTTTAACCTAAATTTATTTTAACCAGAATTTGTCAGTTTCCGACCGAGTTCAAGTATTACCAATACTAAGTTGTAGGTATAGCAATATTACCAATCTGTTGGTATGTCAGTATTACCAATAACCATCGGTAGGTATGTCAGTATTACCAATAACCATCGGTAGGTATGTCAGTATTACCAATAATCATCTGTATACATGTCAGTATTACCAATAACCATCGGTAGGTATGTCATTATTACCAATAATCATCTTTAGTTATGTCAGTATTACAAATAATCATCAGTAAGCATGACAGTTGTACAAATAATAATCCGTAGTTGTGTTAGTATTACCAATAATAATCTGTAGGTATGTCATTATTACTAAAATTCATCTGTAGTTATATCAGTATTACCAATAATCTGTAGGTATGTCAATATTTACCAATAATCATCATTCAGTATTACCAATAATAATCTGTAGGTATGTCATTATTACTAAAATTCATCTGTAGTTATATCAGTATTACCAATAATCTGTAGGTATGTCAATATTTACCAATAATCATCATTCAGTATTACCAATAATAATCTGTAGGTATGTCATTATTACTAAAATTCATCTGTAGTTATATCAGTATTACCAATAATCTGTAGGTATGTCAATATTTACCAATAATAATCTGTAGGCATGTCTGTGTTACCACTAATAATCAGTAGGTATGTCAGTATTACTAATAATCATCTATTGGTATGTCAGTAATACCAATTATTATATGCTCATTTATTTCTCCTTTAACTTTACATTGTGAAAATCGTTCAGTATTTCCAGATACTGCATGCCTTGTGCAGCATTCATACTATATGCACATGAAAAAATGGAACTATTTTCTAATGTAAATATTTTTTTATGAATGAACTAAAGCAGATATTTCATAGACTGCCACATACCCACTAATGTTTCATAGACTGACATGTAAACAAACTGCTTGGCACATTCCGCGTTAACTTTTTTGATACAATGTTTCAAAATTTAGGCTACCATACAGGGTCTTCACAATAGCACTCAAGTAATAAGACACAACTGTCTTCTTTAGCTGGTAATAAAAAAAATGGCAAAAATATACTTACAATTTTACAGCCTGAATTTCCTAAAAATGTATTTTCTTAGTTCTGCAAATCTGAATTACATGAGCCATATCACAGGTTCTCAAGGTTGATCAGAGTTCGAAATTGTACTGTAATTTCATGTATATTCCAAGTGCAATTACATCCTCCTTACTGCACGCAAAATGAAATAAACATTAAATTCCACAGCATCTTTTCGATAATTGCAATTGAAATGCTTCATAATTGTCCCACATTATGATCTGAATCATTCAACAACAGAACAGAAACATGCATGTCGATGTCAACACACTTCAATACCATTAATTTGGCAGACGCTGCTGGAATCCGATGTAAGTTACTTCATGTAGATAAAACCAGACCATAATCACAAAATTGCTTTGAATCGACAAAAATACCAAAACATATTCATTCCAGATGAACTGGAAAAGTTGTTGCAATTCGTATTCATTAACAATATTACTCCAAATTTCAATTTTAAGTAGACTAAACGCCATTTTCTTTCGAAACTTAGGCTAGCACACAACCCACTTCAAATTTGTCTGGGCGGAGTTACGTACGCAAATTGTGTCATGATACAGCTAAGCTTGTATATTTATTTTGAAATAGGCATACATTTGGTTACTTTGTTTATTGTAGTGTATCTTTGTTTATATATTTAAGCATTGGGAAGAATAAGAAAATGAGCATATAATAAAAAGGTTACTGCATTTGTATGGGAAAAATAAACTCGTTTTGTTGGATGGATATACTGCACTGCCAAGGTTGTGCAGTATAACCATCCAAAAAACTTGTTCATATTTTCCTATACAAATGCAGTAACCTATAATAATCATCTGTAGGTATGTCAGAAATACCAGTAATCATATGTAGGTATGTCATTATAACCAATAATAAACTGTAGGTATGTCAGTATTATAATCTTCTCTAGATATGTCAGTAATACCAATAATCATCTGTAGTCATGTCAGCATTACCAATAAACATCTGTTTGTATGTCAGTATTACCAGTAATAATATATATGTGTGTCATTTTTACCAATAATCATCTCTAGGTATGTCAGTATTACCAATATTCATCTGTAGGTATGTCAGTATTACCAATATTCATCTGTAGGTATGTCAGTATTACCAATAGTAACATATACAAATGTTTGTATTACCAACAATAATCTGTAGGCAAGTCAGTATTACCAAAAATCATCTGTTAATATGTCATTATTACCAATAATCATCTGTAGGTATGTCAGTATTACCAATAATCATCTGTCAGTATACCAATAATAATCTGTAGGCATATCAGTATTACCAATAATCATCTGTAGGTATGTCAGTATTACCAGTAATAATATGTAGGCATGTCATTATTACCAAACATCATCTGTTTATATGTCATTATTACCAATAATCATTGGTGGTCATGTCAGTATTACTAATAGTCATCTGTAGTTATGTCAGTATTAACAAAAATCATCTCCAGGTATGTTAGTTTTACCAATAGTAATCTGTCAGTATAGTATTTCCAATAATGATAGGTAGATAGTCAGTATTACAAATAATAATCTGTAGTTACATCATTATTACCAGTAATAATATGTAGGTATGTCAGTATTACCAATAATCATCTGTTGGTATGTCAATATTACCAGTACTAATATTAATCATAGGTATGTCAGTATTACCAATTAATCATCTGCCAGTATGTCAGTATTACCATTAATAATTTCTAGTTATATCCATATTACCAATAATAATATGTAGATATGTCAGTGTTACCAATAATAATATGTTGGTATGTCAGTATTACCCAATAATCATCTGTAGGTATGTCAGTATTACCTATAATCATCTATAGATAAGTCAGTATTATTAATATTTATCTGTATGTATGTCAGTTTTACCAATAGTCATCTGTTGGTATGTCACTATTATCAATAATCATCTGTTTGGTATGTCAGTATTACTAATAATAATATGTAGGTATATCAGTATTACCAATAATCACCTATAGGTATGTCAGTATTACCTATAGGTACATCAATATTATGATAATCGGTAGGTATGTCAATATTACCAATAATCTGTAGGTATGTCATTGTTACCAATAATCATCTGTAAGTAGGTCAGTATTACCAATAATCAGATGTAGGTATGTTAGTATTACCAATAATCATCTGTAGGTATGTCAGTATTACCAATATTAATATTTAAGTATGATACTATTACCAATAAAAATCAGCAGGTGTGCCAGTATTACCAATGATATGCAGGTATGTCAGTATTACCAATAATCATTGGTTGGTATGTCAGCATTACCAATAATCATCTTTAGGTATGTTAGTATTACCAATAATCATCTGTAGGTATGTCAGTATTACTAACAATAATATGTAGTTATGGCAGTATTACCAATAATCATCTATGGGTATGTCAGTATTACCAGTAATCTGTACATATACAAAATTTGCAAGTATTTTATAATGAGCAGCAAGGTTAAGTGTCATATTTTCCACCATGTAACGGAATTAATTTGATGACAAGTAACTAATTAAACATTTTTTTGGAAGACTTCCTAAGCTGACAAGTATTCTCTGTATCAACCCATTGATGAGTCACAGACTTAATTGTAATGTTTTAATTTGCCAAACATCAGTCTTGGGCACATTTTCAGACAGCAGCAGCAAACCATTTGGTCTTACAGAAATATAAAGCAAAACTTGGGCAAAACTTGGGCCACATTTGCAAATTATACTGTCAATATTTCAAACTCACTTGCATATGTTCCTTTGTCACCATTTATTATTTGTATATCCACACAAGTGACAGAGGTAATCAACTTTCCATAACATCATATCATTTAGTAGCCTTGAAGTAGCATGCTATCTGCTGATCACAGTCTTTTTTATATCAGTCTGTTGCATTTGGCATATTCATCACATATATGAGAGGTTGGATGAAAGACAGACATAGAAAAAGCCATGTTTGAAAGCTAGTTTTGTTTTTTCTAATAGTAGAAAGCAGGTTTGTTGTATATTAGGAACACTTGTAAACATTTTCATTGCCTGGTGTAAGTCAGAATCCTAGAACCCTTGCAGCTTTGTAGTTTTTCTGAGTTTTAACCCTGTTCAGACCTGAACATTGTTGTATGTCTCTGGGCAAGGCACCTTTTTCCAATTGCCTCTTAATGGTAGCACTCACCAGTTCCATATTTTGCATAGGATTAGAGTTTTAAAGAAAAAGAATTTCCCCTGTTGTCCTTGCTGGTTATACTATTTTAGAAAGGACTTTGTATATCTTAGGTATTATTCAAAGAACCTATAATTCCCCTTATTTTGGTATATGATTGATGGGTGTAATATGGATCATAGAGTACACAGCTTGGTCAATAACTTTTTCTTACCTTTTATATATTTTGTAATTCATTCATTGTACTTTCAGAAGCTGTTATTGTCTAGTCTTCCAAAATTCATTTTCCCTATTTTTGTAACTGCTAAAGATAGTGTACTTTAGACTAATTTAGGCTGATTATTTTAAGAACAAGGGAGCTGTTATTTTAGTTATCTATGTGCTTAGATGATTTACGATTTCCATAAGTACAATATCCAATGAAATTTCAGCCACAGTACATGAATGTAAAATAGAGGTATGCCAACATTCTCTGCATTGTGCATGTTGCAAATGTAAACAACTTCACCTTACACTAATCACTTTCTCAGAAGTTCATGGTATCTGTAGAGAACCACCAATAGTATACCCATTCGGACATTTTTATATGCCATTGACTAGCATGATTACCTCCCCTGGTTCTATCTTTCAGTTTTATTTAAACTCAGCCAAATCATAATTGTTCCCAGTCCTTGTAATTCCTCACAGAAAATCAAAGTTTAGAGCTATTCGATATGTCTTAAGTTTACTCTGAACTTCAATAACACATATTATTTCATCAATCACAATGGCATTACAATTTTAATATGGTTACCATTTTTGATATGTTAAATAGATGTTTGCAGATAAATTGCTGTTAGAGATGTTTTTATTTAAACAGGAATATTACCTTGAGAAGTTATTTTCAGGTTTTAGCAGTCACATCCGTAAATGCACTGACAGAATTTGCACAAATATCTTTTACAGTTGCATGGTTGATTAGTACCAAGGCCAATATCTTTTCTAAACTACTTTACCTTTGTACACTGCTGCCTCTTTTAAAGCTATTTTACCTGTGTACAATGCTACCTGTTTTCAAAGCAACTTTACATGTGCACACTGCTACCTCTTTCAAAGCTATTTTACCTGTTTTCAAAGCAACTTTACAGGTGCACATTGCTGCCTCTTTCAAAGCTCTGGGTACACTGTATACACTTCTGCCTCTTTATGACACTCTTCATATAGTTATAGTTGAGGTTACATTATGCTAGGATTTATTTTAAACAGGATTATATGCTGATGAACATGGCATGTCTGATGAACATGGTATGTTACATGTGCAATCACGTTATCATGAATTTGTATTAGCCAAAAACTAAGTCATATCCATTAACTATCATTTTCACAAAAATCTAGTAAATTTAATATGTGAAGAGAGCATCCCTAAATAGAAAATAATCTCCATTTCTTTTGTATAAATATATTACTTAAAGGTGCATTTTATAGGATTAAGAAATTTATGGTATGTTTCTTTTCTTAGTCCTTGGATGTTGATATAATTTTCATATTTATATTTTTGTTTTTAGATTGTTGGAGTAACAAGTGATGAAATGAAGATGGCACAGAAATGGAAGGGTGCTGGGGTTATAGAACTAATGGCAACTGTCAAAGAGTAAGAAAATGCATTTGAAATTTGATTTATGCCGACTTTGTCTGACTATGTATCTTTACACATTTCTTAATGACAGATGATGTTAAGCATAAAAAATATTTTAATCAGAAAATTTGCCAAAATACCGCACATTATTTTAACAGATTAATTGGTAGGGTTAAGAAATATAATTTTAAGAGATTAATTGGTAAGATTCAAAAATAAATTTAAACAGGTTAATTGATAAGATCAAAAAATATAATTTAAACATAATTGGTTGGATTAAAAAATGCTATTTAAATAGATTAATTGGTAGAATTAAGAAATACAGTTAAGAAGTACAATTTAAACAGGTTAATTGATAGGATTAAAAAAAAAATTTAAACAGATTAATTGTTAGGATTAGGAATTTCCAAATGCAGCTTAAACCAGGTCAATATTAAAAAATATCCATCCTGCATAAATTGGTAAAAGATGAAGACATGACAGGTATGATAAGTTTATATGTGCAATTAGCACTGATAAATATCTGCACTCATAAACTTTTAATTTTAAATAAATACTACCAACTATATTTTAGGATGAAACCAAGCAAGCAGAATAATTACTAGAAGTTGTGAAATCCTTCAGCATGCTATAATTTAGTGATTAGACTCAAAATTTCTCACATTAATATTTTTCATTTACATAGGCAGATGATGATATTTCAGTTTATTTCATTTTATTCATGTCCAATTTTTAAAAGTGAATACATTGCAAATTTTTGCATTTAAGTGTGAGTATAGGGTTATTTGTTGAAAATTGTTTAATAAAGAGCCACAGTCCACTTTGGATCCCTGTGTATTAGCTTTAAAATTTATTGGAAACTTATATCTCATCATCTGTAATATTTTTTATTTCAGAATAGGTCCGTTGTATATAACAGATATGCAGAGGTCAGAATCCATATTTCAGATTGACCCTAATCTTACACATCAAGTCTTGGAGGGAATCAATAATGATGGATCTAATTTGGGTCATGTGACTGCTGTCTGTTTGTGGATTGACATTAACATGAGGTTCGTTCTCTCTCTCTCTCTCTCTCTCTCTCTCTCTCTCTCTCTCTCTCTCTCTCTCTCTCTCTCTCTCTCTCTCTCTCTCTCTCTCTCTCTCTCTCTCTCTCTCTCTCTCTCTCTCTCTCTCTCTCTCTCTCTCTCTCTCTCTCTCTCTCTCTCTCTCTCTCTCTCTCTCTCTCTCTCTCTCTCTCTCTCTCTCTCTCTCTCTCTCTCTCTCTCTCTCTCTCTCTCTCTCTCTCTCTCTCTCTCTCTCTCTCTCTCTCTCTCTCTCTCTCTCTCTCTCTCTCTCTCTCTCTCTCTCTCTCTCTCTCTCTCTCTCTCTCTCTCTCTCTCTCTCTCTCTCTCTCTCTCTCTCTCTCTCTCTCTCTCTCTCTCTCTCTCTCTCTCTCTCTCTCTCTCTCTCTCTCTCTCTCTCTCTCTCTCTCTCTCTCTCTCTCTCTCTCTCTCTCTCTCTCTCTCTCTCTCTCTCTCTCTCTCTCTCTCTCTCTCTCTCTCTCTCTCTCTCTCTCTCTCTCTCTCTCTCTCTCTCTCTCTCATCAGAGAAAAATTAGAATTTAACTATCATGCATTAATCCCATTCCATTTCCCAGCATCAATAAATTTTGCCATGCCATTTATAAATTATTCTATTCCTTTTTACCAACAACTTTCCGTTTACTTGGTTATATACTCAATTTAATTTATTCTTTTTTTTGTATAAAGTTTACATTGATGAACACAAACAGTGTTGCATAATCATTGTTCTTTGTTTATTGCCACTGACTACTAGCAGCAGTGTTTGACCTCACTGGACAACATTTTGACATGCAGTTGAGTAGATATAATTAAAATGATTACCTTATTAGATATGAGTCTTTAGCAAATAATTTCTGAGAGGTTTTCATATGGATGGATTTGCTGAGATTTAATGAAGATATTGATTAAATCAGTCTTCTACCTTCATGGGACCTTTTTAAAAGAAAATGAGTTGTCTGCCTTCAGGAGACATTTTTCACAGAAAATGAGCAAACAGTTGTCTGCCTTCATGGGACCTCTTTCGGGGACCATTTTAAATGAAAACAATAAAGGTAATCTTACAAACTTCACAAACTACAAAAACTTTTCAAGAAATATTATTTGGCTGCTGGTGGTGTGTCCATTATCATAAAGACTGACTTCTATCACACTCAAATTAATTTCATTACAACTTTACAGGCTGTTGCCATGCATGTATCCATACACAAAACAATTACATTTAGCTCAATATATCTCAAATTGCTACAGTCAGTCAATCTGATATTGACCATCTTTGTTGAACACTCTTTGTCAAACACTTACCAACACTCTTTGTCAAACACTTACCAACACTCTTTGTTGAACACTTACCAACACTCTTTGTTGAACACTTACCAACACTCTTTGTTGAACACTTACCAATACTCTTTGTTGAAAAGTTACCAACACTCTTTGGTGAACACTTACCAACACTCTTTGTTGAACACTTACCAACACCCTTTGTTTTGCTTGGCTGATTCAACAACCGCCATAAACTTTGGGGCTGTACAGATATCAATGACAAAGGGAATAAAATTAAATACTTTGTTTATATTTGCCTTTTTCAATGAAAAGCGATATACCTACCTGCCTCCTGCTCATCCTTAGATCTAACTCTTCAATCCATCTCTTATACTTGACTAATGTTGGGAAATTTGTGATGACCTTTGTCTTTGTAACCAGTTTCCAGTATACTTAACAAGTGATACTTCCAAACTTAAAAGACTAGGAGAATGTTTATGATGCCACATGGAAGTACAGCATAATGGAGTGCCTATTGAAATAGGTGTAAGGAGTTGCTTATCTAATTGTATCTCAATGTTTTGGAAAGATAGAAATTTTCAGAGGTAAGGTGGATGCTACGTTAAAGACATTGGTGTACCTCAGGCCAGCATATTGCCTGTCACTCTGTTCAACATCTGAACTAACAGCATAGTGAAATACCTTAATGGTGGAATAGACTGCTAATTTATATATCAGCAACTTTTTGATGTACTATACATGAGCAGAAGCAAATATGTTTGAATATATTAAAACCAAAAGGTTTATGCACTTCTGCCAGTTACATTGAATTTATGATGACCAAAAACTTTATTTAGACAGTTGGTTTGTTCCTTTTGTGGTGGAGAGCAAATTGTTAGGGTTTATTTTCAACTGTAAGAAACAAATGAGTTCAATTATATGAAATTAAAACCTAACTATATGCAGTTCTGCTGATTTTGTCATATTCAAGATGACCCATACGTCTATCTTGACCTTTGTCTTATTCTTGTTCTGGAGGAGACCACATGTTTAAGGGTTATTTCAATTGTAAACTAACTTTTCTTCTAAATATTAGAATAAATTTGATCCAATCAGGGCATTAGACTCACTCAGGCCATTTAGAACTTCCTCTTCAAAAACCCTCTATGATGATAAAAATGAACCATCTAATCTTGTATATGATGTAATCTTTAGGCACAAATACCAATCCTTGTATCCACAAAAGCCAAATTTAATTCTACCTTTTTTGCATGCAAGTTTGTCTTCACTTAAAAAATGCAAATATCAGTGTTGGAAATACTGCAAATTGTACATTCCAAAATCACAACCTTTCTTGTCAAAACCCCCAAAATTATATTTGATCTTTGCCAATTTAAAATACCATCAACCAGTCCTCTCCTTTTACAAAATAATATCACTGAAATTAGAGTCTTCTGTCATGGCTGTAGACCCCTGTATGAAGATAGAGACAAGTTGAATTTGCCATTGCAAAACCTGATGGCACCATCAGCAAAACCTGATGGCATCATTGCAAGCCATCTAACAGATAATGTCTTCCTTTTTACCACAGAAGACAATTATACTCAAATCTTTGAACTTCATAGTACACATACATACCTGACTCATGCATTTCCTTAAGGATGAACCTTGACTACAGCACATACTGAAAGTGTTACACATTTTTGTTGTGTGTCAACTTTCACCATGTGAGACAGAAGTATTTTGATATGAAATCCACAAAGAAACCTTGTGATGATGTACCACCTGGGAAAAGGTAAAACTCATTCAGTTATTCTTGTAAGTAATATAATAATTTCCTTAGACTTGAACAGGAATTATTTTTATTGTAGAAAGTATTATTTATTATATGACCTGATTTACCATATTTACTTACTTTTAAGTGGAGTCCAACAGCAAACAACATAGAATCTGTTTAGTGTCTTATAATGCACTGGCACATTAGGGTCTGTGCTGTATGTTCTACTGATTACTCCTAATGAACTGCATAGACCCAGATCTGCCAGTGCATTATGCATTGACAGATCTGTGCTGGTGTACTTTGGAGTTTGACTTGTCTTATAAGCTTGTATATATGGTATGTTTAATCATGTCTGATATTTAGAACAGATCATACAAGTAATGAATCTGCACAATTGTTTTAAAGTTCAATTGTTTCAATAATTTTTCAAAATATTTTGGTGGCGCTCTTTTATTTGCCATGACAAGGATGTGATCAGATAGTATATTAAGAACACAAATGTTTAAAATGGGTGAAAAAATATAAGATTTTGCCACTCCAATCTTATGTGACTATAATGTTTGCAGTAGTATGCCTTTAAATGTTCTGTAGTGCCCAGTTATTAACATATTGACCATTTAAATCCAGTTACCAGTCAGAAGGTTTAGAAGCCCAGAGGGTGACAGGTCTAACAGACAGAATGGAAGAAGTGGAACCACAAACACTGGAAGGGGTACATCTCCTATTTGATGCTGAGGCAGCTGATCTGCTTCTAATGATAGCCAGGTAAAATATAAAAAAAACTTAGAGTAGGAGTTTGGGAGGAGTCTGGTACCCTAGGGGTCATGGACTTAATAGTATGTGGGGTAGAATACTGATCCCAGCAAGGGATAAGGTGAATGATATGCTGTCTTGTTATTTAATAATTCAAACATTGTCACTGTGACTGAATCTCTTACACAATATCCTTTTTCTTCCAGCAATAGTTGAAAATAGGAGGGTTTTTTTAATAAGGTCTTTATCCTTCAGCAGTAGTGGAAAAAAAACAGGACTTTTTTACAGTGTTGTTTTCTTTCCAGCATTAGCAGAAAACAAGACAATTTTTACAGTGTTGTTTTCTTTCCAGCATTAGCAAAAAACAGGACATTTTTCACAGCATCAAGGTTAACAATATTAGGATTTTTTGTAAAGTTCACACAGACATGTTTCACATGTAACATGCCATTGATAGTGAATGTGACCTCCAGAAATACCATTGTTACTAAAAGTACAAAGCTTCAGCATAAAATTGCAAAATATCACACTGTAATTGGATATTTAACATAGTAATATACCTCATAGAACAGTTCACCATGTGAGGTTTTGATTTTGATGCAACTGATGTTGAATTATGCCCCTGTAATTAAATTTTCACTGTTAGGGCATCTATTTGTTTACAGGTTTTGAAATCATGGGTGATGAAGTTTTCTTGAACTTGCATTATATGTGTTTTCTATCTATCCTTTTATTATGTATGAAAAAAATTAAGATATTGGTTCATCTATACTTTATAATGTTTTACATGTGCTATTGTAGGGCCAGGCTAATGAAGGGGAAGTATTTCTTATTCCATAATGCCAACAACCAGTCCATTCACTTAATTCCTCCTGATTGTGCAGGAGAGGAGGGCATTTTTGTCAACCAGTCTGAACCTCTGAAATTTCAAGGCAGTTATCTTCAGGTAAAACATTTACTTACTAATAGGCTGAAAATACTATGCCCATAAGGTAATGATGATAGTTATCTAATTAATGTAAGACATCATTTTTCTTTTCAGTCTAGGTTAGTATTCTGTTAAGTGCTAAATTAAAAGTTACTCTGCATATTATTTCATTTTTTTATCTCTCATACTAACAGTAATACATATTGTGAGTATAGCTTCCCACATTTATTCATTTGATTTATCTATCTCTCTTTCTTTTTTTTGTAATTGTGTTTTTTAAATTAATCTTTTGCACCTGAAGATTTCATGGGAAACAGGAAGAAAAATCTACATATGCTAGCTATTATGTTTTGGCATAATGACAGTTTTATAGATATAATTAAATCTTACACTCACCTGTGTATTGGTTGTGTTTTTAGGTACTTTTGCACTATAGTGCAGGAAGATGCAGTTTCAAATACCATATTTGCCATGTTTTAATCCTTAAAATTCTGGAATGAAGACTCGAGCAGACTCCCAGTTTCATATTGAAAAGAATGAATGTAATTCATACATGTACTTTCCCAGCATTCTTGGATAGCCATTTATTTATAGCCATTTTCGGGATCCATGCTGGGGAGTGATTTTGGTGAAATAGTTGCCCAAGTGCCTGTCTTTTTTTCCCCAAAATGCAAAGACAGTGAAGTTGACTACTTTTCTCAATCCTTTTATTATCTTCACCACTCCCCCTTTCTATTTTTGCCATTTAATATTTTAATATTATAAGTACTATGTCAATTGTTATGTCTTATTTTTTAAAAAACCAATATCAGACAAATGAAACATAGTTTTTCATGTATTTATTTGGTTTTGTGTCAATTTAATAATTTTTTCAGTTTGCAGTTATGTTTTAAGTCTTACATGATTCTAACCAAAACATCACATAAAGCTTTAAGAAAAGAACTTCAGTACTTTTATAGAATAATGAAGGGTAAATTAGTTCTATATGCAGGTCACAGGCTGATTGTGAATATAGATAAACAAGTTTATTTTGTATTTAATCCTATAAAAGTGAAAAACTGTACTTGTATCCTGCTATCTCATAACCATTTGTGAATCAATTAATTGAAATTACTGCCTTTTTTGAAAAGATGATACAAAATTTGCTGTTTGCAACTATGGAGAAATGGAATAATTGATAAAGTTTATGAGTATTTCTTTTATTTTTATGCTATTTGGCTACAAGGTTTTTTTAAAAAAACAGCTGTTCTTGCAGAAAGAAGTCACCTCACCAAAACATTTGAGTCCAGCATGGACCCTTGTTCTGTAGTAGGAGATTCCTAGAGAACAGACTGGTTTCTTTAATTTGGAATTTATTGCTAAGGTCATTATATTTGTTCCAAATCCAAGAATCTGTATTAAACTTAACAAGTTAACATAACTTTCAGTTAAATCAGGCTCTATCAGTGTTACTTAGGAATACAAACAAGCTTTGAAAATGTTTGAATAGGGATTATATTGAATAGGAAAACAGTCATAATTGTGCTGCAAAAAGTGAAATTAGAATATCTAACAAATGGACAAGGTGGACTTATATTTTAGGTAGAAGTGACTTAAGGTTTTGAACAGAATATGGAGAAGTAAGAGTTGAAAAGGCATAAATGTGAGCAACCCAAGGAAAGATAAAATGTAAGCATTATTCATGCAAAATTTGTTTACAGTTAAAAATCTGTAATGTAAGCATTATTCAAACACAAATGTGCATTTACAGTTAAACCTTGTGGATCCACATGAAACTTTGTGGATGGCAAGCTAATAGAGTAAGGAAAAAGCCCATCAATTTTTTTTTGTCATCTATTCAAAGATCTTGTTACTCAAGAAGAAAAATGATTTCCACACAGTAAATTTAGTTCAACGGCACAGTCCTGAACTTTGTGTCTGACTTGCACATTGAATCAGAAAAAAAATATTTGAAAGTTCAAGGTCTAAGATCAACTGTGGCTAAAAGAAGAACAATGGTTCTTGCATAATAAAATGAAAAATGTTAGTTCTGGAGATGTAGCTTGATCAAAGTTTATGGAAAGCTTGAAGTTACAGCATGGATGAAGTCTAGTGATTGATGGGTGAATTTATGACAAATATAGTCATGTACTGGAAAGCAAAATGGGTTCTGCAGAATAAATTTTGTTCCAAATTAAGTTCCTTGATGAAACTTTATGGATGGCTTGTACTACAATAAATAAATCTATAGATTTTTGGGTCAAAAGGTCAAAGCTGTTGGTCATTGTAAGTCTAAGAAATTAATTTCACAGAAAGTTGAGTTCAAGACAACAAACATTAACAAAATGCCCAGGTCATTGATATCCATTGGTCAGCAATCTCCTGTGTCAATCATACCCTACTAATGCATACACAGGGACTGTTAAACATGGGGTGGGTATAAGTCAATCATAGTACTCTTGTTTTCCTTTCTTTTACAGATTTATTGTTCAGAGTCTTTACTTGAACAAATGTCTGCAGAGTTTGAGGTGTTGCAGCAGAGCAATAATGTAAGCAATATTCATACAAAATATACATTTATAGTTAAACCAGTAATGTAAGCATTGTTTATAAAAACTATGCATTTACAGTTAAACCTCTAATGTAAGCATTATTCAATGACACATGTGCATTTACAGTTAAACCTTATGATCCTCATAAAAATGTATTGATGCATCTTAATAATAAATAAATTAATTTTTTGAAAGTAAGTCATTGTGACCCAATTTCATGTGTGCGTAACCTTTGTGTTTTCTCTTCATTACCCTGTCAATATCATGGAGTCTCTTGTTCATGCATTCGTGAAAATTTGGGTTTTGGATGAATGTCAAAGAGAGTTTCTTGGCTGTATAAAGACTTGCTCATTGTGACCTAGTTCATTGTGGCCTAATTTTCAAACTTGACTGACATTTGTATATTTGTATAAGTCATTCGCATTTTGCATCCTCTTTTTCTTCAACTCTATTATATCAAATTAAATTTTGTTTTGACTGAATGCTGACAACACATTATATGTAGATGAATCTTAATGAATGATATGACTCTAGAGTCTTCAACTATTATAACAAGAAAATATGATATTGGTTTGTATAATTTCAAATATTAATTTATTTTCCCAAAATACAAAGTAAAAGCATTTAAAATTACTTCCAGTATATTGAATGAATTTCCAATTCAAAGAGTTTCTGCTAATCAGAATGTGTTCCAATAGTATTTCAAATGATGACTGTTGTACCAATGTACCAACAATACAGAAGAATAACTATGTTATAAATCCAAATGTCATTAAATGAATTCATGATAATTTCAGTTCAGCTATTAATACAAATGTACTTGAATGTTTCACAGTGAATCCATACAGCTATTAGTCTTTGAATGAATGCCAGAGCACTGTAATTCTAACAAATGATTGTATCAAATAAATAAATCAATTCCCTTATATAACTTTTACAAGACCAGTAATACAATTAAGAATGACTATCCCATGTAATAATCCTGTTATTTAAAAAATTATTACTCAGCATCTAGAATACAGAGTTTTTGAATAAATCAAATGTGATTTAAAAAACTCATTACAATTGTTACTCTAATCAGAAACTTGGTCAGCTTGGCCTTTTATAGGTGACCAATGATCTCAATTCCTAGATTGCCTGTCTTTGTCAGATCACCTGATGTTTACCCAAACTGATCATTGTTATTTAACTTTAAAACTTCTGCATGAATCATCATATGCACTCTGCATGACACATCTTATAGTACAAACTTCAGTCATAGTATTTATAGCATTAAAATTGTCATTAACTAAATAATTCTTACAAAAACTATTACTATAAAAATAATTTACAAAATATAGATATAACATAAAAAAGTATGGAACATTAATATTTGTCTTCAGCATAGTGGATCATTCAGTAGCTTATGCTCAAAGGTTGTTTATATCCTGTGCTGACTATCCTGGGTAAAATGTCATTGTGTATCTCTATGCTTGGCACTAAACTCCCATTGCCTACACACATCATTCCTCTAATCCAGTAAATATTGTCAGCTACTCCTAATGTGCTAAGAAACTCCTATAAAAATTATGCTGATTTGACATCCAGTTTGGCCACCATGGCAGCTATCCTAAAATTTATGTTATAGCTACTTATTCTGAATGGATGCTGTTATTGACGTGGGATTTTCACTGAGACTAATTATGTCTAGTTGGTCTGTAATGAAAATGGTGCCTCTGGACATGAGATGTTGCTACTTTGGTGGCCATCTTGAAATCTTGTTATTGCTACTTTGTATGGATTGTTCACTTAAAGACTTAGGTAGTCCTTTTTAAAATAGTGCTGATGAATTAGTGATGGTGAGGGTTTTATTAATCTGTCAGCAATGTCACAGTCACAGGTTAGTTGAACAGTGTTAATTTCAGATCCTTCAATGTAAAGACTATTTCCAAATCAGTTTTTATTAAACTTGGTACATAAGCTTAAGTCATCAAGATCATGGATGCTTACAATATGAGTAACCTTGCATATTAATGAGGTGATCTTGCATCTGATTGGCTGAGTCTTACAACACTTTTGCAATTTTAATTCAGTTCATATTTTTATCAGACTTGGTAAATTGACTTTTATTATCATAATAAATACTGAATATGAGCAGGATTTACACATATTAATGATTAATGAGGTGATTTATCTTCTAATTGGCTGAGCTTTTTACCAATGTATTTCTGACCCTATTTTACCTCAATGTATGTATTTTTGTTTAATAGCACCTCAGCACAATAGTGACTGTATAGTGCTAGTTAAAAGTAAAGTTCTAAAGAAGCAAAACTGAAGAATTGCACAAAAACTTGAAGAATGTAAGCTCCTCAGAATAAATGTAAACATGAAATACAAGATTTTATATATATATATATATATATATATATATATATATATATATATATATATATATATATATATATATATATATATATATATATATATCTTGGTAAATGGTTTATTATAAGTATAATTTATGAGCAAAAATGACTGAATATTAACTATGTCTTTATTTTATTTAGTAAAATTGGAAAAATCAATGTGATATAAAATTTGAGATAATTTACATATATGTTCTTATAGTACTCATACAATACTTGGTAATATCTGCATAAAATCAATACATTTTGCATTGTCAAAATTCCAGGAGATGCCAGTGTATCCAAGAGAGTTTCATTTTTCTGAGCCTACAATCCTGATAACTGTATGGCCACAAGGTCAGCTGATGATGGATGCCAACTATGTGTCAGGGGAGCTGGACATGACTGCAGTTACCGAAACATGATAATTATATGTGGCAAAATATATTTATGATAAATCTTTTGAAATCTGTGAACTGTATTATCCATAATATTTTACACACCTTTTGTTAAGTTTTTTTGATATACAAATGATTACCAGTCAGTCACATTGTATCCGTAACCCTAATTCCATCAGAAATGTGCACAAACAAGCATCATTTCTAAAACTATGCTGCTAGATCCATTTGAATCTAAATAATTTCTCACTAATCCAATCACACAAACTTAGGAAACACTGTATTTACAAAGCATTCATATTTGCTGGACAATTAAGATTTAATAGCTTTATTGTTGATGGTTTAATAATATTTAGATTAACAATTATTAGCTATTAGGGAGCTAATATTTTTTAGATATAAGCAGTAAGAATTTTATTCTTTTTATTACAGAATATAACACATCTTGCCAAATTTTTAAATAAAACTCTTTAAGAAATAGATGAAACTACTACAAAAATTTGAGAACCAGTCCAGAATTTTACTTTATATGAATTTGTGTTTTAATGAAGCATCATGTAGCTGGGTTTCACTATATTTTAAAAAAGTACAAAGATTATGAATTTTAGTTCGTCTTGTCATCATGCTTCCATCAATAATTGCTTGTAACCAATCTGTTGGCGATATTGCTGATTCACTTTTGAATAAACTTGGAATGTGGACATATATCATTAAAATCTAGGACAAGATTCAGAATAAGTGAGATCTGTGTATATTTATGAAGTGATCTATCATCTAATTGGCTGATCTTGTGTCCATTCTGGACACAAGAATTTGAATTATCGTTAAGTAAAATAAAGATCGCTTAAATTTACATATATATATTAGTGAGATGATCTTGCATCTAATTGTCTATGTTCTTAACCATTCTGAATACTATATTTCTGATTTTGATCAAACTTGGAATATGGCTTTATATAAACAATTGCAATACTTTGAGAATAGGCTTATTTCATCAAGATCTTGTATTTTTGAGATTTGGTGATTAGGATTTTTCATTAAGATGAAGCATGATTTCGAGTGACTTGCACCTAATTGGAGGAGCTTGTCAACATTCTAGCAACTGGGTTTCTGATTAGGTTGCAGTCACCAATGTTAAGTAGTTGTTTATCATCTTATCAGGACATTTGATGAGTTTGATCATGAGCAAAATCTAGGTACATTTATTATCTTGTATCAGATTAGCTGAGCTTGTTGGCAGTCTGGAGATGGAATTTCTGTGTGATCCTTCTTAATTTATTAAGATGTTTTTAAACAAGCTATATCATTTTCTTAGACTGATTCTATACTAAGTATGATTTGCACATAATATATCATCTTGTATCAGACATGTTAAACTTGTTACAAGTTTTGGTCATGAGGTTTTAATATTTTTGCATTTTAATTAAGATTGGTCATCAAGATTCTTAATGAGTTAGATTAAAAGCAAGAGACTTTGTGTATTATTTATGCCATTATCTTCAGAAAGTATTTTTATCAGTCTTTAGCAAAATGAGTAAATTTATATATATATATATATATATATATATATATATATATATATATATATATATATATATATATATATTGTGTGTGTGGTTTTATTCTTACAATAGAAGTCTACTTTGTGATATTGTCAACCATTTAGTTACCTAATACAGGTGAGTGATATTTTAGGCCTCTTGTTTTTCATTTGATGACACAAAAACAATTAGAAGGCTGAAAGACAACAGATTGAAAGATTGTACTATACAGCAAAATATATATGTTCAGCTGAAGACTGCAACTGTTAAGTTGGATCTGATCTGATAAATTTGTCTTTCCAAATGTGTGTGATTCTGACATTATTCTCAAATGCATAGTTTAAAGACAGCTAATCTTTATGATAAATCTTAATTCTTCTTTTATTATTGTTAGTGATTAGTATGACACAGCGACCAGGCCCTAGTCTTTAAAATTTCTTTGTGCAAGTTTCAAACTTAAGCGCAGACAATAAAGTCATATATGGTACCCACAGAATGTGGATCTAGGTCATTTGTTATGATGACCCTGATAAATTTATATTTAAAAGTACAGAATGCTACAAATTGGACTTTTCACATCAGCTTAAATTTCTTGCTCAAAGACATTTTGAGAATACAGAGTTAGAATTGATTTCTACTTATGGTTGCTAAAATAAAATGTGCACCTACATTGCAATATATATCAAATTTCGGAAAATTAGCTTTTGATTATGTGTGTTAATGTATTTTATTTCTTTAATTTATTTGTGCATTAGTACTGGTGGAAAAAAAACTGTTTCACTGATGTCTATTCTGACATTTTTTATGGTTAGATATTGCATTGTTGGTCAACAAGAATGCTAACATCATTGGCATAATGTAATTTTATGAAATTTAAAACTTGAGTCAGTGTTTAGCAGAGGTATTTTGTAACCAGACTTTAGACTTATTTTGTAACCATGTCACCAATAGATTGATTTATATTAAGTTGTATTATATAGAATTATTTTGAGGCATAAAATTTAACCTTCAGACTTGTATTTCTACATTAGGTTATAATACTCTTTATGACAGTTACTGTTGAGCAAATGATATGGAACAAAAAAATATGGATGCCATTTTTCTCATAAATTTGGAATTATTTGACTTAGTTGTTTATAAAATGGAGTGATTCTTAATGTAAGTTATTTGAGATGGTTATGCCCAGTGTAACATGGGATTTCTTTCATCATGAATTACGTTTCTTAGCACAGATCCAAATGACCTCTCTAACATAGATACACTGCAGGAAATATGTGTGGGGCTTTTTAGATGGCCCATCTTAAACAATCACACTGCAGGATTAATGTGTGTGTGGCTTTTCAGAAAACCCATCTTATGTAGACACACTGCAGGATTAATGTGTTATTGGCTTTTCAGAAGGCCCATCTTATGCAGACACACTGCAGGATTAATGTGTGTATGGCTTTTCAGAAGGCCCATCTTATGCAGACACACTGCATGATTAATGTGTGTATGGCTTTTCAGAAAGCCTGCCATAAACAGACAAACTGAAGGATTAATGTGTGTATGGCTTTTCAGAAGTCTTGTCATATACAGACACACTGCAGGATTAATGTGTGTGTGGCTTTTCAGAAGGCCCATCTTATACAGACACACTGAAGGATTAACGTGTGTTGCTTCAATTGCAGAATTAGTACAGCATCTTAGAATTATTGCATCTCTGAAAGTGAGACTCACATGCATATATATATTTTTCAAGTATCAATGATAAGCCCTAAGTCTTTCCAGTGATGCAAGCAGATGTAACATTTCATGTTTTGTTGATGTTGTGTTTTGATTGAAATTACCTGCATCTGATGATGCTTCTCAACCAATAGTGGCACACCAATACTGTTGATGGTGATTCTTGAAGTTCAATTTTTTTCCTATGCTATTAGTTAGGTATGTGTGCCTGGATCAACATTCCTTGATTTAGTGTACATTCCCCAGCAATTGATATATAAAGGCATGGTTTTTATGTATGTAGCATGATTTGTATTACATATTTAATGTTACATTTTTGTATTCTATGGTATATGAAAATAAAATGCTTCTTATCCGTCCGAGCTTATATATATATATGTATATATTTCATTTTTATTCTGTTATATAACTTATTTGAACATGATGTTCCAATTTTACATTATAACTTGTTACTATTTGCGCTTGTTGGTGTATTTAATTATTATGCATGCTTGTTTTCTTACATATCAAAGGTCATATACTTAAAGGTACAGGTTTTCTTTATGTCAGGTACTAACAAATATAGAATTACGGCTTTTCTCTTTATACAGTTTGCATACTTATGATGGGATTATTTCTTTACAAATGCTGTCATAGTTTCATTGAAAATTTTATCAAGGTTGGATTGAGCATATACCATCATGCATGCATTCACCTAAGCTAAATAACTAACTGAATACATATGTACACACTTACACATACACACATATATATATGAATACATCAGTATACATGCTAGTCACATCTAACAAATGATAATGTTTTCAAGTGTTAAAGCATATACCATCATGCATGCATTCACCTAAACTAAATAACTAACTGAATACATATGTACACACACACACACACATACACACATATATATATATATATATATATATATATATATATATGTATATGTATACATCAGTATACATGCTAGTCACATCTAACAAATGATAATGTTTTCAAGTGTTAAATACAGCATAGTCTCATATATCTGATACAAATCAATCTGACACATATCAGTACCATCAGAAAAATCTTATATCTGACAAATATTAATACAGTCTAATTTCATATCTGATACAAATCAGCACAGTCTTATCTGGTATCTGATAGTCTAATCTTGTATATGATACACATCCATATAATCATGTATCTGATACACATCATTAGTCTAATCTTGTATCTGATTTACATCAGTAGTCTAATCTTGTATCTGATACACCTCAGTAGTCTAATCTTGTATCTGATGCACATCAGTAGTCTAATCTTGTATCTGATGCACATCAGTAGTCTAATCTTGTATCTGATACACATCAGTATAATCTTGTATCTGATACACATCAGTAGTCTAATCTTGTATCTGATACACATCAATAGTCTAATCTGATACACATCAGTAGTCTAATCTTGTATCTGATACACATCAATAGTCTAATCTGATACACATCAGTAGTCTAATCTTGCATCTGATACACATCAGTAGTCTAATCTTGTATCTGATGCATATCAGTAGTCTAATCTTGTATCTGATGCACATCAATAGTCTAATCTTGTATCTGATACACCTCAGTAGTCTAATCTTGTATCTGATGCAGATCAGTAGTCTAATCTTGTATCTGATACACATCAGTATAATCTTGTATCTGATACACATCAGTAGTCTAATCTTGTATCTGATACACATCAATAGTCTAATCTGATACACATCAGTAGTCTAATCTTGTATCTGATACACATCATTAGTCTAATCTTGTATCTGATGCATATCAGTAGTCTAATCTTGTATCTGATGCACATCAATAGTCTAATCTTGTATCTGATACACCTCAGTAGTCTAATCTTGTATCTGATGCACATCAGTAGTCTAATCTTGTATCTGATACACCTCAGTAGTCTAATCTTGTATCTGATACACATCAATAGTCTAATCTTGTATCTGATACACATCAATAGTCTAATCTTATATCTGATATACATTAGTAAAATCTTGTATCTGATACACATCAGTAGTCTAATCTTGTATCTGATACACATCAATAGTCTAATCTTGTATCTGATACACATCAGTAGTCTAATCTTGTATCTGATACACATCAATAGTCTAATCTGATACACATCAGTAGTCAAATCTTGTATCTGATACACATCAATAGTCTAATCTGATACACATCAGTAGTCTAATCTTGTATCTGATACACATCAGTAGTCTAATCTTGTATCTGATACACATCAATAGTCTAATCTTGTATCTGATACACATCAGTAGTCTAATCTTGTATCTGATTCACATCAATAGTCTAATCTTATATCTGATACACATCAGTAGTCTAATCTTGTATCTGATACACATCAGTAGTCTAATCTTGTATCTGATACACATCAATAGTCTAATCTTGTATCTGATACACATCAATAGTCTAATCTTGTATCTGATACACATCAGTATTCTAATCTTGTATCTGATGCACATCGGTATAATCTTGTATCTGATACACATCAGTATAATCTTGTATCTGATACACATCAATAATCTAATCTTATATCTGATATACATTAGTAAAATCTTGTATCTGATACACATCAATAGTCTAATCTTATATCTGATATACATTAGTAAAATCTTGTATCTGATACACATCGATAGTCTAATCTTGTATCTGATACACATCAGTAGTCTAATCTTGTATCTGATACACATCAGTAGTCTAATCTTGTATTTGATACACATCAGTAGTCTAATCTTGTATCTGATACACATCAGTAGTCTAATCTTGTATCTGATACACATCAATAGTCTAATCTTGTATCTGATACACATCAGTAGTCTAATCTTGTATCTGATACACAGCGGTATAATCTTGTATCTGATTCACATCAATACTGTAAAATCATGGGTATAATAAACACACATGTATAATACACACTCAGACTTATGGTGCTGTCTTTGACTTGCCCTACAATAAAACTTCAATAAAGTTACATCTACGTATAATGCACACCACAAATTTAGAAAGAATTTTTTTTAAAAAAAAAAACTGTATTGTATTATACCTGAGATTTTACAGTAGTCAAATCTGGTAACTGATACACATCAATAGTTTAATCTTGTATCTGATACTCATCAATAGTCTAATCTTGCATCTGATATAAAATTCTTACTGCTAATAGTGTCAGATTGATTCATTTTCACTTTAGAAATCTCTATTTTTGTTATCATATATTAGTGTTCATCAGGTAAATGGATGCCAAATAAAGGAGACTAAGGCTATATTCAACATGTAATCCTTATTCTATATTCTTAAATCATTTTTAGCACAAAACTGCATGCAAAATTTAATTTTTATTTTTAAAAATATATCTGATTTTAAGGTTTTGAGCTTGAGTTTTGTGTGCTCAAATTTTAAGAAAATATGGAAAGTCAATGCCAAATAAAGCTATATTCAACATGTAATCCTTTTTCCATATTCTTAAATCATTTTTAGCACAAAACTACATGCAAAATTTAATTTTTATTTTTAAAAATATATCATCTGATTTTGAGGTTTTGAACTTGAGTTTGAGTTTTGTATACTCAAGTTTCAAGAAAATATGGGAAGTTTTGTCTAATCATTGGTAAGTTTTGACCATTCATTTGGAAGTTCTCTTCTGATCAGTCTTTGGAAAATCTTTACCACTCACTGACAGGTTCTTTCATCATCAATCAGTGTCAAGTCTTGACCAGTCCTTTACAGTGAACTGCAATTGCATGTTATTTTTTCATTCATCCACATGGGTCTTTCAGTGAGATAGGGTATAGACCAAAGAGTTTCATTTCAGATTTTATAATGGGAAATCATGTGGCATATTTCAGTAATAGTTGAGTAAAATTTTGTAAAACATTTCTAACCATAAACAGTTCAAAACCTCAAAAAGGATAGAAATCATGATATAAGAAAATGAAAAAGTAATAAAATTAATCCTGACAATATTGAAAACTCTGAGAAAGGGCTAGCTATTGAGTAGCAATTAACTGTCTTTCACCCTAATGATTTATGGCATTCTTATCATTGCAGCCCCTTCCTGTCTTAACGATAAATTATCCCATGACCTTCAGCATTTCCAGGATGCAATGAACCATTGTATTGAGTATGTGATTTTAGATCAAACTTTAAAAATGTCTTTCTGATATGAAGTAGACAGTATTATTTTTATAATTTTTTATATGAAAATTACATATCATTCTTTAGGTTTGTAACTATTTTTAATATATTTTTCTGAGCTAAAGTATATATTATACTGCTTATGTGCAAAAATGGTATTACCATGGGTGAGTTTTCATCATGTTCTCTCTCTCTCTCTCTCTCTCTCTCTCTCTCTCTCTCTCTCTCTCTCTCTCTCTCTCTCTCTCTCTCTCTCTCTCTCTCTCTCTCTCTCTCTCTCTCTCTCTCTCTCTCTCTCTCTCTCTCTCTCTCTCTCTCTCTCTCTCTCTCTCTCTCTCTCTCTCTCTCTCTCTCTCTCTCTCTCTCTCTCTCTCTCTCTCTCTCTCTCTCTCTCTCTCTCTCTCTCTCTCTCTCTCTCTCTTATGAACACAATTGCATCTACTTCACAAAGTTCTTTCCAATTTTTAATTTAATACATACTTTCATTTGTTATACCAGTATATGTATTTGGATATAAATTTAGGGAATCATTCTAAAAGCTACAGTTGCTGACTTGGAAGGTTGCATATTATCCCCAACCAGGTCTCCTATTTCTTCAGCACTACTAAAGTCAGTACAGAGCAAATCTAGTGATATGATTATTAGGCCCCTTGCATATAGGTGTCTGTGGGTATGTCTGTGCACAGCTTTGGTTAAGTTTTTCCCAGTACTTGTTGCTGAGCATCTTTCCCAATTCTTGTCATATTTGGAATATATTATCACATACTCCCCTTCTCTCACACACTTGCCATTTGTTCTACATCAGGTTTGGGCCATTGGGTCAGGAATTATAATATGTACTTTCATTATTTCTGAAGCCCCTTAACCAGTTAATTTGAAATTCATATTTGAAATATAAAATGACACACTCACCTTTTGGTCAGTATCACACCTAGCCATGAGTGAGACTATGGAGTAAATAATTATAAACAAGACACATGTCCCCGGGTGGGGTCAATATGTAGGATGCCTTTTCTGTCAAAATTTAGATTTTTTGGAGCCATGGAGGGGTTTAATGATGTAGAAGTAGGCAACTTTTCGGTAAGTTTTTGTTATGCTTCTCATATTTTAATAATTTCTAACTTGGTTCACTTTATGGTTGCAATATTATATGATGACATACTTCCCTTTATCCCAATATCATCAGTGCTCCATAATTTTTCCCTGAGTGATGCCATATTGTCATAAAGTATGATATTACCATTATTGTTATTAAGTTACATTTTATGAAGTTCAAAGCATATTTTTAATTTCACCTTCGCAATCTCACCTGTCAGCTTGTACCACTTTTGCTCGGGAAAGGTTTAAGAATGTGATTGCTTTTGTTATAGTTTCTGTAAACATTTTATACCATTTTTAAAATATATAACATTAATTATTTCCTATGACAATGGGAAAACATAGGTCATTAAGATTTGTATTTAATGATATGACAACCCTAGATATGTAAAGGTAAAATCAGATAACACATTTTTCAGACAACTCTGTACATGCAGTCGTTTTTGGATGATTTTTATTTGTTTTATTTTGTAAGGCATGTAGAATACATATTTTTGTTTCTTTTGCAAAAGCTATGCTGAATAGTAGCTATTACAAAAAAAAATTGTACAGCTTCACTTAGTTTTGTATCACTGCCTTCATTTTAGGTGAAAACAGGATTTTATTATACACTTGAATTTGAAATATAGAAAATTGCTGGTGAAAATTTGTTCTGTTTTCTTTCTTCTAATTTTATTTATTAAAATTATATCCTTATATTTTCATGTATGAAAATATTTTGTGAGCTAGATAAAAACTGAAATACTTTTCAAGCATGGACTTGCCACCATTTGTTTCTCATCAAAGTTATTTACCCCATACTACCCAGTCAGCAATGTTAAAATCTTTACTTTGCTCATTTGGACTGGTTTTGTTGTTGCATAGAAAATAATAGTTTACAAAGTGTCAAAATAGTAATTTATACAACAGATTAGGTCATCCCAAACCTATACAAATCTTATTAATCACCAAATTTTTTTATGATATAGCCTATAAATACAATTGGGAGTTTCAAAAGAGAGGGAGGCTGAAGAGAATTTCATTTTTTATGACTGATACATAATTTAACAAAATAGTTTTTTTTGTTGCACAAATACTAAATATGTTTCATCTTGTGATACAAAAACTGATATATCTGAACTTCTTGCTCTTTCCCCTTATTAAAATTCAATGTTTTGTACCAAATGATGAAATATATCCAGTATATAAATAAGAAAAGAAAATCTGCTCTCTCTAATATACACTGAGAATTGTCCTTTTATGATTTTTATGAACTGAACCAAAGGATGGAAAATATTATCTTTCATGCATTTTTTGGCAAAATTATTTTACTCACCACCGTTAGAAAAGGAAGCAGTATCAAAGAAAGAAGAACATACTTTCATATCATTTCCTTAATTAATTGTTATAGTTATTGTTGTTGGGATTAACGCCATTTTTCAGCACATGATAGGCTATTCGTGGGAGCCAGTATTAATGGTGGAGGAAGAAACCGGGAAATCACTGGAAAGAACCACCGACCCACTAGAAGCTACTGGCAAGCTTTCTCACCTATCCACATTCCCCGAATCCTAGACTGGAACAGAAGTGAGATGGCAGTGATCCATAACAGACAGCACTTTAGACCACTTGGCCACTCGGGGCCCCCATTTCCTTAATTAAAGTATCACTTTCAGTAATTCATTGTGAGATCAATGCCCCCTCCCATTATATTTCTCTAAAGATAGTGCAGGTTGTAGAATTCGGCTTAACATGATTCCTGATAACCAGTGGACAAAGTCCAAAACCATGACCTCCATTAGTCTTTCAGGATTCAAATGCCATAAATATGGCAGAGACCTATCGCAAGAGATGTGTCTGTGTCATAAAATTCTTGCTTTCATGTTGAAATATGGATGATGTTACTTTCATGAGATCAGCATACATGTATTGTTTTGTTGTCATGCTCTAATTTTCCAGGGTTATGTCCCTGTTAGGTTCTGACTAGAAATACTATGACATATTCGCATGAATGGCTCTGAAACTTAGAAGACAGTATTAACATGATGTCACATTGCATATATTATTATCATGCTGTTATGTTATCATATACTGTAATAATTATGGTGTGCAACTAGTCTAGTTTTGATGAATTGCTCTGAAACTTGGCAATTGTGAAAAAGTTGTCTTCATGTTCCCTTTTTAAACTATTTTCTGTTTTATTTTTGGCTGTTCATACACACATTTTTCTAGAGTTATTGTTCATTTCTTCTTGTACCACTCATTGAAATGAGGGAAAAGTCAGGACATCCATGTCATATGGACATGTATTTAGTTTTATTCATTTCGAAATCTATAAATATGTTACTTTGTGTGTTTCTTTTTCACATATTCTCAGCACTGTTGTAGCAATATTCAGGATAACAATAAGAGTAGTGACAAATAATAACCATTAATGAAAATGATAATTGGGAAGAAAGAAAAATATAAACAACACTATTGTACAGATATTTATTTATTCTTTTAAAACAGGAAGAAGTTAATGTTAGTTTTATAGCTGTTTACAGCATCATTGTTCTAAAACAAAATAATGAATGCACTTATAAATTTATCAAACTGCAAACTACCATCAGTGCAAAAAAAATCAGATATATCACAGATCTGGATCAGTATTTATCAAATAAATATCAGTATGTACTCTAGCACTTCACAAGATAAAAAAAAAACAACAAAGAATTGTATGTGCAAAGAAATCTTGTGTTTTAAGAAATGAATGATGAACATGTTCTCTACAAGATACAATGTATACCAATAGGAATTCAATTTGTATTTAATTTAGAATTGGTTTGTTCCCATACAAATTCTTCATGGAGAGAAGAAATTTTTATTAAAAATATATGTAACAAAACTAATTATGGTGGATGACATATTAATGTCAATAATTTTGAACATTACATTAGCCACTGAAAAACTTGTAAGCAATAGGATGTGACCTGTTGTAGAATTCTAAATTAAAATCACCAGTACCACGCTGACTTTAGTAATGATAGAATTAATAGCACAAACAATTAGAAAGAATGCCAGCTTGAATAAAGTGGATTTATCAAATTACAACCGAATTTAATGATCTTTAATATAAAGAGAAAAAGAATACAATTGCTTTTATGTCAAAAGCTGATAGAAGAAAGATCCTAGTGTTGCAGATAAAAATTTTAAAATAATGATAATTGTCTTTCCTTCTTTCCTGATAGTAATACAGTGGTCTCCCTTTCTTTCGTGGTCCCACCTCTAGAGAGTCCACAGACTAATGGGATAGACATACTGTCCTCCATCAAAGTAGAGCATTTTGTTTACCACAAGACTTTTAACATTAGCTGGATACTCATGAGAAATACTGTCAGCATAGTACTTGGTATAGTATCCCAGCCATGTGGATATTCATGAAGGATACTATGTCAAGATGGTACTTTTTTGGCACAGTTGGTGGTGGATATGGAGAGGAAAGGGCAATAACTTTATTTTCTGTCAGATAAAAAAAAGCCCTATATAGGATGAGTTAATAAAGATGAATAAGCCTAAATTAGGATATATAAATATAATGGGGAAATATAAACTAAAGTAAATATACTTCTCACATTTTCTATTTTTTATTACTAAACAATTACCCTGACATATACTTTCATATGACACTAATGTTGAGCACAAAAATAATTGACTGGATCAGGTAAATGTTTTGTGTGGAAGAATGTAAAAAGGTTGAATCCAATTATGAAACCAAGACAAAAGTAATAACTGGTTTTAAAGTTATCAAAAGCAATAAAATGTGCAACAAACAACACACAATTATACAATATCTTATATTATGCAATACCATTTTAAAGGACAAATCAAACTTGTCACTAATAAAATTGTATAAATATTTACAATGTAAATAAAGGTTACTATATATAAAATACAATAAAAATATGGACTTTGTTTTCTTCACAATTGAAATACTGTCATAAAATTTCACAATAAATATTTGTAACTGGAAAGAAAATAAAGCTAAAAGTATACAGTGAAATCTGTTTATGATTTTTTCTGAAGTAGCAAAAATTCTTAACAAATAATCATATTTTGATATGCACTGTGCTTCTGCCAAAGAACCTGCTGAGAATCTTAACATAGTACTAAAGGACAAAATTATCAATTCCTATCTTAAAATAGTATGAAAGGACAAAATTTACAAATTCATGTCTTAAAATAGTATAAAAGGACAAAATAATATCTTAAATACTATTGGAGGACAAAACTGATAAATTCTAATACATTAATATAGTATGAAAGGTAAAAATTTACAAATTCATATTGTCTTATTTAAAGTTTCAGGGATTTTGTATCTTCAGAGTTCAACCAAAGTTCTGTATACAAACATGGGGGGGGGCTATGGTATATCATAATGTCACAATGAATGTAAATTACAAATATGACTCAGTTTCTTTTTTCAGAATAATTCTCGGGAGGGGGTCCATCTGATTTTTTTTTTGTTACATTGAGTTGGATATATAGACTGGTTTAAATTCTTGAGCCACTCACTTTGTTACAATAAAACTATTTATTCTCCTTTTTAAATAAAAGTTTTTGTCATTCATTATTCTGCATCTTCTTCTTGCACAAGCACTTTTACATTAACAAGTTGGGGCCACAAGTGGCCGAGTGGTCTAAAGCACTCTCCATTACTGATCACTGCCATCTCACCTCTGTCTGCATGAGTTCGAGTCTAAGATTCGGCGAATGTGGATATGTGAGAAAGCTTGCCAGTTGATTCTCGTGGGTCAGTGGTTTTTTCTGCGGATTTCCCGGTTTCTTCCAACACCATTAATACTGGCCGCCATGTATAGCCTATCTTGTGCTGAAAAATGGCGTTAAGCCCCAGACCACCACCACCAACAACAACAACATTAACAAGTTTTCTTATATAAAATTAAATATAATTATATTTTACAATTTCATGAGATAAAAAGAAATGTATCTGACATTATTATGCATGTCACAGTGTTATGACAGTTTACAATTACAATGAAATAGTGTTTCCTCAATCATTCAATACACTTTTACAAGAAGTTTTCATGTGCTTAATTAAAATACAACTGCACAGGTATGAAAACTCTTATCATGTATCTTTCAGACAGATATACACACATTTCAAGACCAGTTTTCTATTCCATGTTTGTTCATTTTTAATACTGCTGTGGTAAATTGGATTTAAAAGCCAGTTTGTAGCTTGAATCCTTGGGCCAGCTTTACAAACTTTTGAATTTTTTTGTCTTCTTGTTTGTAAAAATATTTTGTAATAGGACTTGCCTTCTTAGTGAAGTATCTGTGCTTAGACTGGCTAATTTTTGTATGGTTAAGCCCAACAAGAGTTTGATAGGATTGATTACATGGTTGTGCAGTTTTGCAGCTGGATTTGACTTGTGTGCATGTAATTATGGTATGCCAAAAACCACAGAAAAATGATAAATGAATGAATTCAGTGTCCATGACCAACTCATCTTTGTAAATAGATCTTGCATGAGTGTTGATTTCAAATTAAACTTATGAAGCAAGTCTAATAATCTCTATCATTTTTAAGCCATGGTATGCAACTGATTTAAGTTTTGCAATGATTTTTATAATTTACATTTGAAAATAAGCACAAATGATAGCTAATTTATTGCATGATGAAAATTACTGATTTTTTTTTTACCAAACTGCAGAATCGTGACATGAAATGACTTTGAAATACATTTGGATCCCTGGGTCATTATCCATCACATGATGTTATGACATAAATTTTTCAAGTCGCGAAGTGTTTATACTTGTGTAAAAGAAATTATGATGTGAGTATAAGTAACACATTAGTCATGTGATAAGTCTAATTTTGAAAGAATAAAAACTGTCTCAATTAGTATCCAACTAGAATTATAGTACAAGTAAAAGAACATAATAACATTTATTTGTATATTCGGAATAACAAAAACCATTGTAAATAACAACTGACTATTAATTTTGATCTCCATTAGAAGAGAGCAAACTCTGCATCACAACAAAATTTCCCAATTTACTATATTCTGTGGACCCAGATGGTCACTTCACTATTTACCCATCTGAATATAATACTGTTATATTTTATTGAGCAGATGTCCTGTAATAGCACAGGTCCAAAACACCACCATATAACAAGCTAGCATACACACCACACAGGCAACAAAAAAAACCATTAATTTCTAACAAAATGTATGGATGAATGGTGTTATTTTACTGCCAAATTAATTCATTAATTTGTAATAAAATGTATGGATGATGGGTGTTATTTCATACCATATATACTGACTTGTAAGCTGAATAAACAGTACAGACCCAGATCTGCAATCACATACTTTATATATTCACTTACACAATGAGTTGAACTGCAGCCTGCACAAAGATCTGCCATTGCATAATGCATTAGCAGATCTCGATCTGTGCATTTTGTTAGGAATAATCAGTAAAATAAACAACATAGACCCTGATCTGCAGGTGCATTATGTGACAGCAGATCAAGGTATATGTTGTTTGCAGTTTAACTAGACTTATAAGCAAGTATATATGGTAGTGTGCTAGCAGATCTGGGTCTATGCAGTTTATCAGTAGAACAAAATGTATATCCTGATATGCCAATGCATTTTGCAACAGCAGATCTGAGTCTATACAGGTGGACTCAATTTACAAGCAAGTATAAATAATAAGTCCTATAGAAACCTGACCTGAATCATTTATATTTTTCTTACACTATGTCGAGTTTGAGGTTTAAATGTCTCATCAATAAAACGCTCATATGGTATTTTTCCCGTCATCTCATTGTCAAAACTGTTGAGAACATGATACACCTCATCTTCATCTAGTACTACATTTGCAAGTCGAAGCACAGATCGGAACTCAGGGACTGATAGGTAACCCTCATTGTTTGTATCAAGCTTCCTAAACGCACGTCTCAGGTTCTTCCAGTCTCCAGCAAGCTGGAAAAAAAAGTATGTGTTAATGACCAGACCCTATCATATTACAGTGACAACAATATTTAAGTGCCAGTGTAATTAGTAAGTAGCAGTTAATTAAAAGTCTTATTAAAATCAGCAATTCAGCTTTCACTCTATCAACAGTGGTTCCAGATAGCTAAGTGGTCTAAATTGCTTGCTTTTACCAATCAATGCCATCTCACCTCTGTCTGTGTAGGTTTGAGTCTCTTGGGCACAGCCACTGCAGGTATGTGAGAACCCTTGACAGTAGCTTCATACTGGGTTGGTGGTTCTTACCTGGATTTTCCTGGATTCTTTCATAACCAGTTATATTGGCCACCATGTATAGCCAAGAAATGGTTTTACAACCCCAAAACATTAACAACTCTCCATCTACATATAGGTAAATACCCCAAAACATTAACAACTCTCCATCTACATATAGGTAAATACCCCAAAACATTAACAACTCTCCATCTACATAAAGGTAAATACCCCAAAACATTAACAACTCTCCATCTACATTTTTGGTAAATACTTCAAAACATTAATAACTCTCCATCTACATATAGGTAAATACCCCAAAACATTAACAACTCTCCATCTACATATAGGTAAATACCCCAAAACATTAATAACTCTCCATCTACATATAGGTAAATACCCCAAAACATTAACAACTCTCCATCTACATATAGGTAAATACCCCAAAACATTAACAACTCTCCATCTACATATAGGTAAATTATTTAACTACACTGATGACATGCTTCCAAAAATAAAATGAAGATTGATGTACTTCTGTAAAATTACAACTAAACGGGGTTCTGACATTCACACAATTTTATAAAGTTTCCTTTTATAATATGCTGCAGACATGTGAATCACAAAATTGATCTTTCTGTCAGAATCTAAATATGATGAAACTTTTTTTCTGAATTGGAGGATTTGCACCCATTGCAGCATAGAAAAGGTTGCTGTACAATAATTTATTCTTGACCCAGCTCTGTATAGTACAACTATGTATTTTAATTTTGTTGGTAACTGACAAAATAAGCATGAAATGTTATGAACATTTTATTTCTGCTATTATGAAGAAAACAAACAAAAAATCATGCAAAGGCAAGAATAAGTACCATATAAGATGAGCCCATCTGTAATCTGCACAGACCCAGATCTGCTGTCACATAATGCAAGGGCAGATTTAGGTCTATGCAGTTTGTTTGGAGTAATCAGTAGAATAAACAAGATATACCTTGATCTGCAGATGCATTATGATATGGCAGATCTGGATTTTGTTGTTTGCAGTTTGACTCAACTTCTAAGTGAGTATATATGGTAACAATTATTCTAAGCGAGTATATATGGTAACAATTATTAAAAGCGAGTATATATGGTAACAATTATTATAAGTGAGTATATATGGTAACAATTATTATAAGCGAGTATATATGGTAACAATTATTATAAGCGAGTATATATGGTAACAATTATTATAAGCGAGTATATATGGTAACAATTATTATAATCGAGTATATATGGTAACAATTATCATAAGTGAGTATATATGGTAACATTTATGTAGCTACTGGTCCCATGCAGCAACTAGGGCATCATTTAAATTGATATTTAAATGCTAGAAAATCTGTACACTAGTTTCTCATTTTAAACACATTTATAATAAAATCTTCTAAAAACAGGAAGTCTTATTTGCTCTTTATTTATTATCATTCTAGAATGGATGTTGTTACCTGCTTGGAACCAGTTGCAGTTCTTGAACCTAAAAATAGATACCTATCTATAGCAAAATAATTTTTTTTTAATCTCAAGATTTTGACCTTTTCACAAGACCTTCATTAGAGGAACAATTTCTGGACTGGAGTTACATAATCAACTAAATGTTGGTCACTTGATAAAAGTCCTTCTGTACAATGGTGGGAGTTCTAATTCAGAATCATGGTTCAACACTTACTCCCCCTCCATGATTTCAATAGCTTCCTTTACATTTCTCCTTATGGTGCTTTTTTCTGTACTGAGTACTCTGGTGTTATCACAAGAGAATGTGTGCCCTGATTATTTGCAATGTTCACCAACTGCTGTTAGGGTGTTTCTGCTGTTGTATAAGTGTTCTTAACTCTTGTTTACTGCACAACCATTTATTCTTGGCCCATCTCTACATAGTACCATTATGTATTACATTTAAAGAACACTCATAGAGAAACCCTGACAACAGCAGTTAGTGAACATTGCAAAGAATCGGGGCAGAGTATTATTCCTATGAAAAGAGGGAACATTAAATGTATTGATGGTGTTGTGAAAACTACCTTGGTGTCTAAATCCAATCAGCCTGGGCTCTGATAAACAAAACAATGCGATTCATAATATATGGCCAGTGAATGCAATCACTTGGATGACAGATAATGTGTACTGTTATTAAAGGTTGTACCTTTTGTCTGAGTTTGGCAGTGATTCCATGCAGGCCTTTCTGTGGGGGTTCCACAATATCTGGAATCGGCAGCTCTGACTGAGGATGCTGCAACAGAGACAGCATGTTGTTGCCATGGCGCCAGGTCTGTTTACGCAAGGCAAATGGCTTCAAGAATTCTATGTAGGAGACTCTGGAATAGACAGAATAACACTTTATGCCAAAACAATTAGATCAGGGGTAGAATGGAAGGGCTGTAGAAAATTTGTGTGAACTTATAGCCCAACATTCTTCTGCATAATTTTGAGACAAATATAATAAGTTCAAAATAAGTCATTTGAGAAGTATGCATATAAATGACAAGTGGTAAAAAATCTTTGAAAACTGAGACAAATATATATTACACTTTAAAGTGTAGAAAACTCTAAATAATTTAATAATACAAAATTAATTGCAAAATCTGTTCAGTGGCTTCAATTTCACCCATTTACTCACCTTCCATCACCCTTGATGTCAAACTTGTCTGTCAGCATGTTCAGTTCATAGTCACTGAGATGAACACAAAGTTCTGTTAGTATGTCATGGAATTCTTCCCGGGAAACAAATCCTGTGCCATATGGATCTAACTCAATAAACTCTTTTCTTAGGTCCTCCCACATGTAGTCAATCTGAAAAAAAAAGAAAGGCTGAAATGCATTTTACAGAGACAAGGAGAAGGAAGACATTGGTGATATGTTCTTGATGACAACTGATTTTGACTAATAAAGGTCATTTTGATGATAAAAATAATGACAATGATAATGAAAACATTTTGCAATTTTTTTATCAAGCCCGTCTTTGCTAAAGCTTAACATACCAACCACATTGTCCATATGCATGTCCATACATCCTTCTGTCTACACTTGGAATAAGACCTAAGCCAGAATTTCAATTTATTATGCTTGATGTTAAAGATTTCTGCTTTAAAGTTAATTAAAAAATGTAAGATTGACACATACAGGGTCCACTGTTTATTATAAATTTTCAACATCAAAAAGAAAAGAAAAATAACTGTAAAGTTTCAACAGTATTGTTATAATGATTGAGATGATTATGACTGCAAAGCATGTTACGCTGTTTTTATTATAAACTTTTGCCTATTGAAAGAAACCAAACAATCATTAATACCATCATCATCATTATTTATTATTGTGATTATTATTATATTTTAAAGAATTCCACATATTTTACAAACTTATAAAATTCAATAAAATTACACAAATAAAATGTACATTTTTGCTCAGTCTTGAAAAAATAATAATATAACTTGGATCTTTCATTATACTTCTCTGTACATTTTATACAAGTTGCCAACCTTAATGACTTTATTCAGTCAAATTACCAAATCCCACAGAAATTATTATACTAGTACATAAAACTTTCATGCTTCCTGCAAAGAAAAACAGTCCACAACTTTCACATAAGGTTACAAGTTTCAATTATCCCTCCAAAAGGATTGCCCCAATCCTGCAACATTAAGAAAAGTCACTAACATTCTAACAGATTCTGAAGTAGTTCAGTAACTTATCTAAAAGGATAAAAATGTAGCCAAAAACAGAAAAAAATAGTGCAATTAAATACCTGCACATTTATTTATATTGAAGTTAGACAAGCAGTAAGGGTAATTACAATATCTGCCTACTCCTCCAATAGTTTGTACTCCTACTGATTTTTTAAACTAAAAGTATCCAGTGTATATAAAATGCACAAAACTTGGTCATTTCATTCATCAGAACTTAGAGTTTCTATCTTGATTATCACCAGGAGATCTCTAACAATGTTAGCATGTTCAAATTTTAAACCAAATAGGAGTTTCTTTAATAACATGGCTGCTATAATGAAAGATGTGATGCAGAATACACAAGCTCTAAATAATTCTACAAATATGCGTAACTTTGGGTGTTACGTCCCTTTGAAAACACTTATGTAATTACACCTTTTTATTTGGTTTTATCTTTTCAGAAATGTTAAAAGTTAACATTGCAAATACTGCATGCAGCTTACAACACAGTTTTCACATAAAATGGACTTTTTTTAGGAACTTAAGAAGGATAGTGAGCAGTTTATGTGGTTGTTTACATTTACAGCTTTTGTGAACACAATGACAATGTAAGGTACTGCCATGTTAGATATTATAAACTGATGTGTGAAATGACTTTTTTTGTGTTTTTATATCCTTGATTTCATTTTTAAGATCAGTGGGGAGGGAGAAAACTGTTGTGTGGGATAGGAAAATACTATAGTAAACTATCTTCAAATGAAAAAAAGAATAACTTTTCAATAGATGATAACCGTGACTACATTAAAGATACTATCATGAATACCTTCGAACGAAGATTATCTTGTAACATGTCTGTGGCACAGTTCAATTTCCTGGATCGAATCATGAAATCAGCATCACCTCGTTTTGGGGGACTAATCTTGGCATTTGGAAAGGCAGCAGATCTCTTCGAGAAACCAAAATGGCGGATAAATTCATGGTAGTCAAGAGTCTTGTCCACATTTGTAATAAATGTCTTCCATAACTCACGGATTTCTCCTCGAGTTACCTCTGGTTTAATTTCAGGGAACCTGATGATAAAAATTAATAATCACCCATTTATATTAATTGCTTCTATAGTGATATAGATGGAAAATGTGATAGTAAGAAATAATGCAAAGAAAATAGCTTCATCAATCATATTATTTTAGTGTGACACATAAAGGATCTTAAATATGATTTTAGTATGAAAGAGGATCCTGCATATGATTTTAGTATGATGGGATCTTAAATATGATTTTAGTATGAAAGAGGATCCTGCATATGATTTTAGTATGATGGGATCTTAAATATGATTTTAGTACGAAAGAGGATCCTGCATATGATTTTAGTATAATGGGATCTTAAATATGATTTTCGTATGAAAGAGGATCCTGCATATGATTTTAGTATGATAAGATCTTAAATATGATTTTCATATGAAAGAGGATCCTGCATATGATTTTAGTATGATAAGATCTTAAATATGATTTTCATATGAAAGAGGATCCTGCATATGATTTTAGTATGATAAGATCTTAAATATGATTTTAGTATGAAAGAGGATCCTGCATATGATTTTAGTATGATAAGATCTTAAATATGATTTTAGTATGAAAGAGGAACCTGCATATGATTTTAGTATGATGGGATCTTAAATATGATTTTAGTATGAAAGAGGATCCTGCATATGATTTTAGTAAGATGGGATCTTAAATATAATTTTAGTATGAAAGAGGATCCTGCATATGATTTTAGTATGATGGGATCTTAAATATGATTTTAGTATGAAAGGATACTGCATGATTTTAGTATGATAGTGGCTTACATATAATGGTAGTATAACAGGATATTAATATGATTTTAGTATGATAGTGGTTTTTATATGATTTTAGTATAGCATTGGGATATTAATATAATTCTAGTATGACAGAATCTTTAATATGATTTTAGTATGACATCTTAAAAATGATTTAAGTATGAGAGTCTTACATATGATTTTAGTATAACATAGTGTATTAATATGATTTTTGTATGACAGAGGACTATATATATGATTTTAGTATGATATGGAATCATGTATATGAATTTAATATGACATTAAATTATTCAATAAATTTCATCAATTTTTCTTATAAATGAGAACAAATATAAGATTCCATTTATGTTGAAAATGAGAAAAATTTAATTCACATGCATTTGGGTGTCTTGGACATATATCTTTGTTCTGTATATCATAATATTATTTTTTATTTCATTAATTTTGTTATCTTAACTAGAAAAAAAATATGAAAATCTAAATGGGTTTCAGTAATGTCATACTGATTTTATCATTTTTGTAAAACTTTTGTGGATATCTCTTTGAAGGTGTAAATTATATTACATCAAGTTGATTTAGATGGCTGCATTTTAAAAAGCATTCTGTAGAACATCATCTTTCAACATGATAATATTGTTTATCATTATAAGTATTTATTTTGAATGCAGCTTGTTACACTGACTTGTATTCTTGCTTATTAATTCCAGGGGGGAAAAAATATGATATAGCAGACAAATCCGATAATGAAGGCAGAACATCAATTTTAAATATATGTTGAAAATAGAAGTACATATACCTTCTTAGAAGTTGGTACATCAATTCCTGGGATATTCTCATGGAATTAATTTCATCTAAATCATGGAAAGCTCTTTCCACATCAGTGAAACGTTTTCCCAGTAAATCCTTTAAGATCTTAAATAATTCTTGAGATGAACGGCGTGTGGCAGAATCTAATGACTCCTCTAATTTTAGCACATCAGGTTTCTGCTGTTTTGGCTCTCCTTCTAATCTTGGAGTTACTTCCTCTTGAATAGGTGGCATAGTGGGTTCATCTGCTCGGACAGGCTTGGCAATTTCTTTGTCAAAAAGACTAGGTGCCATACCCCTGAAGGAGAACACAATTAATTACAAATAAATGTACTGCTAAATAATTTTGTTTTTTTTTTTTTAATGAGGAAACGGATTCACCATGGGCATTTTATTGTTTTCTAATGAGGACACAGACTCACCTTCAGCATTTTGGTGTATTTTAATGAGGACAAAAACTCACCTTCAGCATTTTAGTGTATTTTAATGAGCACACAGACTCACCTTCAGCATTTTAGTGTATTTTAATGAGAACACAGACTCACCTTCAGCTTTTTTGGTGTATTTTGATGAGGACACTGATTCACCTTCAGCATTTTGGTGTATTTTAATGAGGACAAAGACTCACCTTCAGCATTTTAGTGTATTTTAATGAGGACACAGACTCACCTTCAGCTTTTTGGTGTATTTTGATGAGGACACCGATTCACCTTCAGCATTTTGGTGTATTTTAATGAGTACACAGACTCACCTTCAGCATTTCAGTGTATTTTAATGAGGACACAGACTCACCATCAGCATTTCAGTATTTTTTAATGAAAACATTGACTCACCATGGGCATTTCAGTTATTTTTTAATAAGGATACTGACTTTCCATTGCCATTTAAGTATTTTTTAAAGAGGACACAGACTTACCATCGACATTTCATTGTTCTTTTGAGCAAGTACCAAAGATGCTCCATACAGCACACTGTTATATATGCAAAAAGCATATCCTGTATTTTTCCCCTTTGTGCAACAGATTCATATCTCTTCTGTGTTGCTGTTAAGACCTTCATCAAGTAAATATCCAATTTTGGTAACAGTATTATAGCAAAAAATATTTAACATGCCTTTATATTTGTAAAATCTGAATTTTAAACATGGATTTAATATATGTGTGTGTGTGTGTGTGTGTGTGTGTGTGTGTGTGTGTGTGTGTGTGTGTGTGTGTGTGTGTGTGTGTGTGTACACATACAGTCAATTCAGTAATTACCTGGTACTATATGTGTCCTTGGTCTTTGAACACCCTGAATTTCTAAATAGAATGTACACTAATTTCTAGTTTTCAAATGCAGAGTTAGAATTTCCATTAAGAAACAGAATTCAATACAGTAACCACTTCTTGAAGAATAAAAATGCTTATGTATGCTGCCTGTTAAAGACTGCCAATAGTTGCCATTTTAAGATTATAAAACAGTTGTGCATGAATAGTTTTGGGAAATATTTCAGAAATTAAGTTTTCATAGGTTTTTATCATATACAGATATTATTTACAAGCTAATGTTCATCAATGATGACATGATATGATAAACTCGGCAGTACATTCTATTTTTAACTTAATTGTTTCCACTGACAAAAAGTATGTTAGATTCAATTTAGTTACTGTATGTTTTTTCTGGTATCTCAGGTGGACTTGTTACTTTGGCATAGTAAACTCACAAAATCAGTGGTCACATGCTTAACAACTTCTCCACCTGAGATTTCAAACATTATATATACAGTTACATATAAGCACTGTATATATAATATTCACTTGATGTTACTTACCTATACAAGAGTACCTTGAATGTCACATTATACTCCCACCCAGAATTTAATATTCCTTCATGTAGGCATTAATAGGTTTGATTGACTCCAAACATTATTTACCAACAGATCTCAATGACCTAGACCTTTGGTCAAGATATACAATCCTGAACTAAACTTACTGTGGAGAAGCCATTCTTTCTTATCAGACCACAACCTCTGAACTTCATAACCCAGATATTAATGGTTTCTTTATTACCCTAAATTCAAGCCATACACAAAACTGAGTTGAGGATCTTGAATAAGTTTTTCTGAAGAATAAACGAATTCTGCTTTCAACCATAATATCTTTGATCTTTGATTTTTGAACCTCAAAATCAATAAGCTTCATCCTTATCTTGGGTACAAGCCATTCTCAAACTCTGGTCAAACTTAAACTATTACAGTTTTCATCCTTCAGTCACAGTCACCTTGACCTTTGACCTTTTTGACTCTAACTTGACAAACTTTTGTTCTAACTCTAATTGCAAATTGTTCATTAAGTTCAGTCCAGGTTATTGTGTGGAATCCATTTTCTTATTTCAGTCATAGTGACCAGGACCTTTAAACTTTTTACCACAAAGTTGATGGGTTTCCTTTCCCCAAATACAAGTCATCAACAAATATTGGTAACTGTAAATGATAGAAAACTTGAGTTACAATGCAGAAATGAAATAGGTAACAAGATGTACCAATGAACAAATCATAACATAATATATTCCACCATATGGCAGGTGTATAAAAACTTACTTTGTATCAAACTGCTGCATGAACTCAGCATATTTCACATTTCCATCTTCATCAAGTGGAATCCTGTCTATAAACATATCATACTGGGAGTCTGTCAAGGTCAGATGAAATCGGCTCTCAATGGCAGCTCGGAACTCCTCCTGACTGATCACATTGGTTCCCAGCTTGTCAATACTCCTACAATTCAATGCAAAACTATTATAGCTAACTGAGTTATAATATTGAATAAACATGTTTTATGACAAATTAATAAAAATTCTGGATATCAAAAGTTTACTGTCAATTTAATACTGAATTTGACTCTTCAGTGGTAAGGCCAATTCAATCCAATTTTCTTGCTATAAATAAAACAAACAGATATTCACTTGCAAGAATCATTTAAACATAAACTAACATACAAGAAAATACAAATTTATAGCTTAACCTGCAACAAATCTAAGTATATCAATTATCCACTCAAATTCATTAATTGTTGTCTTGCATAGTTTATGATTTACAGAAAATATGACTATAAGACAGGTACAGAAATGTTAAACAGATTCTATCCACTCACTTGAATGTGCCAAGCAGCGAAAGGAAATCTCTCTGGAACATGTTCATGAGCTGAGACTCAATGGCACTCAGTGTTGATATGCCTCCCTCAGAATCCGGTCTGTTGTCATTAAACCTGTTATGCATATCATATTAAAATAAATAGTTCATTTTCTTACCATTCATAGTATATACAGAATCTTCTATTTCTATCATTTCAAAATAGCTCTGTTATAACTTTTCTTTACTGACTTTGACCTGCATACATAAAATGGTAGTAAGTTTAAAAGATAATTTGAAAGTGAGTCAATTCTCAAACCCATTCATATCATATTCATTTCTAGACACTGTATTTACCCAATAATAAAATTCATGCATGATGATAAGCAACACCCAAAACTCCCCAGTTATTTTTAAACATCTGGAAAATTATACTAAAGATATAACTGTCATAATAAGCCTAACCCTTATATTTTGACAAATTTATCAACAACTCCTCCTAGTCTTATCATGGGAGAAATACTGTAACATGCATCCATATATGAATTACAACATAATTAGTTAACAGATCAGGTTACATGCTGCACATTCCATTCATTCATTTAGTGAATCATGTATCTTTTTTCACAATATGACATTACAGGTCTGAGGCTGCACTGCTCATAACTGGATTCATGTCATAGTCAATGGTAAAAAACATTAATTATTATTATTATTATTATTATTATTATTATTATTATTATTATTATTATTATTATTATTATTATTATTATTATTATTATTATTGTTGTTGTTGTTGTTGCTGTTGTTGTTGTTGTTGAAAATAGTACAGTTTTGTTAATCTGATCTTTGTTTATTAAAGTTTGACTTTAATTTGATTGAGAAGTTTGTTTGGGGTTTTTTGTTAGACATGTTCAAGAAGACCTTGACTGGCTCCATGAGATTGCTGGTTTTGTAAATGCAGAATTCCCTCACTATAATGCTGTTCAGGTGATCCATAAACATGTACTATGATATAGGTTAGGCTACCTTGGGATATATTATATGGAAGACCGCTTGGGTGGCCTAGTGGTTAGAGCATCCACCTCAGATGCAGGAGGTCGTGGGTTCGATCCCAGACCAAGTTATACCAAAGACTTACAAAAATGGTACTAACAGATGCCTTGCTTGGTGCTCAGCATTAAGAGGTTAGTGTTAGGACTAGTCAGCCTGGTGTCAGGATAATGGGACTGGATGGGACATAATGCTACATGTCTGCAGCATGATGCCCCAGTGCTAGACATCACTATAAACTGCCACAATGCAGACATCGTAGCAATATGACTGAAAAATTGTTAAAGCTATGTGAAAAATCCAAATCACAACAACATTGTATGGAAAATTATTGCAAATCACAAATGTAAAACTTCATCCTATTGGTTGAAAGTTGATCACATGGTAGTAAGTAGTCTTCATTCACACATCATGATAGTGACCAGTAAATATGATCCATTGCCTGCCACAGATAAACAAACATTCTCAGCATCATTTGGTTTTTATTAAACTGTTTTAAATTTCTACTTAATGTCTGTTTATGATATGATGTGTCCAATGATTAAATGATTGATTACCTGTAACAGATGTCTCCCATAACCACTCAGTCTTGTATTAAAATGGATTTCATAGCTCCAGGTCCAACATGGTGGATTACATGTATACAGACCTTTTTCAGTATCATACTAAATGAGCAGTGCTGCTCAGTATATTGATACAAATAACCTTATGAATAAAACGATTTTAATAATAAATAATTTTAGCCACATTTCAAGATGCTTATGTGAAAGAGCTGTAACAGACACAGATATCACTTAAGGTATTCTAAGCTGAACAAACTTTAGCCAGCAAGGATGATAAAAGAAAATAGTTGTGTGATACTGTTCTGCTTGTACTTTTGTTCTATTTTTTTAAAAAGTGCTAGTTACACAAAAGTCTATTTATCCAAACAAGGCTTTTGAGTTGTCTGTACTAACAGTGTATTAGAACTAAATAACCCAACAAACATTGACCGCCTAATAAGATCACACAGGCATATGCCAATAATTGTTTGATATGTCTTTCAATTTGTGGTTTCAAGCAACCAAACCAAAAAATCCATTAAAACTACCTAAATAAAAGTGAATTTACACTATTGGTATTGAAGCTAGAATTAACCAAATCTTGAAATATATTAAAAAAGCTTTTTAAAGATATCCCAAGTCAGATACTAAAAGCAGAATGCATTTCTTTCTTTTGTCTTGGCTTGTGTATAACATATCCAAGTCAGATGGCAATGATTGCAGGCATTTCTACTGTCTTGGCTTGTGTATAACACATATCCAAGTCAGATGGAATTAATTGAAGGCATTTCTACTGTCTTTGGTTGTGTATAATACATATCCAAGTCTGACCACAATAACTCTAGACATTTTTACTTTCTTGGCTTGTGTAACACATATCTGATTTTGAACAAAGCAGATGAGATCTGCTGGCATATACTATAATATGCTGGCAGTTCAGATTCTATACTATCTGCTTAAAATTATCATTAAATTATATATACAGTAATATGCTTGGATCTAAAGGTACATTAAGTAATATTCAAATATATATATTACAGCATGATAATCAAACTGAAATCTAGCATTACTAGGAATAGTTGTGACATCTGAACTGAAAAAATGACATTTTTAAAATGACATAGAAAGGAAAAATAATTATCCCCATAAAATCTCTAACTCCTGTGTTTCTTCACTTCAAAACAATTAAGTGACATATAATTTGTGCTTAACCTGTCCTTAAAATCAAATGTACAGAATGCAGTCAAACATAAGAATAAACCACTTTCCAAAGGTATTGTAATCCATCACCTGTGCATTATAAACATTTATCAATATAAAATAAATCATTATGATTCTCTGATTGTTGTTTATACCTTTAGCTTCTGTTTCTGCATTGAACTGTTCTTGTTTTTTCAGGATGAATTTTATCTATATTTTTGTACTAATGCATGTTTAAGTATTTTTTAAAGAAGTTATTAACATTCAGTCTTTATATTTTCTGTATGACATTTAAAACTAAATCATGATATTATTTTGAAAAACAAAAATTAAACTTAATTTGTAACTAAGCAAAACTATTTTCAAAATGGAGTTAATGTGAGTCTGATTCACTTCTGGTGTTATGCCAAGTGTTACAGTTACAAGGATAAAATAATGTCTAAGTTGTATATTATAAATATTGAGACTGATAACTAACTTTTGAAGCTGTGTGTGTGTGTGTGTGTGTGTGTGTGTGTGTGGTTTAACGACACAAGTGCACAATCATTTGTATCAACATATATACAAAAACATACCTTACCTAATAAACTACATTCATCTCTGACAGATCTTTTTTGCACAAGGATTAAACAAAGTAAGCTTAAATACTCCAAGTTTATTTTTAAAAATTGAAAATTTGTTGTAGTGTCAATAAATATAAGTACAAAGATGTCCACCAAATATAAGTCCTCTAAGTCTTGGTTTGTATTCAATCTGTCTAATAACATTTTCATTAAGCACAGAATGATGGCTTAATAGGTTCAAAAAGGTTTTTAAAAATGGAAATATTGCATCAGTGGTATATAAATCTAATTAGGTCATATAAAACTATATACATGTACATTCTAATAAATTTAATTTGCCAATGTCATATTTTTGGCAACAATTGTACTAAAACAAGAATTTTACTAAAAAAAGTCTCAGCTAAAATAGTTTAGAAATGTCTTGAAAATCTATATGCCAACTAGAGTGCCTACCAAATTTCATTATTCTGGTTAATCATGCTAACAGGCTTTCCAAAAAGGACAGACATACATCAGAACAGGACCAAATCATGATGCCCTTCTTTGTATGTACCATATAAATTATTTATAAGTCAAGCCAAATTGCAATCAACAAAAATCCTGATATACTATATAATGTCCATGCAGATTAGAGTCTATGTTGTTTCTTCTACTGATTACACCTAACAAACAGTACACAACCATTGCATAATATGCTAGCAGATCTGGGTCTGTGCAGTTTTCTATTAGATTCATCTTATAAGTGAGTATATAAGGTATGCAAGTTCTTGTAATGGCCAAAAATATAATCAGATTATATGCATAAATTAAAAGACAAATATTCAATATTGTCTACCTCAAGTGATTTAGTGTTGACATGATAAAAAAAGTCTGTATTTAAAAAAAACTGTGCCAAAACATTTAAAATGCCATTATAGTTTGAAAGTCAAATCAGGTTTTCTATGAAAACAAATATGTCATTCAAACATTTTTTACTTCTCAAAATAAGTTTTGCTTAATTATAAATATCTGAAAATCTTATCACCTCATCTGCATATGCATACAAATGTTGTAGCCTATTTCATTTATCTATACAGAAGCTTTGCAGGACTCATGGACAGAAGGACCAAATCAAGATGACCTTGATGCAAGTAGTGAGTGTAATTAAACTTGGATCACTAAAAGTGAATCCTACATTTTAAAATGATATATCAACCTGTTTGAAAGTCAAATGGAAAGAATAGAACAGAACAGATGAAATTCCTATACAAACCAAACTGTTCCACAGCACATCACACCAGTGCAGCACATCTAATTGTACGCTTAATTAAAAATTTGATAACTAACAGTCGGACTAGCCTGTGCTTTTTGTTAGTCAGAATGTTGTGAGTCATCCCCTGCTCACTGCGATCCTGGAAACGGTGCAGAAATTCTCGGTAGGGAATTGTGCCATCTCTGCGGGCTGATACACTGCATCGAGACAAGAAGGCTGCTAAGAACTTCTTCTCCAGTTTCAAACCAAACTGTGCAAGGACAGCCAGGAAGACATCATAGGGCACCTTTTGAGGGAGGAATAAGTTTCAGCAAAAATGAAGATTAATTTAGTCATAAAATCAGAAATAAAACAGAATTAACATAAAATCCATCAATGAAGCATGAGGATATTTTTCAAAGCATTTAATTTTCTTTACATATGAAACCTGGTATCATAAAATTTAAATGTCAGCAATAAATGATGATACAGAAATGAAAGATATGAATTAAAAAAATCACATTTTGCCTGTAAGTTAATAAGATTGATTTGATTTGCTAAATGTCTTGTCACAAATATCATTTACCAAACAAAAAGCAGGAAGAAGTTGTTAATGTCACTACTGTCTCAGTTGCTGCCCAAGCCATTTTTGGCAAGGAATTAATATGTCATAGAAAATAAAAAATAAACTCCATAGACTATGGTGTGTGTGTGTGTGTGTATGTGTGTGTGTGTGTGTGTGTGTGTGTGTGTGTGTGTGTGTGTGTGTGTGTGTGTGTGTGTGTGTGTTTTGGCATGCATGTATCAGGAATTTATCTGTGTTGCTCAATTGAGTTGGTGGAATAGCCTCTCATATGTTGGCTTATAAAAAGAGGCCTGTCTTCTTCATCACTTACAGTTCCCTTTACTTCGGTGTCCTTGGATTCAAATGCTTCCCTCATCTGGAGAAAGCCCTCACGGAATTTATTCTTTAGCCAAATTTCCACATCCAGAGACTGTTTACGCTCAACTTCCTTACGACGAGGTGTCCTCTTGGAAGAGGCTTCTGTGAAAAATGATTTTAAACTTCTTGGTCAAAATGAAGTGTATACTTAGTCAATAAACTTGATATATGTGTTTAAATTATTATGAAAAAGCTTTTAAATTTCAATTATTTTGATTATAAAATCATACTTTTTATTTGTTTCATAACTTCTTCTTTAACATCAATCAAAATTACACCAAAATGTAATGCTCCCAAGATTATGTCACAATAATAATGAATTCTTGGCAACATTAAAGCTCCTTTGTATACTATCAATCTGAAAAGAATCCTTTCTTAGGCTTAGCATGTATTACAGTATTACTGTATTTAAGTTATACATAAGAAAAATTCTGAACTTACTGTCAACATGTTCTTACACTGTATCAAATGGTTGTTTCACATCAACTCATTTTCAAGCTTTTGCTAGTTACATAGCTCCATAAAAATTACAAACAACCAGAAGCCAGTTGCATTGTACATACATTGTTGTGAATGACACGTATCTAAAAGAGTGAGGTCATGAAAGTTGTGTGAAAGAAACTGTATAGTAAGATGGTCACAACCAACGAAAATAATATTGCACAATTTTAGATGCATAGATAGTGTCAGGTTTTTTTTAAGAAGTCAAAAAGCAATTTTCTTGAATTGTGATACACACAAAAACAGTGCATTAAAGAACAAAATTTATCAGGATCTCCAAAGCCTACTAGCAGTTCAAAAAATAATGACAATAGCAATAACAGTCTTTATTTTCAGAGGGTCACTCAAATATATGTAGTTTATAAAACTTATCTCCCATCAGGCTCAAATATTTGAAAGTCAATGTACAAACATGCATCAAAATGTAGCTATTACAATTTCTCCTGACAGGAAAAGTTGAAGTAGATTGAAAAGAAAATATAACAGTGTGATATTGTAAAGAAAATAGAAAAGGGAGGAACAGAGAAATGAAAGACTGTATTTATTAATCATACACATGTATCATGTAGCCATTTTCTTATCTTTGAGGGTGCTTCTTTCACATCTTTTGGTGAATTATTCCAAATCAAAGGGCTTGAATAAATGCAAATCTTTTCTTAAACAATTTTATATAATTTTGTAATTATTACTTTATTTTAAGGAATCTTGTAATTATTACTTGATGTAGTTCATAAAAAAGTTGTATCTAGATGTGACTTGAGGATAGTTTTAAAGTACTGAGGACCCTACTGATTTAAAATTTTTGATTTAACTTTAGACTTTCCAATAAATATCCTTTCTTTAATTTAAAGTATTCCTACTTAGTCCACTACATCAATGGAATATGTATAATTTTACCATAGTATAATCTTAAATACTCATTTCTTGAGTCTAAATAATTTAGACAATTAAGTTTGACAACAGTTTTCCCATACCATATTAAAATAATCAAAGTAGGGCTAAAAATAGCTTTTATAAACCTCACTTGGTGAGAAATAGGGTGAAATTAAGTGTTAACCTTTGATGGTTTCATAATAAGCAGAATGTAGATGAGACCTTTTTCATTGCATGTCTAATGTGTTCACTCCATATGCACAACAAGAACTATATCATGTGTGTGGCATTCTTATAAGAAAGATCCAGTATTACTTCAGATATCTTGATTTCTATGTTGTTTAATAATCAGAAAACATCTAGTCTTTGATATATTTAGAGTCAGTTCATTCCATTTACACTGATTAATTCCATTTACACTTCAATTAATCTGGAAATGATTGGAAGAATAATAGAATAATGACCATGTTTATGTGACTTTGTAATTAAGTTCATGCCAATGTGTGCATGTCTCTCTCTCTCTCTCTCTCTCTCTCTCTCTCTCTCTCTCTCTCTCTCTCTCTCTCTCTCTCTCTCTCTCTCTCTCTCTCTCTCTCTCTCTCTCTCTCTCTCTCTCTCTCTCTATATATATATATATATATATATATATATATATATATATATATATATATAGTATGCATGCTGCATCAATGATATACCATGAGATGTATAGTTTTTTCATTAAAAGGAAAAGAGGCATGCCAAGTTTCCTTTTAATGCAAAATTCATTCAAGTGGTATATCATTGATACAACATACATACTCTACATATATTCTATTTATATCACATACAAATACATATATTTGCCATCTGAATGGAGTTAAATTGATGATGGGCAACTGTGTATTGACTGGGTGAATGAACTCACATTCCTGCTGAGTGTGCCTGCTATAAAATTTATCTTTTAGTGCCTATTCAAAATCACTTTTTCATATTGATAAGCTGAATCTTTTCATTTTTCAGTTTCTATTTTTATTCACATTGATTAAATAATGAATATAAGTTACATTTATGAGGTAATTAAAATATTTTAATATATTTAAAGTTGATCTGCCTTAATTAACATTACTACCAACCATACAAATTCTCTCTCTCTCTCTCTCTCTCTCTCTCTCTCTCTCTCTCTCTCTCTCTCTCTCTCTCTCTCTCTCTCTCTCTCTCTCTCTCTCTCTCTCTCTCTCTCTCTCTCTCTCTCTCTCTCTCTCTCTCTCTCTCTCTCTCTCTCTCTCTCTCTCTCTCTTCTTTAGTTGGTTTGACTTAACATTTATCTTCATTCTTCATAGGTCCAGAGACATTGTGGTTTTACACAAGCAAAATTCTATTGTTCTCATCTTTTCATTGATTTTCACCCTTATTTTCATACAAAGATCAACAGAGTGAAAATGAGATGGTAGGGAGGCCTTAGGATATTTTCATATTTAATTAACAATAAACAGTTTTTATAATCTTTTAATAGATGTAAGAAACAACATCAAGAAAGTCTTAAATACATTACATATGTGTGCCTGTAATGAAGACATTTACCTTACTGTCTTGACTCTCAATTGCAAAATTGTATCATAGATAATATAGGTATAAACATTTTGGATATGATGCAAGGGAAACATACTGTTAGGAAGAACAATATTATAGGTTGCTTAGTGCAATTATAGCTTCAATATTTTTTATCCAGCCCAATTTCTATTTCTCTCTCACTTCAGATTTTTGCATATTTTGTCCCTTGAACATAAGAGGGTAGGGAGAATTAGAAAAAGAAAGGAGTGTGATTAAATTGTGTACCATGTTAAATTAATTTAGGCAATTATTATTACAATTTATCATTATTTTCATACATCACTGATGATTAATGAGTGGAAATTTATCATTGATCTATTGGGATAGATCCAACAGCACACAGTTCTGAGAATGTTTATGTACATGTATCAAATTATGATCAACCAATGGCACAATAATAAGCATACATGTATACCAATTGTATTGGTGTATCAAATTGCATTATGCTAACACTTTAAAAGACATGTTATTTATATATATATATATATATATATATATATATATATATATATATATATATATATATATATATATATAGTAGCATGTATATATTCATTTATATTCGGAAAATCCCAGAGAGATTTTTCCATGGAACTTCTTGTAGAAAGTATCAAATGGACCATCAGTTTACAATATACCTGCACCAACATTATCTGTTGTGATAGACGTGGCTAATAAACACATTAGAAACAACCTGAAATTGCCTGGACTGTAAGCTATCATTATATATTTAATTATATTTAGGCAAACCATCAAAAGCCAAACAAATTTAAGCACTTAACTTAGGCAATACTTAATTACCCATGCATAAGTTATTATTTTATTGTAAACAATTATACAAAAAGAAAAATACATAAATACACACAGAGGGTATCTAAATAAAAAATATTTTTTCCTCCTTTTTTTTATAGCAAACCTTATGTGAAGTACATGCAATGTGCCAAAATCTCAAGCCACTAGCCACAGCAGTAGGGAATCCCATGTGCTTATTCATGCACTAAAACCTCAAGCCACTAGCCACATCTGTCTGGTGTCCATTGTGTCTTTATGAATGTGCCAGAATTTTAAACTACTCCCCATAGCAGTAAGGAGTCCTTTATACTTATTCATGCACTAAAACTTTAAGCCACTAGCCACATCAGTATAGAGTGAATTGCACCATTATGAATGTGCCAAAATTATAAGCCACTATTCACATTAGTATAGAGTCCATGGTGTGAATTTAAAGTTCATAATATCCACTCTTGACTTAATAAAGATGTGATGTCATATCAATATCACATGGTTATATAATCAACATAGCAAAAACAAGTCTTGTTTCTATCATGTCTTGCATAACTTAAAAACAACACTCATGTTGGCATAGTTACTGTCTTGCATGAATGTAAAGAATTTGACAGATATTATTATTCACAGAAATGATGGCATTGCATGGATAAGATTAAAGTTTTTCCCAAAATAATGTTTAAAAAATCATAGATTAATTTTATCCTTCTAACCTAAGAATGGTCAGATTCAGACCTTGTATGGTCAGTATGGACACCAGAATGAATAAGACATAAAAGTTACATTACCAAAACTATCACCAAGAGCTTCCTTTTCCTTCTTTGTCATTTTCAATTTCTTTCTCTCTGTTTTATTAACAATACATACATGTAGATCAATATCAAAGTAGGCTGACTGACAGTGTGACAGATTAACAATTAAATAAATCTACTTAAAAAGTTACATATAAGTGGAAGAAAAGAAAATGAGACTGACATGAGATAAGCATCATAATAAAAAAGAGGGAAAAAAAAGACTGTCACACCAAAGTATTAATACAGAAATGTGGACTATAACAAAGAAAAGAATGTAATAAAAACTTCTTTACTAGTACATATACTGTCAATTAATATGAATTGTAAACTTAATGACAGAAAGGTGGGAACAAAAGTATCTTTTTTTACACAGCTTACCACACATACTTGATTATAAGTCAAGTCAGACCACAAATAATAAAGATCCTGATCTGCTATAGCATGATGCACCTGCAAATCAGGGTCTATCTTGTTTGTGTCTCTTGATTACTCCTTACAAACTGCACAGACCCAGATGTACTTGCTTAGTATGCAACAGCAGATTTGGGTCTATGCATTCTGCGCAGATGGACATGACTTATAAGAGAGTAAGATGTTAATAATTAATTATTCTCCAAAATATTTTTTAAATCAAAGTTTATACTTACTGACACTGTAACAATATGAACAAACTTGATTTTTGGAAACATATGTAAATTTGAATTTTCTAGTTAAGTGGACTTGACAATTTTAGAAATTTCGTCAGGTTCAACTTTGGTAACACTGAAGTGATCAAAGCCTTTCATGTAATATTGGAAATGAAAAATAATCTGCATTTTGATAAACTGTCCATGAAAGAGTAATAAGGCACTGGAATTTAGATATTTTAGTATTTCAAAATACAGAAAATTTTGCTTTAAATTAACTGCTCTGGTGCCTAGTGGTTTGAGCATCCTCCTCAGATGCGGGAGGTCATGGGTTCGATCCCCAGTTGAGTCATACCAAAGACTTACAAAAATGTTACTAACAGCTGCCTCTCTTGACGCTCAGCACTAAAAGGTAAGTGTTAGGAATGGTTGGCCTGGTGTCAGGATAATATGACTGGGTGGGACATCATGCTACATGTCTTCGGCATGATGCCCCAGTGCTAGGCATCACTATGTTATGTTATGTTATTCTGGGGCTTAATGCTATTTTTCAGCACATGATCAGCTATAAATGTCAGCCAGTATTAATGGCGGTGAAAAAAACTGGAAATCCACAGACAGAACCATCGATCCACAAGAATCTACTGACAAGATTTCTCACATATCCACATTCACCGAATCTTAGACTTACACAGACAGAGGTGAGATGGCAGTCATCCGTAATGGAGAGAGCTTTAGACCACTTGGCCACTCAGGGACCACTAGACATCACTATAAACTGCCACACTGCAGACATCATAGTGATATGACAGAAAAATTGTTAAGGCTACGTTAAAAATCATGATCACATCACGTCACTTCAAATTGTCTGTTTCTTCAAAAAAAGATCTGCAATAAATATAATTGTTTGTTTCAGTTCTGCATCACAGCTGAAATTCTGCAATTTCTAAATAGAATCATGGTTTTATCAGCCTACAGTAACTGGTAAGAGATTAAATGCTGACCTGATTCTGTGATGGGGGACAGTCTGCCATTTTCACGAGATTCTCCTCGTAATGTTATTCCCAGTTTATTCAGGAACTTCTCACCATCCATTGTCCCTGTGTTATCTGGGTCATACCTGGAGACAGGAAATAATTTAGTACATGTATCAAGACAAATAAGTCCTTACATGCAATAACCCCTAAAAGCAAATCTAAAATCCTCTGCAAATTTCATTTTAAAAATCTGTCATTTCTATTGGCCTATATGTCTTTTTGTTTGGTCTATTTGGTCTATAGCGCATTTTTTTAATGTTTTCTGCAAGTTTTGGCAGCCCAGGCCCTCTTGTTCCCATGGTTTTGGTTCCACAAGACCTCTGTCGTGGGCAACCAATCAGTCTGCTCTACCCCTGCCACCCCCACCCTCAACCTACCAGGACAAAGGACATGAATATGCTTTTGACCCTTCCCATAAATCTCATGGACAAATCTGCTGCTGTGGCAAGAATGTTATTATGTGTCATACATCATATTTATGCATTTTAAACAAACATGACAACAAAAGTCCAATGTTATGGATTATCTATCAATTAATGTACCTTCATAAATCAAAGGATAATATGTAGATTTAGAGAGATTTGCCAAGAGCAATTTTGACTGCACAAGATAATTAATAGCTCTTTAATTTGTTCTGGTACTTGAAATATACTGATTAAATGAATGCAGTGGCTTTGTAGACTGTGATATTCAATATGACTCTTTTTATAAAAATGAATTTTAGAGTCTAAAATTAAACCAGAAATTTAATTGCAAAACTATCACACTGGAAGCCATTGTAATAACCAGGCTATTCATGGGATATTAAAACCAATCACATATAATGATGTAAAATTTAGAACCAATCACATATAATGATGTAAAATTTAGAACCAATCACATATAATGATGTAAAATTTAGAACCAATCACATATAATGATGTAAAATTTAGAACCAATCACATATAATGATGTAAAATTTAGAACCAATCACATATAATGATGTAAAATTTAGAACCAATCATATATAATGATGTAAAATTTTAACAGATGTAATCTTTAATCATAATGAAAAATGTAACAATAGTAGAATTTTACCAATCTGAAAAAGACAAAAAAGAAAAATAAATTTTATTTTTAAAAGTGACAATCATAGAATACAACTAAACAATAAACAAACACAACTGAATTAATCAGTCAGTTCTTTGCACCAATTTAAGTCAGTCACTGTTAACATTAGAATCAGATTCTAAGGAAATGATAACGAATATTCTATTTTTAAAATTAGTTTAGGCACTAATTTTATTCACAGGTCTCACTTTTCTGTAAGTTCCAATGTGTAAGTGAGACCAAAAGGAATTCCAAGTGAGAATAAAAGAGGGATAAAATTGCTCAGTTCCTAAGCATTCTAATTTATCTGACTACATCATAATCTGTTCTGCTCAATATATGCTTTAGATATTAATAATGCAATATTTTGTAATATATTTTGGTATTTTGAAACACAAAATTAAACATTACTCATCATTCACTTTAAATTAATTCACCCTGCCTTCAAATTTCATTATCTGGTTTGCATTTTCTTTCAAATTTCATATTGTCAAAGTCAGTCTCTTTTATCCTCCTTATTAAATGTACAGTCAAAGTTGCCTTGAAGATCACCTGTATTCAGCAATCACCTCAACAGTCACTTTTTTCTATTGGTCTCTTTGACCAAACTATTGTAGAAAACATCTGACATAAAAGACCATGTTTTAATACCTAGAGAAGACCACTTAAAGACAGATTTGATGCTATTTGTTATGGATTTATCACTCTCCCCCACCCTCCTTTTCCTTGCTTTAATTATCAGAGAATTATGATAGACAAATATAGGGAACAGAACTGGACCCTATGAACCCATGTCATTTTCTGGCAATCAGTGTACATACATGCAACCTGAGTGCTTAATTTGTCTCATTTATGTTAATTTTGTGTGACTTTTTGTAGTTTCTTTTCTCTCATTAATATCAGAAACAAAGATAAACAAGATCTATAAGGAAAAAAAATGGAATGCATGCACACAGGCTGTGATACTGTGCACAGTAGTATCATAGACCCTGAACTCCTAGTTTTGAGAAATTCATAAATGAATATTGATAAATCTCTAACTTACTTCTGCCACAGCTTCTCAAACTCATCATCATCCATGTAGAACATGAGTTTGTTGAGCATCTGTTTGAACTCAGGCTTGAGAATTCGGCCAGATCCACCTGGATTTAGCTGGGGTATCAAGTCTGCTATGTCAAGGAATCTGAAAAGAAAATTAATGTATACAACATTCATCTCAATTGATTCAACTAAAATCAATATTTATTTTGCATCCAACACATTGTTACTGATTGGTACAAAAATAAAATATATAAGTCTGTCTGTCAGTCTGTTGGTCTGTATGTATGTATGTATGTATGTATGTATGTATGTATGTATGTATGTATGTATGTATGTATGTATGTATGTATGTATGTATGTATGTATGTATGTATGTATGTATGTATGTATGTATGTATGTATGTATGTATGTATGTATGTATATATGGATGCATGTATGGATGGATGGATGCATGCATGCATACATGTATGTATGTATGTATGTATGTATGTATGTATGTATGTATGTATGTATGTATGTATGTATGTATGTATGTATGTATGTATGTATGTATGTATGTATGTATGTATGTATGTATGTATGTATGTATGTATGTATGTATGTATGTATGTATGTATGTATGTATGTATGTATGTATGTATGTATGTATGTATGTATATATGGATGCATGTATGGATGCATGTATGTATGTATGTATGTATGTATGTATGTATGTATGTATGTATGTATGTATGTATGTATGTATGTATGTATGTATGTATGTATGTATGTATGTATGTATGTATGTATGTATGTATGTATGTATGTATGTATGTATGTATGTATGTGCGTCATCTACCTCTGTTTTGCCTTCTCCTTGAGTTGGGCATGAACCTGTGAGGCATTCATAGTGGCTTTGTCCAGGTGGTGTCTCTGTACAGGATCCATCCATGTGGGGTATGAGTCTTCTTGCGGCAAGTCACGGAAACAAGAGAAGAATTCTGTGTAGTTGACCACAGCACGGTCTTTGAAACCTATCCTTTCCATAAGCCTTGTGAACTGTGACTGTGTTACCTGTCTGTTGAGGATAGTTGTCAGAATTCTGTGCACAGCTTCCCTGGAATTGAAAAACAAAAATCAGCAAAATAAGTATAAGCTGTGAACACTTCAGTATTATATCATCTGGGAAAGCCTATAAATCCCCTCCCACTCCCAATTCTTTGTGCTCGTATAAAACGTACATTCTGAACAGTTAATGGGGTAAAGAAATTAAGAGAGACCTTGACCTCTGAAACAAATTTGACTTTCCGAAATACTTTTGTTCTTCCTTCTTCACGGATAAATCTTTGCCTGCATCTTATCTACCAAACTAAATTGCTTGAACTTTTACCATTAAAGCAAACTATACAAATACAGCTTATTTTAAAGGTAACACTGTTACCTAGAAACGTTTCCCTTTCCCTCTGGGTCATTGTCCCGGAACTTCTTCCTGACTTCATAGAAACTTCCCCTAACTCTCTGTCGTAGCAGCATTTCCAGCTGTAAAGCAATGAATTACAAGATGTGAAAATAATAATCACAATTAGTGGAAAGATTCTGTTTCATTAACTAAGTCTATTTTCTAGATACTCAATATACTACAGCAGACGTTTAACTATAAATATACTGATTCATACTCAATATTAAGTTTTTCATAACAGGTCAAAATCAATTTTAAAAAAAGTGAAAATAAAATATAATGATACTGTTACATCTATCATCTAAGGAGGTTTTTCATGATGAGAACAAATGTAAGATGCAATGTTAAATACAACGATTCCATAAACACTGTAACAAACAGCTATTATTATTTTCACATCAGCAACAACCGTGAAGGAATGTGCAAAACGTATCAAATAGTTGAAAAGATACAGATTGTGAGAATCATAGAATCAATGACAATCTTGGAAAAGAGGTCTTGATTCTGCTAAGATGTTGGGTCAATATTTAGATAATGGGTTGGTCTATAGGTCCGCCGTTCTGAATTTAACCAGTTATATCCTGTATGTAAGGGGCGAGTTTATAGACAGACAGAGAGACATAGCACATCAGAAGGACATGCAAGCAGATAGATTTATGTTGACCTACCTCATCAATCTCCAATCTGGCTTGAGTTGAAGCACGAGATAAACGGGACTCATTGCGACTAGGGTTATCCGCCCGGCTTGAAAGGTCCTGACGGTTACCTTTAAAGGCAACAAAATAAATAATGTTTTTAATTCTTGTAAGATATTTCTATTCTTAAATATTCGAACGGAAACGATCATAAAGACTACTGTTTCCTGAAGAAAGTTTAGTTTAAAAAAAAAACGCGCTCACAAAGATACGTTTAATCATTAGTAAATCGGTCAACTTCTATGATATTAGGTGACATATATGAGTAACTGTTGTCAATATTAGGCTAAAAGAAAGATGCCCAGATAATTACAACAAATATAACGAATTAGCCAGTTTGTGGCCCATCAGATTTGTTTTGATTTGTACCAATATATGAAGACACACTAAACGTGCTTTTTCTGCTTCCTCCCATCCCCACACGCTCACAAATAAAAATAAATAAAGTAAAATAAAATAAAATAAAATATATGTAACAAAGTATTTGCTGGTAACGCCATGAATATGTTGTCATCTTCTTTTGAATGGATTTTTTTTTTTCAGGGACGTGAACTGAAAAGAGTCTTTTAATGGGTTCTATTGATTCTGTTAATTGAATGAAAAAGAAATTTTCAATAAATATGTCGTCTGAAAAAAATATATCAATCGACAACTAATTGTGTTCTATATCACTCCACCAATGACGTTATAAACAGACGGAATTCTAACGTCTTATGTATGTATGTATGTATGTATGTATGTATGTATGTATGTATGTATGTATGTATGTATGTATGTATGTATGTATGTATGTATGTATGTATGTATGTATGTATGTATGTATGTATGTATGTATGTATGTATGTATGTATGTATGTATGTGTGTGTGTGTGTGTGTGTGTGTGTGTGTGTGTGCGAGGCAGAGAGACAAATATAGATAGCACATCAGAAGGCCAGGCAGAGAGACAGAAAGTTCAGAAATTTCGTGTGTACATTCGTCTCTGATTCTAGAGACGGAATTCTAACGATAAAACAAATATGTTATGTTTAGAGTAAATAACTGTGCTTAATTATGCATCACATATCACTTATAAGTTACGAAATGGTTATTTTTTCCCGTTTGTCTTTATATCCAATCCATCTGTCCAATGGTCTGCCCCACTTTTCGCCTGTTCCTGTCAGTCTGTAAATCAGTGTTTCACAACTTAAAGTTATTGATGGAAAGAAAACCTTATCGCATACTATTTGTCTTTTTAATTTTATATTTATTTAAACGTAACGTTTTTTTTTTTCATCATGATTCCATCCACGTATATTCATATAAGGGAAGCTGCGATAAATGAGTTGAGGGAAATCACTTAAGCTCCTATTTCCTCCGTACGATATAGCCAACGTGTCAAACGTGCCGTCAAAACCCAGTAACAACAACAACAACAACAACAACAAAAACAGCAACAAAAAAAAACAACAAAGAACAAGCAAACGAGCAGTCATATTAACATCTTTAATAATAAAGCAAACGCTTACTTTCTGTTAAACCTTTTACGAAACAATTTTATTGGTTATACTATTTAAACTTCATCGAGCGTTTTCTTAATATGAATAAAACCGAAAAATGCATGAAATGTAAGGCATCTAAACAAAACTAATGTTAACTTTTATTTTGACTGATACAAAGATTATCAAAATATTCACCTCAACATACAGGTTTTGTAAATATCGCTTGTATGGTGTAAGCCCCTATATCAACCGAAATAAAAACTCACTAATTATACCCTGGAACGTATGTGGTGATATTAGAAGAGCAACGTTTAATATAACTTCATCTGAAGTTGGAATTCAGTTGGCGATTTGTTTGTATTTCGGGTCCAAGCTTCAACTTATTCTTGAATGATAAGGACAGTTTTAATCTCTGCCGTCTGTATCTAGCCTGGAAGTATTTCAAATGACTGTGTAGGTCAGTACGTCCTGGTCGATGGCGTTTTTTATAAAAAAAAAAAAAAGATCTACCCGTAGAACTGCTGCTATCAAATTGTTAAATTCATGTGCGTCAGTGATTATGTATTAACTGACAGAGTATGCCTTGTCAGAACCGTTGAAAATATTAATGACATTAAGATGAGTTTCGTAAAAACAAAAGTTTAGTTAGCTATCAGACAACCTACCATGTACCAAATTTTATCATATCCATATAACCCACCATGTACCAAAATTTTATTACATTCAGATAACCTACTATTTACAAAATTTTATTATATTCAGATAACCCACCATGTACCAAATTTTATTACATTTAGATAACCCACCACGTAGCAAAATTTTATTACATTTAGATAACATACCATGTACAGGATTTTATTTTATTTAGATAACCCACCATGTACCAAATTTTATTACATTTAAATAACCCACCATGTACCAAATTTTATTACATTTAGATAATCTACCATGTACAGAATTGTATTACCAATGTACCAAATTCCATTCAGATAACCCAGCATGTACCAAAATTTTATTACATTTAGATAACCTATCATGTACAGAATTTTATTATATTCATATAACCCACCATGTACCAAAATTTTATTACATTCAAATAACCTACTATTTACAGAATTTTATTATATTCAGATAACCCACCATGTACCAAATTTTATTACATGTAGATAACCCACCATGTTTCAAAATTTTATTACATTTAGATAACCTACCATGTACAGTATTTTATTATATTTAGATAACCCACCATGTACAAAATTTTATTATATTTGGATAATCCACCATGTACCAAATTTTATTACATTCAGATAACCCACCATGTGCCATATATTTTAAATTCAGATAACGCTCTATGTGTCATATTTCATTATATAAAACATTAATTCTTTAGAACATTCTAAATTTAATTGCCTACATACGTGGTAAACATAAATATGTCTGCGCATTTTTCTCTTAAAATACATTTAGTTTCTCGTTTACTGTCGAACAGTTTTACAATAATATTACCCGAAACGCTATCTTTCTTTCTTGCGGAATAGATACACTCACAACAAAGAAATTTTATCTTTAAGCAAATGACAACTAAACCAATCGTTATTAATCTTCAGTATCGAGATTATTTTGAATGCAGACGGATAAGTCTGCAATCATGCAATTTGCGCTGAAAGACGAAACATGTATTTGGTTTCAGCAAATTAACTTTTATATGAAAGGTTAGAAGGTCCTTGTTAGATTTACATACATGATAGATTTATTGCAGAAATATCTAATGGTTTTTAGGTAACTCTGAATCTTCCTCTTATCGCTGTATAATCTGAAACCAGAAATAATTTTTGACACATATTCTCGAGACTGTGGTGTCATTTTTACTTTTCTCTTGCGTTACAATCAATTAATTACTTGAGCTGGATTGTACGACCTTTTTGGATACAAAATAATAAACTCATTCCACGAGTGTCTACCATTTTATTGGAAGTAATTTATTCAAAATGTAGTGATAGTTCTAAACACACATAGAACATGTTCGACTTGACGTCTGCTGGTCACAAAACTTTCTTGCTTTGTGAAGCGCGTGAATAGGCTTTAATGTCACCATGACGACACAATCAAGTAAAGCATTCACAAGCCATTCATAACCTGCCCTCAACCGTCTTTGAAAAGTAATTAGTTACTCTAATTGAATTACTGCTTTTGTTATCGCTCACAACAGCTTTGTGTATTGGTTATGCCGATAGTAGCAATGTATCTGGCAGATGTCAAATAAATATATCGAGCTATTTATTTTCAGCGAAGTATTAAATATTTCAGGTGACAATAGTTCAGACCAACTAATCTTGCGAATGAGATGACTCCCTCCACCCTACCTACTTTTATAACACGTGCTGCATAAAGTTTTTGTTAAGACATATTTAACATAGTGAAATTCTGGTTGCTAACAACTATTGTGTCTTGTAAATGTTTCTAATTACTGAATACGTGTGATCTGTTGGCTACGTAACAAAATACGTGTATTAAGTTTTATACCCGTGTGAGACGTGCATTGTTTTGAAATACAAGAACGTAATGTACATGCTTCATAATCTACATAATTACAAGCCATGCTTTAAGTTACGTATGATCTCTTCTGATGATTGAAACAGGCAGATGTATAAAATAAATGAAACTGAATATATATATATATATATATATATATATATATATATATATATATATATATATATATATATATATATATATATATATATATATCTTTACATACATACATACATACATACATACATACATACATACATACATACATACATACATACATACATACATACATACATACATACATACATACATACTTACATACATACATTTTTTATCACTCGTTGCTAAGGAAACTAATGTATTGGTTTCGAGGATTACAGTTTTATTGGTAATGTAGACCTTGGTTAACATTGAATGACACAGGTTAAGAATAAAATACAATGAAACCAAAAATTGTTAAACACATACCCAATACTGATAAATGAAGAAAAATGAAACAAAAAGCAGATTACATAAGAAATCTATAACTAATTATATAAAAATTGACAACAATATTGCCAGGAAAATGCCATGTTTTGGAAGATCAATAACAGCTTAAAAACGTAACATGAGAATTTGAGTATAAAAATTGAAGAGTCCATTTTTTTAGAAAAAGTAATAACGTAAATACCGCATATACTCGCTTGTAAGACGAATACAACTGCACAGATCCAGCTCTGCTGTAACACAATGCGCCAGCAGATCTGGCTCTGTGCTTGTAAGGAGTAATCAGTAGAACAGATATAGAGATCATGATCTGTAAGCGCATTATGCTGCGGTGTATCAGGATCTATGTTGATTGCAATTTGATAGATTATAAGCGAACATAATTGGTACATAGCCAGTGGCAAATGAAAATTGTGCATGAAAATGTAAGAGTAGTATATATATATATATATATATATATATATATATATATATATATATATATATATATATATTTTTTTTTTAAGAATAATGTTTTCCTTTAGTTCTGCAGAATATACCATTATATCGATACCTATCTATTGGAGTTAAACCTGGGTATATGAAAATTGGGATCAAATAAACAAAATTACATAATAATTAATTTCTAGGGAAAAGTCTGCTTTGTTTTTTTCTAAATGTGAAAATGTAGTTTCGTTTAGTCAGGCGCCCTTTTCACATCACTATAAATACGCATATCATTAACTTTGAGATAGAAAAATAAATGGACAAAGATGGTATAACATAAAATCCACATATTTACGATAAATACGTTTAGCTCATTACGATATTCGAGATTCCATTGATTGGTTTCCATTTATCATCAGTGTCTTCATGGTAAAATTATACAGCTTAAAAACATGAATAAAGAAAAACAACAAACAAATAAACTCTAGTTGGCAGGGTGACATTGTTTAGTCATATTACCAGAATCGATTTCTCTATCTCTCTCTCTCTCTTTCTCTTTTCAAGCTACCATTGTGCAGAAGTTATTAATTGAAGTTCGTACTTGGAATTGAAGTGCCGTTAAAAGGACGAAGACCATCATTGAGTTCTTGTTCCCAGACCCGGTCGAGCTAAATCAATAGACCGTATACACCTGGGTATAAAAGTAGTTCGTAGTTTAGCCACATCGAATACCTTTTCCCCTCCGAAATGTGTCCGTATCTACCATCATTTGTCCATAGTAAACCACGTATTGTAGAATTAAAAATCTCGGTTGCACTGAAGATTTTGTTCAGTGATTTACCATTATATGCGGATCAAACCTTTTTTTTCCAACCTCCGATCTTTGACTGCATAAGCTCATTTTTCCAGCTTTTTCTTTTTATCTTACGCCGAACGTGTTAAGTCACTGCCAAGAATACTTAATAAAGACTGGGGTATTGTAAAGATTTTCATATCATGTCTGCCTTGGCATATTCCAGAACTTTTCAAGGTTTTCTTCATACAATGAATCCACTGTTACATGTGTATATTGATCTTCAAGGTTTATAAAACGCCAGACCCAAATCTGCGCACTCCTGAAGTACACCTGAAAAACACACCTTGTTCTGCCAGCACATTTTGATGCTGTTTACACGAATTTGTTGGTAGTCGGTTGGAATTGTTTGAAAATCGTAGATTTAAATCAATGAGAGTATTTATAACTTAAATGACATTTTGTACACCTCGATCTTTTCTCGAACAATAGCAATTCGATATTTTCTTCAAAAAACATATTCAAACTATCGAATCCATTCAATATTGTACTTCTTTTCTGTCATGTGACTTTTTCTTAATTAACTATTTACCTGGAAGCAAATGTTTTTTATGTGTTTTCGCCCGAGTAATGTCGTAAAAATGCTGAGTTAAGAGATCTGGCCTGGAAAATATGAAACTGTTGTGCTTGAATTTTTCCTGAGTTTCGTTATCAGCCAATCAAAACTAATCTTGCAATTGTACAATTTTAGTTGAACTCCAACCACAACTATATGATCTCTGACATAATCAAATGGCGATAATTAATTGCTTGGAAATAGGTGGCGAGGGCATTTAACTTTTCTGATAAATAGCTTTAATGGAAATTAATGTAACTTGATTGCCTAGAAAGGCTGCTTGCCCTCTAAGAGACATTTTTCACACAAAATAATATAACTTTCACCAGCCAAAGAAATCAAAACTTATTTTCAGGAACGACAACAGCTTCAGTGGCTCAGTGGTCAAGGCGTTGGACTCGTGAACAGCAGGGAATAGGTTCGAATACCATCATAGGACAATAATATTATTGCACAGAAACGATGTTTCTTCTTTCAGCCACCATGAATTGAACGTTGCACTACAATATCGCTAAGTTTCTTGTATACTCCAAGTGCAAGCCATGCAATCTACAAAGTTTAGTAACTGTAGATGACAAAGACGTGATGTTAACCTTCAGAAAGATACTTGGATAGAGGATATATAGGGTCATAGCATTAACAAAAAATACCGTCAAAGGCGATTGTATAAAAAAAGCGAAAGCCTTTCAAAATTGCAGGTCTATAATGAGCAAGTAACTTAGCAAGCAGCTATTACTGGCGTGAAACTGACTTTACAAGGCTAGTGAAAGTAAGTTCGATTCCGAAGAATCTCAGAAACAATCTTCTGAATTGCATCTAAATTATTGATCTGCGCCAACTTTCACTCGTTAAGGTTCTCGTAAGTACGTCATTTAATCGTTTAAAAACAAAATACCAATTAATATAAACTGCCAGGAAAATTGATTTAACATTTCTTTCTTAACACACTGCTTCAAAAACATCTATCTATACTATGCTTATTTAATATAAAAAAGTGTGCAAATATTTATCGTTTAGAACGTATACGTCGAACGATCGCCAAACATTTAAGTACTTGGAATGACTGAAAGACAGCTCCCCGATCAATGTAACTTTTACATTAATCTGTTTGCCAAATAAAATGCTAAAAAAGAGTTTAAAAATCAGCAAAAGAAATGTTATGTTATTGATAACACATTCGCTGTATGAAATTCAAGTATTTGTTTAAGACTTGGATATTGTGTGTGAAGCGTATCTCGAATCCATACGCTGTAATAACGCATTTACCTAGACAATTTGCTAGATGACGAATAGCGAAAATTGTGGTAAACTGTTAAATAAGTTCTGACAACATAATATATATTTGGTAAAGGGAAGAGTACGTAAAATGAGACTTTACTTGCGAAGGGCATCGGACAAAAGCAAGTGATCTTGATCCTATTCGTTTTGTTCAACCTGAATCTCGTAATGCAGAGTAATAATAGAATAGGAATATGACACGTAAGCTTTACACTACTGGTTATCACATACATGGAAAACAATGTAAATGTCTGACACCTTTTAATTATTTCTTTCTGAGTCGTTATTTGTATTTTTGCGTTTGTTCTGCAAATGAATCAACCCCTGCTAGCGTACTTAAATTTTTACACGATATAAGCAAATAAAACGTTCGCTCATTATTGTAAAAATCAACGATCTTGACTCGGTGAACGCAAATCGTAAAACATAAATGTAAATTATAGAAGTCTACTACGATAATAGAACTAAAACAATGTATGCAGACTTGTTAGCAAAGCAAGGCTTTGCTTCCTTATCTTGTTTTTTCTCACATATTATATTTAAAAAATAGGAATAAAACAACACAGATGAAACATACCAAAGCCAAAGTTTATTATTTCATAGTTTGAAAGATAAACAATAACCCCAAATCATCGCTAGAAGGAACATTAATTTCTTTAAATAGCATAACACAAATGACTAATAACGGCAGAGCTCTGACTCTTACTGCTACAATACAGAGAAGAATCACATATTGTAAATATATATATATATATATATATATATATATATATATATATATATATATATATATATATATATATATATATATGTACATTGTTGCTATAAATATCTATGTCCCTACTTTTATCATCACAAAACTCGGCCATTTCAGTCGACGTGTTTTAATCAGGTTAGAATCGCTATAAACTAATAATATTGATAATATTGTCAATTATATAATTATGTTCGCGGTGCATACTGAGTGTATCAGAAACTATTAATGTTTTATACTAAGAGTAATAAACTTGTATCAAAATATAATTTATGCCCGATGAGTTCTATATACAGAGCTACATCAATCGACCTTCTTAAAGACAACACTACTCTCTTTGAGCATGAATGATTGGCGGTTGCCGCAAATTTCTTGGGAAAAGGCTCTTGTCTGTTTCATAAAGAAAAAAAGATTCACCCCAGCTAAAATAAAAACCCATCAATGGGCCTGATGGTTTACTGGACCGAAAAAATATATAGAAGCCCACAATAACTACTTTCGTTTGTACTGTTACTATTTTAGCTACTGAGTACTAAAACCAGTTATATTCTCCAACAAACAAGCAATACAAAATCACACGTATGACTCAGCATGGTTCTCAATATACATGCATGTGCAGTGCAAAATTGTCATAGATTTCGACCTTCAACCTGATAACAAGGATAAAAGGTCCACAGGGATACAAAAAGGTTCTGAACAACTTTAGTCCAATATATTATTCAGATAAATCTACAGTCTGGGTTGTTTGTGTTGTCATGCTTACAAACCAGTACAGGTAAAAGCTGTGAACACCGTGCTGGCTATAAACTTCGTTATTGAAATATGACTAAATACAAAATCTGGTTAAAATGAATTTGCATGAGCACAACTTACTGTCTTGGTAAAGTCAATAAAGCACAACAACGCAATCAATGACCTCTGATTTGACCCCAAGGTCAATTAGGTTTGATTTTCAAAACTCTTACAGAGAGTACAGATATATTGTTGGCCAGATATGTGCCATGTCAATTCAAAATCAATTACTTATTGCAGAAAGTGTTTTAGTGAAAATCCTATGTCAACCTTACCATTATGTGTAAAAGAGAAGTAGCGCTAACAAGATGTTCTGAGATGGAAATGATGTCTGATGATTAGCATTTCATTCAGAATCAATTACACATTGGCATAGCATATTTAAAAAGCCCATATAAGACCACCCATTCAGGTGCAGTAGCTTTTACAGATTTCAGGATGACCACCAAGGCAGCAATCGTTTAGGTTGGATCAGTATAAAAATAATACCGAAACACGTACTGCAAATAAGACGTCTTTTTCTTCAACAAAATAAAAGTGAAACAACTCGATACGGCTGTCGGTTAAGAGGAAACTGACATAACAGGATCTTTAAAATTTTGGGCGGTCACGTCGGCATAAGTTTTTATTTGAGATCTACTTAAAAGGGGTTAATGAAATCCCATGTCAATAATCATATCAACATAACTTCAAGAACAGGAATGATAACAAGTCTCTCTAGCTTGCCGCCATAGTCATCATGTTAGAGGCCTGATCAGTACCTTAATCATTTGGGATCAACTTGACAGTGGAAGAAGTTTGTTTAAATGGCCATATGATCTGGAGAAGTAACGATAAGAAGTTGTCAAAGATGGATATAATGGCGTTCATTCTCAATTACGGCCAGGTATACATGTCAAGAAGCATATGAGTGGAAAAAAAACAAACAAACAAACAAAAAACAACTACGACTATCTGATCAGAACTGATAGCAATAACAAAATTTTCAAGATGGCCACTACTGTTGTCACATTGGAGGCCTAATTTTCACCATTTTCATCTGTGCCCAAATAGAAATCAAAAGAAGAGATCTAGTGAAAACTTTGTCAATACGACCATCTGTTTCAGAGAAGATTTTGAAGATGTCAATAATGATGGTCATTATTGTTGTCTGATCTCAATCTTTTCGTAAGGACCAACTACAAATAATAAGAAAGTCTTGGAGTGAGAAAAAAAAAAGACCGGCTGACACGTCAATCTATTTTGGAGAAGTAGCAATAATATTTTCAAGATACTGGGCGTCAGACCAATACCTTATACATTGGTCAAGCATACTTCATAAGAAATCTTTATACATAAAACTCAAGTCGCTATGGAAAAATGTGTCTATAGTATGATATTAAAAATGGCTGCATTGGCGGTAATGTTGGAAGTCAAATAGACACCACTTTCATTTATGGCAAACCAGACATCATAAGTCTTTCAGTAAAACCCAGTGTCCATACAATTATCCGACCACATGGGTAAGCGATAACAGGCAATTGTGGCGGCCGTTATGGATACCATTTAGGACCAATTAGACCTCATAACAGATATGTAATGGAAAATCACATGTCGACGATATGATCCATTCAAGAGGATTAGCAATAAGATTTTCAATATGGTCGGTATACTGGATGTTTGATGGGAACCTTTTTCAACGAAGACTAACTACGTTAAGATTAATGTGTGTGCCAAATTTCATGACAAATGACAACCATCCAAGTAGTTGTAGTTTAGTACTGACAACAAATTTATCCCAGCGGATGGACGGACGACAGACAGACGAAGGACAACAGGCCATATCATAAGCTCTTTCGATACATAACAACTAGAGATTAAAACTCATTCCGGACGTCCTCATTAAGACAAGCTGATAGCAAAATCACTCCCCATCTAAGGAACAATTTTTTTTTCAAAATAGCATTTACAATTTGATTGACATACTTTGATCAGAATGTGATTGTATGCATTAAAGTGAGTAAGCTATACGTAAATAAATTAGAAACAAATACAGCACAAAATGCAAACCCACTCACTCCCCACCTACCCCAAAGTTCTTGTAACATTTACAAGTTTGTTGACATACTTTTATCAGAATGTGATTATATGATTTACATTTTGAGCATGTAACAATAAATAAATAAATAAATAAATAAATAAATAAATAAATAAATAAACCATGAGACAAAAAAAACCAAACCAAAACAACAGATTACTAGATGCACAGCGCGGTCAAGAGATGCACATTATATAAATAGGACGATTACCTAATACTATCAAGTATATAGAGGGATACAATGTTACATATATAAAGAATATAGTCCATGCATGAGATAAATTGACAGTATAAATACGTGAGAAATGTTCGCAGGGCAAATACAGTGACATAAAGACAGAAGCTACGTAATGCACGTATTCAGAGTAGACAAGACCGATTACTACATAGCACACGCATATAAAACCGATACTTACTCTCATGAGCGGTCCCTGTAGTTGAGAGAAAACGAGAAAGCTTAGGAACTTGCAAAAACTTTGGGTAAAAGATGACAGAGATAGTCTACTCAAGTTAAAATGAAGCAACAATAATTTGCATGAAAAGGTGTAAATGACACTGTGTGATAAATGTTTGTATAAATCTGTAAAAGCACGAAAGAAATTTATAATTTTTTGACCTCTCGTTAACTTTCATAACCCTCTGTCTCGTCAAAAATTTTTTTTTTTTTTTTTTTTTTTTTAAACTAAGCTGATGGTATCGGCCATGTACAAAGATAGTGTTATATCATTTGAAGAACGTTACACGTTATGTTACACGCCTTGAATAAATCAAAGCATTCCAAATAAACAAACAAACAAATAAATTGAACTGAAGAGTGCAAAACAGATTGGAATAATAAAATCCTAATATTTATGCTAGTTAATATTTATATATCTGCATATGCAAAATATCTGCTTGTAGAGTTGTGAATTTTTCATCTTATCCATTTTCATTCTTACCCATCGACGGTCATATTAAATTTCCTTTTATTTATTTTTTTTTGCTCTTAACAGCGACTCATGACTTTCTCGCACAAAGTGTAAAATATACACAACGTTTGGTGACGACACATAATATATACTGAACTAAATATATTGCGGAACAAATTTATATTTATTTTAAATCAGAATGACCTTCACCTCTGGCATTTCCACTCCAAAATCAACAGGTTCGTTTCTTGTCCCCATGCAAGCCTTAAAAAGTTTGATAAAGTAAATGGTGTAGACCCCAAAAGGTGTGAAAATCATGGCTTCTTGGAGTACTGATGCCATAACCATGGATCTTTGATCCTCTAATCAAAAGTTTGCCTGTTATTATAATCGCATGTCGTCCACTAAGTTTAATCAATGTAAGTTGTTTAGAAAAAAATGTTTTGTTTTTTTTGTTCCAAAACTGTTATCTTCTCTGAGTCACTGTGAACCTGACATCTAAATTTCCGACCTCGAACTCCAGAGATTTCATCATAACCAAAAGTGCATGCCATTCACGAAATATGGTTGTAGTATGTGATCTACACAAAAGCTGATGTGCAGAAACCAAACACTCACGGGTTGACAATCAAAATGATTTTAAAATGTCTCTCTTTACGGCGGGCACATAAACATTACGCCTAAATTAATAAAATGTATCGTTACAAAGGCGTATTTCAAGCTATACAGCATGTTTTGCAATAATGTATGCATACACATTTGGTTCATACCAGAATTAAAGATGTATTCCATTCAACCTTTACTCAGGTTAAGTACATGGATATATATATGGTGATTTGAATTACCTGGCCCAATAAATAACTGCTCACACCTTTTGGAGTTATTTATGGGTTATATGAATACTTTAAAACGACCGTATATGCCTCTAGTTTAAAATGTACTGCAATGATAAGCCGTATCGCTCATTTAGTAAGAAAATTTGTTAAGACATTAATTCTGGATCTTATCAGAAATTTTGTCCCTGGATTTTAGGCGCTTGTTGATAATTCGTTATCACTGTCGTACCTGTGTAGTTCTTCGTGTCGTTTAGGCAATGGATCAAGGTACCTGCCATCCTTGATGATAAGCAAGGCCAAAGGTGTCATGAAAACCCAAGGAAACGTCGATAGAGAAAATCCGTTGGCTGAAGAATTCCTGGGTAGTTATTAACTCAGACAACAAACACCTAGTATTATTACTGACTCCTAAGAATGGGTTTTAAAATTAAAGCTTGACTTCGGATAGAATATTACAGTATAACTGACAATAATATCTGTTGACAATGAATGACATAGCTCAGAGGTATTCTTGCCCCAAAACAACGTTTTCTGTATGTTGAAATTAGCATTTTTATTATTTCGCACATACAACTTACTAAAAGCAAATATTTGATCTAAAACACACACACACACACACGCGCGCGAATATATATATATATATATATATATATATATATATATATATATATATATATATATATATATATATATATATATATATATATATATATATAATGCAAGCAAAATCTTTATATCTGCTTATACCAGAACAAGTCATTGATATTCGAGATCTCTCCTGCAGCAGTGAAACCCACTGCAGACAGGGAACATCCAAGACAATATTGCACATCTGCCCAAGTCTCAGATTTGACATGTAATACAGCTACCAAAGTATCTGTTTTACCCGAGCAGCTACAAATACATCAAAAATTAAGAAACAGACTTGCAGCGGGCCAAATTAAGTTATAGATTCCGATTTTATTTCAGCTAATGTAGGAAGTCATCAAACTGGCGAACACAATTGGAGTTCAAAGTACATAAAACTTGTTACATTCAAGACTGCCTGTTGTTTACCAAACGTGCATTGTGAAATATCAAATAATACACGTCACATACGCCTTCTTGCTTGTTTATATCAAACGTTACAACAACCAAGTTAACCGTAACAATCAACTTTCTTCATATTTATTCAAAATAGTATATCAGCCTGTGGAATGACTACTGGGTAACCGAAATCCTTAGACAAACCTAGGTAAGCAATCAGCGCCATAGTTATTCAAGCTTCAATTTTTTTTAAAAAAAGATGAAAGTATGACCTATTAAATTAATGATCTATTTACATACAAAAACTACCAACCCCCACCCCGAGTGCAGTACATGTTATACACTGCTATCCATTAGTTGACCATTATTAATAGTCTTTGAGATTACCATATATATTCGAATATAACTCAAGTCAAATTGCCAACAGCATATACTTTGATCTGCAGTCGCATAATATTTTTGTTCTCCTGATTACTTCTTGCAAACTACATAGATCCAGATCTACCGGCGCAATATGCAACGGCAAATCAAGGTCTATGGAGTTTGCCGTTTAGACTAAACCGATACAGAAGTCCATAAAGTATATTAAATTTATCTCTTCTAGATCAGTATCACTTTCCTCACAATTGAATTATGGAAGGAGATGTCTTTATCAAATACTGAACAATTATGGGTTCATGTGATTTTATATCATGTAGTGTCAACATGGAATTAATTTAAGAGAGAGAGAGAGAGAGAGAGAGAGAGAGAGAGAGAGAGAGAGAGAGAGAGAGAGAGAGAGAGAGAGAGAGAGAGAGAGAGAGAGAGAGAGAGCAAATTCCATTTCTAAAGGCATGTGGAAGATCGATGTTTGACATTTCAATTTGACGATCAATACAACGAAAACTGTAAAATATAAAGGATAATAAAACGAACATAAAGACCCTTTTTAGATACGATTTTGTCAATATGCACGATGATTGGAGTGTAAATATGGTGCCAAACATTGCCACGAAACGCTGCCCCGATCTAATGTAGATTAATATATGTATGTATATAGAGGAACACCTATATGTACGCACTTATCATTCATCTATTTACCTGTGTTTGCAAGGATAAATCAATTCAGAGACACAAAAATGTAAATTTAACAAGCGTTTACGGGCCAGATAACCCAATATTTAGGGAACGAAATTGCTGGTGTGAAAGACGAATTGACAGGGGAATTAAATTCGCTGTCAAATAGGCAGACTCAACTCAGTCAGGTAAATCGCAGGTTTGATTAAATTGGTTGACAAGTGGACAAGTTCATAATTATTTATGTGGAGTTTCAATCCACATGAAAAGATTTTGTAGCCTCAAAACACACTCCGCCACGAGACTGAGACTATTGTACTTTTAGTAATAAGGGACAAAATGACAAAGTACTAAAAACAACTAAATGCCGTGGAACCGTGTTGGTTGAAAGAAAATATATGAGAGAAATTTAACTGTTTGCCATTTTTTTCATGATATTCAAATAATGAAACCAATATGAAACGTGAAAATAATCAGCAACAGTGAAATCAGGGGATTGGTTTTGTGGTATTCGCGATAATTGCTATAATATGCTACCCGATGATTTTTGTTTTAATTCCATGGTAGTTGCAATGGCTGTCAAATAGTATATACTATATATAGATAAACAAGGTGGAATAACGTGGTATTTTTTTTTTGTCCATTTACTTAAACACCCACTAACATATACATTTCGCTAATAACTTTTAACTGATACGTATACAACAACGTATGCGTTGAACCAGAGTCAATCTCGTTTATATTTCTTTTGAAGTGACGTGTCTAAAAAGATCGTTGTGGAAAACTGTTTAAAAACATAACGAGTTTGAAATATTTTCTACATGTACTGTAGAAGGGACTTGAACAAGGCAAGTGGTCACACAGCTTTCAGACCGTGTCTAATTTTTAGTTAAGGGCATAGTGCTCAATTAGGAAGTCGTTTTAACCCAAGCCATTTGCAAACAGCACACAAACATTTTTATGCTCTTCAGATCAAATGAATAAATCTAAAGGGGCTCAAACCGAATTTAAAACATCACCGGAATGTTCGAATATTTACATGTAAATATGGCGAAAGACTACGAATAATTTTTACAAAATGCCCGTTGTCAACAACTACGATATTATTATTATTATTATTATTATTATTATTATTATTATTATTATTATTATTATTATTATTATTATTATTATTAAATTAATTTTTTATGTTTTGTCCAATGGAGTAATCTTTTAATCTTTCAATAATATCTACTACAGCATTAATACAATATGAAAATAATGAAAATAGCAGGTTGTGAGCAAATAAAATGTTTGCATTAAAAATATTATATTAATAATGGTAGCTCTGAAAAAGGAAACTAGTCGCAAACGTCATTGTGACACAAAAATCTGTAACAATTACTAAAACTTCAGGAGAGAGAGAGAGAGAGAGAGAGAGAGAGAGAGAGAGAGAGAGAGAGAGAGAGAGAGAGAGAGAGAGAGAGAGAGAGAGAGAGAGAGAGAGAGAGAGAGAGATGTATTAAATTAAAAAATATATGTGATTTTCTATTTTATGTTGAAGTCACAATAAACAGGGAATAGGAATGGATATTGGACAAACCTTCAGATCGCATTGGATGAAGGGCTCGTGTGGGGGACTATGGATAGGGAAACCAACTGAAAATGACAACTAATCAAGCGCAAGAAAAGACACTGAAACAGGTCGAAATTGGGTTATACTATGGTGCTAAATATGGAGGAGGATGTATATCAATACGAAAAGACTACACGAGGTTGCAAGACACAGTTCTGTTAATGGAAAGTTTTGTTTTTTTTTTTTCTCAGATGGGACGATATATATCAGTACCACGTTAACTACGGCTCCTTGATGTAATTTTATTATATAGCAAATTGTTCTATAGGATAGAAACCAAATGTAAATGGGAAGGAAAGAGGGAAACTAATTTTTCAGTCGTAAATCTCGAAAACATAATCAGAACAAGGCATATTATGCCCACGGTTGCCACTCTTTAAAGACTTTTTAGAAATTAAAAGTTTCATAGTAAGTCTCATTAAACAATTTGTGGAAAATTACTGAACAAGGGGAAACTTGGAAAAAAATTACTGATTTAAGTACTTACCAAAAATTGGCAGTCTTGTTTTATTAGGGTCTCCATAAGTCACTTCTACCCCTTCAGGGATACTTTCAATCGGGACTTGCGCTTGGTTTTCTCTAACCCCGAGTCTGCTGGTCAGCCTGTTTTCCCGACCGGCCGCGCTCAGACTCTTCCTGGGAGGATACTGAGTCTCCGCCGGGAGGGGCCTGCCGCTCGTGGGGTTGGAATTGGGTCTGTCCCCAGCACGTGACGTCCCTCGAACATCCAAGTTACTAGGGTTGCTAAGTCTTGACAGGGGGTGCTGAATCTGTGGTAATTGACCCCCGATCCTCCCAGTAATGAGTTGGGAGGGAGGACGAACCCCCACTTGAGACATTTCGACAAACGAATGACCCCTCTTTACTTGTCGATCTATTAGATTTCTTCTTCCACTGCGTAGACTCCTAGATAAAGGGCAGACACCTGCAATACAGATAGCTGCGGACTACCGAACGGCTCTCAAACAACCGGGTATCTAGTAGCAACGTCTGCTCGAGTCCCCTCGGACAACGCTTAATTCGCCTACTGTCGATAAAAGCAGGTATTATTCCCCGTGACTTTTTTGTTTAGCAGACACTGGAAACAGTTCATCCAGAAATATTCTTTAAAGCAGTACTAGTCGCCTTTGTAGTTTCTTAAACGTGGCGAAGTAGAACACATTACAAATGTCGCAGGCTAATATTGGTGGATCAGATATCTAACGGTTATCAGTGTTGGATTCCTAGCTCATAATCAACCCTGGGTATTAGGAGACAGTCGTACAAAAATACCTGCACGGTAACAGTGCGAAAAATGCTGGAGAAAATATTCTTGATTGTCAGAAAAAAGAAGTCAACCTTTTTTCTTGTGTCTGCCTTTTATTCAGCAAGAAAGTAAACAACAAAAGAACGTAACATTGAACTTAAATATATCAAGCTTTAACTGGGACCTTAATACTGGGTGCGTAGACAGACAGACACGCACAGGGACGGCAAAGTGAACACTGTCACAAGCTTCCGTTAAATTTTAAAATATAGAACAGATTAAACGAACCAAATGTACTACAGTTTCAGTTTAAATGAGTTGACATACATATCCTGCTGCACCAAGGTTTTCGTCAATTTTGATAATAATATCCAGTTTTTATGAACACAAAAGTCCTAATTTAACGAGAATTCCGGCTTGGCAGAGTATACGCCAGCGCTGTGTTTAATAGGCATCTGTGTAAAGATTAGGGCACTGGAAACTGGAAATTGTTGACCAACGGGCGTCCATGACCTGGACTTTTTGGTCCAAGTTTGCAGTTCTGAAGTAAACTTATTGTACATAAAGCATTTTTTTATCAGTTTTGCCACGACCGTGACTTCTTACCTTAAGATTCCAGAATCTAAAGGCTTTTTTTTAAAACTAAAGTTGGGTCAAGGAAACTACTCCGGAACAAAGGCTAGTTTGCTAAACTCTTTTTTTTTTTTAAGCCACAACTGCCATCACCTTTGACCTTCTGATCTTAAAATAAACAGGCTTCTTTCATATCAATGCATGCCCTCCACACCCTTTGGCTAAGGTAAGATGTGCAGAGCTAAAGCTACGTCGTTTTCTTCCCTTTCAGCAACAGTGACCTTATCGTTCGACCCTTTGCCCCCCAACCCAATAGGCTTCGTTCTTACCCAACAAGTCATACACAAACTCTGGTGGATGTATACGGTGGAGAACTGAAATTTGTGTGCAGAAACAATCTTTAACCTTCAGTAACTGTGACATTGACTGTTGACCTTCTGACAACAAAATCGATGTTTCTTTCTTAACCTGCCGAGCCATGTGATGAAGTACAAATGTTACTGTGCAGAAAATATTTTTATTCTTTTAGTCACATTGATGTTGACCTTTGATCTTTTGAGTCCTAAATCAATAGGCTTTCCCTTATCCCAAGTGCAAGTTATCAACAAAGATGTGCATCAGTCTGCATGCAGAACCAGTGTTATTGTGTTAAAACCAATTTTCTTCATTCAGTCAAAGTGACACTGGCCTTCGACCTTTTAACCCCAAATTCAAGAGTTTCTTTTCCTTATCATAGGTGCATGGCATCCACATAGATTTGTAGACGTCTATGATTTAAAACTAATGTTATTATATATACTATGGTTAACTAAAATAAATTTTCCATTTTCATCTCTCTCGCTCGCTCGTGTTTTTTTTTAATACATGGCTAATAATTATGCATTTTTCTTCGTGAATATTGATTTTTACTTTGGGAATACTCAAAAAAAAAACCAACAAAAAACACCAGGTCCCCTAACGTCCTCACTTGTAGAACCATTTGGCAGTTGTGATCTAGAGAAGTAAATCGTGTCAGAAATTAGGTGACCGCATAATTTAATGAAAGTAGGAGTTCCTTCTAAAGAATGAGTTGATTCACTGCATCACAAATGACGATTTTCGAATCACAAATGCCGTTAATTCGTTGATGTGGGCTAGAATAGTTTAAATCACGTTTAATCTATTTTATTTACTTAATAACTAAATAATAATGCTAAGTAGTTATAAGGGCGTGGGCCTGATTTTAGTGCAGTCTGTGGGGTTAAAGATAAGGGAATCTAACAAAAATAAGAATGCCCCCCCCCCAAACACTGGGTATCTAATGTTCCTTTTCTATTCCTCAACCCGCAAATATGCCTAAGAGGATAGGCAAGTATCCGAATTACGGAAACTTTGATCAATTAAGAATCAAGAATCTAATAGTAGGGGAATGACAGTTTCAACTATTGGTCCATATTTGTCTCTGTGACATTCGCAGATATCACTTAACAACTTAAAACGTCCCTGGTGTCCGAGTGGTCTTAAAACTCGGTTTTACAGGGCGTTCAAATCTCACCTCCGTCTACGTTGATTCTATCCGCAGTTAGACCAATATAGATATGTAAGAAAGCTTGATAATAACATCCCGTCGTCACTGCTGCTCATCTCCCAAACATATTCTGGCCGTCCTGTAATGTCATCATGTACTGAAAATGGTGCTATCCTCCCTCCGCCGTACCCCCCCCCAAAACAAAACAACACTTAACAAGCTAGCTACATGTTTAAAGTAAACTTGTTGCCAGCGGTATAGTTAAAGCGTATACAGTTAGATTCAATATTGAAATATACGAACGACAATGACAATAAATTCTGACATAAATAAATAAATAAATAAATAAATAAATAAATAAATAAATAAACTTTTACACTTGTTATATCTTTTCTAAAGAAAAATGAGATTTACGCTAATACGGATGAATTTAATCAAATCTCGCAATCTAATTTTAAAGACATTTTTATACAGTCGATAAATATCTGCATGCTAGACGTGGATCCCTGTATCACCTCAAAGAATTTTTTACTTTACAGACAACAGCTAGTTACTAGAGAACGTTTCCGTTTGATTTCTTGTAAACTGAAATCAATCAAACGAGAGTTCTTAACGTGACATAATTAAAAACCGGCTCTTTACTAATCATCGTGATCGATAAAACCCCGTAATGAGATCGTGTTAACCGCACGCTATACACCGTTCAATTGTTTCCGTTTAATGTACCTAAGGATTAAATATAAAAATCAATAAACCAAATGTATCTATTAGACCGTACAACTTTAATGCTGGTGTGAGGTTATGTGATACAACTCAAAGTAAGCATTCTTTTTCCGTTTTATGTGTGGGTCTTTTCGGCCAAACTAGAACATACTTATGCCATCTTCCCAACTTTTACCTTCACAAATGATTAGGTGTCGCACCACGTATTTTTTTTTTGTCCTTTTCTCCTTTTTCATTTCTTTCTTTCTTTCGTCTCTTTCCTAATCAGAACACAAAAGCGATACTTATTAAAATACACCCCCTCCCGCAAGCCTTGTGGAATTTCCTAATGGGATATTCCTTTTGCACTCGATTACCTCAACTCCGACAAACGCTGTGTAAATAATTTTTTAAAACCGAAGTGGCGTTTTTCAGGCCCTTCAAAGGCACTGTGCACTTCACTCTCGCCCATAACAATGCAGCGTGTATTTACTTTGTATAGAACCTGTTATTGCTCATAAGCAGAGTACAACCGAGTTGATTTGAGGGCAACTCTAAATTGAAATGTTATCGCAAAGGAAATTTCAATTATACTACATTAGAAGAAACTGTTACGGCTATTACAACTCAATGTCTCTGAAATTGAGATTTACAACACAAACTGTAACTGAATCTAAATTTGAGAACCACAGACATAGCCAAAAAGCGACTGAATTACTGTAGTCCAAAGTTTGAAATATAACCCAACTTTTTATATACTATTTTGACCCTTTCTCGACTACATAATGCGAATATGGTGTAAAACTTTGTGTTGTGCACGCAGAAATATCCAGATCAATGGTGGACATTATCTGGTGATATGAATGCACAAATGCAGGTTTTCCGTTTTGTTGACGAACAATACTTTGTCCATAAAACCGTTACTTAAAAAATGGAATCCTTGGCATTATATATATATATATATATATATATATATATATATATATATATATATATATATATATATATATATATATATATATACACACACACACACACAGAGTAAAATCAACCTGTATTGAGAGATCACTGCTATGAAAGACCACCTGTCTTGAGACTAGGTTCTCCATGGAAAGATATATTGATTATATAGTGTTATGACCTGTTGTGAAAGTCTACCTGTCAAGTTATAGCAGAAGGGGTGGTCTTTCAAGACAGGTTCCCCAGCGACCTTGTAAATACCGTACGTTTGTAAAGGAAAACGCAGAAGAATAATCATTTAAGGACAACAATGATTGTTTTCTTGTTTATTTTCGTTAATTCAGGAGTATCAATTGTAAAGGGATGTGAGCGGTGCATGACGGGGTGCCCACGTTCGAATTCAGCCGAGATTTCGCCAACACCATGCTGAAAAATTCAACTAAATCAAGTAGAGATGGGTGCATTACAAAGGACACTTCTCTTAATAATTTTCCTGGCGGGTCCGTAGACAGAACTTCAGTTGCAAAACGAAATTTTGGAGATGGGTAATGAAGGGTCTGAACTCTTCTAAACGATAACGTGGAATGATAAAAATCCAATTCATTGAGCGTATAATCAACATAAAAGTACACAATAACATTTGGCTGAAATACAATAATCCTTTATAACGTTATGCCGCTGTAAAGCAAATGAGAAGACGGGACAATAACTGTTATAAATGGTAATTTGAAAAACGTTTGAAACTGAACCCATTCAATGACTCATTAATATAAACCTGCATGCCAAATTTGGTTGATATATAGCGAAGTTTAGTCAGAATAAGCTGTGGAGACCAAAGTAAGGAGAATGGAATAATTGAAAAGAAGAGACTTTCAAAAAATCGTGTGTGTGTGTGTGATTTGGATTTTTAACGTAACTTTAAAAATTTTTCCCGTCATATCGCTACGATGACTACAGTGTGGCAGTTTATAGTGATGTCTAGCACTAGGGTATCATGATGCAGACATAAAACATCGTGTCCCACCCAGTAACATTATCCTTACACCTGTATTTTCTTGGATGGGGATGGGGCTGACGCCAATTTTCAGCACACGATAGGGTATACTCTGCTGCCATTATAACTGGCGAAGAACCGGGAAAACCCTGCGAATAAAACACCAACTCACTAAAGCTGCTGGCAAGCTTTCTCACATAAACATATTAGTCGAGCCCGAGACTCGAAACAATGGGGACATAAGTGATGGTAGTTACCGGTAAAGGCGAGCGCTTTATACTACTCGGCCGACCGGGGTCCTTCCTTTATTTTTTTTTTTTGGTTTTTGGTGGTGGTGGTGGTGAGGTGAATCTGGTAAACATAATATTAAATATGTAATACATGTTTTCATTGGATTGCTTTAACATTTCCTGGCGTTAGCCAATAGTCCAAATTCCACTCCTCCCACCAACGAAGTAGTAATTGGAGGCATAGGAAAACAAAACAAACAAAACAAAAACAAATAGTCCAAATCCTATTAACTAGTTACTTCCGTTATTCGAAATATCGTCTTTCCTTGACCTGGAGCGAAATTGAAGTGACATCACAGAGGGGAGGAGAGGGGAGCGGAGGGGATGGAGGATAGATAATAATAACAAAAGGCAAGTATTATACATTCAAAATTAGTCCCCTACCCCTCCAACCCTACACTTGAATAGCAGAAATACATTAACTGTCATTATTTAACTTTTAATGTTCCAGACGGAGTGATGCTGGTGGCCCTATGACGACCTTTCTGAGGGAACATAAAATATGTTATCAGTAGGTTGCTCTACAGAAGACAGGAGAAAGACATGACAACTTAATGGGATCTAATATTCGGGCCCAAATGGGTATATGCCTTCACTCAGGTGCGGTATCGAGCGAATGAAGAACAGTGAGAGAGAGAAAGAGATAGGACCGGATGAAACCGCCAGAATGCGGCTTCCATGACATCATCACATCATCTAGGGAAGAATGAATACTGAAAGTCCAAGATGCAACTATATACCTAAAGTCATGAGTTTGAGACTAGGTATTTCAACTGGTACTATGGATACTGAACCGGACAGGCAAAGAAAGATTACTGAATAGTAATGTCCACTGAATCGTTGGTAACCTTTTTTCATAGAAAAGGCAAGCATTTCACTCCTTATCAGTGATACTGGGCAGAGAAGGAAGACCGTCTTTATGGTTAGGTACTTGAAGGGAGCCTTAATCAGGGGTTCACAAGGTTGTTTAGATGACGACCAAAGAAACACGAAAAGTTCCACAAAGGCATTAAAAAGAACGAGACTGGTCTCAGAAACACAAAGAATTTGATCAGTTATGAAGATGACCGTCAGACCATATCGTGGAGTTCGCATAGAACTTAGTTACTGGAGAAGGCTAATCTATAGCCTGCAATGGAAGATGCTAGGTAGTGTTTTCTTCTAAAAGGTAAAGAAAATCAGCAATTGCGATAAAAGAGGGGCAAGAAGTTAAATGGGTTGCTTACTACACTAATTACAGAATACTCTTCAATTGTCGTAAATCTTGAAAGTTGACTGCCTTCTAGCCTGAGCGACGCAGCCTGCAACCCTGCTAAAAAAAAAAAACTGATCCTGGCAGAAAGATGGCTATAAATGAACGAGACATGATGATGGATAATCTTTGGATTGTTGTGCAGAAGGGGCTCCTCAGTGCTGCGACACTAGATCCATCATCAACGATAACTCTCTGGGACGACTACCAACAGACCATAGAGATCACTGAAGTCCTGACTCTGTGGAGATTCTTAAGGGATTATTACTAAAGTCAGCCTATGCCAATGCACACGGGTCTGGAACTGAAGGGACATAAAGATGACTGCTTGTTGATCAATTTCGTTGCAAACAAGCCTACCACTGGCCGTGCCCATTGTTGAACAGTTTTTCTACTACAGGCTGGTGATGGGACCATTCTATAATGACCGGCCATCCTTGTCTGAACATGATGTCCGCCAGAATATATATGTATGAAGTATTTTGTGGGAAACCAGATCAACTGCCGCTCAATGACATATTCCTTCAGCATATGCCTGAATAAAGAAGTTGTCCTTGCGGTAACAAAGCCCAATCTAGGACGTTTGCTCACGAAAGTACTTGGCAACAACGTTGTGTTTATGGGTAAATTGAATTGGCTTTAATTTTTTTCCAGTCCACAGGCGAAAACGCTTTAATCACAATCACGCCCGCCAACAATCAAGGCGCAGTACGCAGGCAAGCATTCAGATTTCTTATTGTCCTGATGTTGGCAAGTGCTACGGGCTAACATAATGTTAAGACAAACTGGCCATTTTGCTGTTGTGTTTAACACATGTGCCGTCTTCTCATTTTGCAGCGTAACCCCATCGCTCTTATTTTCTATGCGTGGTCTTGATCCATTCATCATGTGGTCTTCCATGTTTCTTTTGTAGTAAAAAATCTTTAACATTTAAGTGGCAGCTTCATGTCCTTGATAGGCAACGTCAAAATTACCTCCACGACCCTCTCCCACTGTTGGTATCACGCAAGCCCTGCGATATATTTGGCTTAGGACGGCCTCTGTAGTCACCTACACCTTCGTGATGAGGAAGATTACGAAGTACTCAGTGCTACATGCAAATATTGCGTTTAGAGTTAGATCTTTGAAGAGCATCGACAAGATATACATTTTTTACAAATGTAAATTTATTCACAAAATTGGCAATGACATTTTTTTTTATAACGAAACCAGAATGATACTGCAAACTATAAAGACCTTTCCATGCAAAATGATGCTTACAGACTTGAGCATAAACACATTCTATGAACAACGGTCCAAGGCTGCTTCCGTAGTTCTTACTTCTACTGCCATGGAACATCACTTAAATCCAAATGAATTGGTGAAACCTCTGTGTCTGTCATGTGCGTAGATCACAGCAGATACAGTTTTCATTTATATATTACAGGTACTTTATTCTATGTTCCGAATCATGACTATAATGTCTATTACATACAACATGCATGCAAAATTGCCAGACTCAAAGTATGAATATTTCCATCCATCCATCTGTTCCGTTAAAGTTAAGTTCATAAAATATTGCTCAGAAAAGAATTTCCAGGAATTCAAGGTAAGACCATTTCATCTTTCCAACAGCTGGTACTGAAATCATCTATGATATATTCAAGGCAAAACTGAAAACCCAATGTTAATATGACCATTCATTATGGAGAAGAGATATGATTTCAAAAATGGCTGTTGTTGTAGCCACACTGGATATCTAATCAGAACCATTTTCATGTAGGACTAACAAAACCTTAAACAAATGTTTAAAGTTTCAATGCAATTCTCCAAGTAGTTTAAGAAGTGCAGTGATAACAAACTTGTGCTATTGGATGAATGGACATTGGACAATGACAACTTGTGATCCCATGAACACTTCTGGTCCACGACCAGCAGAGCTCATAAAACCTTATTTTTTAAATTATCTGTCTTTTAAAATGCTGAGGACAGAAGTTAACCATGGTGCAATGGCTAATGAATGGAGAACAAAAGAAATGTGCAAAAGCCATTCACACTGAAGAGTTAAATAAATGAGCGTGATAAATGAAAAGAAAAATTAGACGAAAAGTAAATGGCTGGGTTTGTTTTTTTGGCATTTAATATCTAGGTAACAACATTCTGTTATTTGTAAGTTGTATATCAGATCTGTTACATGCTCCCTGGCTTCCTTTGCAACAAGATTATGATTCAGACTGGGTTGTCCGTTCTAATGATATTAATAAGACTTCTGTTAGCTTACTGAAATACAAGGCATCATTAAGGTTCTCATAGTGAACTTTATGCATACCTAAAGTCTTGAATTTAACACCATACAAAATTATGCTCATAATATTTAAATTGAGAGGTAATCTGGTTCAGACCAAATAAAATATTTTTGATTTACTTCATGCATTTTCTGGAAATCCCCCGTCATTAGTCATACTTCTGAGAGAGCCAATATTAAAAACACTGGTTAAGAGATCATCCATCAAAATCATATTGAACAAATCAGAAATGTATGTTGCTAATTTTTTATTCATTCCACCAAATTTTTAATTTGTAAGATATCCACCTAAAAGCCATGGTTAGTGATTTACATTTTTGTGTGTTCTAAATTATTGATAGGAATAATTAGCTTTTACATCTTTTACTTGTATTAATATCTGATAAGGACACAAAATTGCAGAGATATAAACATAAACTACGGCAGTACAAAACAAACATGAGCAACTGATTTTCAATAAAGTTTCTCATCCAAGAAGCACATCATCTATTTTTTTTTGCCATTTCATGAACTTTGCCTCTACATATGCTTCAAGTCTTGTTTGAAGACCAATCTAATCTCAGCTAGCTGAAGACTCCATGGGGACATTTTCTGCTTCAGTTTCATAGACAGGCTTTCCATAAAAAGGGTTTGGGATGTCCTTCCGCAGCTCAAAGATCTAATACAATGAAAAGAAGAAGCCAAGATACAAGTCAAACAGCGCAGTGAACCATTTATAAATTAACTATAAATCTTAATAAGATAACAATGAAATGGTAAATAAGAGAACAAATTAAAATAAATCTACCTCTTGATAGGTGGTCAGAATGACAGGCAATTAGTAAGACAAAAACAATATCTTCAAAGTTTACATCATAAGGAAAAAAATAAGAACACAATAAGATTAGGCCACAGTGTTTGAGTATGGAATATTTCCTTTGCCTGCACACAAATATAAAGATTCAAAAAGGCACAGGTGCTACAGTTGAAAGATATGACTGTTATATGCTTTAATGTTACCAGGAACATGATGTACACCTAATGGATACAATCCTATGGCCTAATTTAAATGGGATGCAAAGACTGAAAAAAGAATTACAAGAATAGTATGAAATCAGACCAGTGTATCCCCAGGGGTGAAAGAATGAGAATACAAAATCCCCTTGGTGTCAGAATTGGTGGTCAGACTGAGTAAAAAAAACCAAACATTGACATCAAAACTGCAGGTTAAATCAAGATTGGGAGGGGGCCTAAAGCACAAATAAAGGGTGATGGGAAACACTGCATGCCTGTTACATTAAAAAAAGGCTACCTACTAATATCACAGCAGAATTAAGACTTTCTTATTCTTGACTGGATGCATGTGTTTATGAGAATCAAAGAGACTGTGCATATGATTATTTCTTGAGGATCCCGAGTTTTGCCATACACCGGATTAGGAGAATAGGATAGCCAGAGCACAGCAACCATTATAATAAAAAATAATTATAATAAAGACTCCTTAATGGATATTGTTTTTTTTTTCATTTTTTTATAAAAACAATCAGTGAACAATTTTGGATATTTAATGCTTGCTTGGTACATTGTTTCTGTGTGTGCCATTTCTGGCACCTTAAATCTCTGTTTGTGGAATATGGTGTCTAGTTTCTACATACATGTATTGTGCAAGGGCACATCTAGCCGAAATACTGCTCACAGAATTAAAAGACAAGAAAGCAAGGGACTGGATACTGAGACAACAATTAAATCATTGCTGAAAAAATATAAAAAAGATAAAAAAATATAGATGCATCCACCAATAAAGTGACTGCTATGTCTTGCTTCCCACTAACATGAGTGCAACAAAATGTGCACGTGTTATAACTTATGTTTATCATATCTAATCTATTCCAACTCTTAACTTGTAATACCAATAGCCCTTATTTAAAATACTGTTTATATTCACATATAAAGAGCCTTGAAAACTGCACAAACCAAGATCTACCGTCACATAATACACTGGCAGATCTGAGTCTGTGTAGTTTGCTTGTTAGGAGCAATGTGTAGAACATACATCATAGACTCTGATCTGCAGATGCATTATGCAACTGCAGATCAGGATCCTTTTAGCAGTATGACTCAACTTTTATGAGAGTATATACATTATAGCTTTTGAGTAAAATATATTAAGAAAAGAGATTTGTAAAAAATGAAATTATTTAGAAGGGACCATTAAAAAACTCCATAATAATAAAAAGCCAAAGTCCTGATTTCTGATCTCATGAAAGAACCATATTGTCAGTTACAAAGTCTATGCAGATAGTAATGTATTAGAAGCAAATTTGTTCTCAAAAAGTTTATAGCTTTAAGTTTAGTTGATAAGTCTTAACAGATGTGTGTAAAACCAACATTACCAGTAATATTGCATTATGTAAACTGTGTACACAGAACTGAATAACATTATTATTTCTTGTAAAAGTTAAATATGGGGATGCAAAAATGAAAATATTTTTTGTAACTGTCATAATTAAAGCTATTCCAGAGTCAAAAACTTGATTTTATTGTGAATTTGCACTTTTTGTTAAGAAAAGGACAACACAAATTATTAGCTAAACCCATCTTTCACCAAAATGTCAAAAAAAATCTAAGAGTAAAAACTTTCAACAAATTCTGAAACTCACTCCATTATTGTCAGCACAACAATTCTATAAGATTATCATTTTTTGGAGTGATTTGTTGTGACAGTATCACTACAGTCAAGTGATTTGTCTAATGGAAACCTAAGCATGTCTCTTAGATTTTACTATCTAGCTCTAAGAAGTGTTGTTTGCACACTGATTCACACAATATATGAAGTACAAAACTTCTTAATAATAGCGACACAAACAAGTGTACCACAAACAACACATGACGTCTTCTTTTGACACTTTTCTACTAATGACCTTGACCTTTGAGCTTAAAGGCATTACAAGCATGCAATAAGGTATGGTCCCAGGTAAAGTTTCATCAAAGCATCTATAAAGTTAAAAAATAACAGCCTGGAGAATGAAACAAGTCTTTTACTTGTATAATACTTTGTTGTGACCTTAACCTTGAGTGCAGGGGTTATGACTAGGAGTAAACATAAAGCTGTCAAGCCAAGACATAAAATGGCTAAAGTTTCATCAAAATATCTTCACTGTTTCAAAAATTATCATACATGGATAGAAGTCATAGATTTATATCTTTTATTTCCATTATTCCCCACCCCCTTGGCTGTAGTTATACATGACACATTATCTAGTAATGATATATATCCAATTCATTAAAATATTTGCAACTATTGAAAAGCTGTATTCTGGACAAGGATACAAGTCAGAGCTGATTTCACTGCTGCAACCTAGATCTTGTCTATGGTATGACACACTGTTTACATATGATTGATATAAAATTGGGTCCATTTTCATTCTATATCTAAGTGGTTCAAACAATTATGTTATATTTCCTCTCTGTGATTAAAGCACTGTGGCAGGTGGCTTGTCTATGATGTACCAAAAACTGCTTAATCATTATATATACAGGGCAATACTTTATTAAAATAGCTTCGTTGGTTCAAATGTTATACTCCAGACAAAGATACAAGTCAAAATATTACACAGGTAAAGCCTATTATAATGTGACGCTTTGGGGTCCAAAGAATAACATTGTGGTATATCATATAAGTGGGATCATGTTAACAAATTTTGCGAAAACCTTACCCTTAGAAAAAAGTGCATTGAAATTTCAAACATGATCAGTTTTAACTAACGTCTTGATCATACATCATTTGTTCTGTTTGCCAGGTTTCATTTGACATCAAATATACTTCAGTTCTAAACTGTATACATGCCAATATAGCAGAAACAGTGCACAGTGAAGTTAAGGCAACATTAAACGCAGTGCTGGGATAAAAAATCTGCTAGGGATACGAATAATCGGCTTTTCCAAGAGTATGCAATTAGAATGTTAAAAAGAGAGGTCACTTTAAAAAAAAATGGGAGTCATGCTGCCATCATGTTATAAGCAGAATCACATTATAACAAATCATGTTATAACAGTTTTTACCTGTAGTTTTCTTAACTTTGTGGGAGGTGCAAGGATATCACACCATTTATAAATGAGATATAAATGGAAAAAATTTCATTCATGTATCTTCATTGATTCATGTTATATTCTGGAACTACATTTTGCTTTGAAATGACCTTGTCTTTGCAGCAGAGGGTGTGGCTATGGTATACAACACACTGCTTCATCATATAAATTTGGACAATATTTCATTTAATTATCTTCAGTTATTCAAAAGTTACACTCAATACAATTAAACAAAGAGGACAGGGGGAGGGTGGGCTAGCTATGGTATGTGCCAAACCATTTAGTCAAGAAGCCCCAAATATTACAACTCATGGTATGTGCCACACCATTTAGTCAAAAAGCCCCAAATATTACAACTCATGCTATGTGCCACACCATTTAGTCAAGAAGCCTCAAATATTACAACTCATGGTATGTGCCACACTATTTAGTCAAGAAGCCCCAAATATTACAATTCATGGTATGTGCCACACCATTTAGTCAAGAAGCCCCAAATATTACAACTCATGGTATGTGCCACACCATTTAGTCAAGAAGCCTTGAATATTACAACTCATGGTATGTGCCACACCATTTAGTCAAGAAGCCTCAAATATTACAACTCATGGTATGTGCCACACCATTTAGTCAAGAAGCCCCAAATATTACAACTCATGGTATGTGCCACACCATTTAGTCAAGAAGCCCCAAATATTACAACTCATGGTATGTGCCACACCATTTAGTCAAGAAGCCTCAAATATTACAACTCATGGTATGTGCCACACTATTTAGTCAAGAAGACCCAAATATGACAACTCATAGTATGTGACACACCATTTAGTCAAGAAGCCCCAAATATTACAACTCATGGTATATGCCACACCATTTAGTCTTGAACCTCATGCAACGTTGATGGACAGATGAATGCAATTCATAATAAAATATGCCAGACTTAAGATGGGCATTGCAATGGAGCTACAGGTGCAAGAGATGTGAACACAATTGATCCATTAAATTTCTGAAGAAGAAAAAAAAGCAGGAGGCCCAAGTGAGTCTGATATCAATTACCTGGCTAACATAACAGTTAACAAATTCATTAAGGAGGTTTCTTGCAAGAACAAAACCCATGTTAATATGTTAATATATTAAAATCTGTGAAATCACAATCCAGTGATTCTCAATAGTGATATCATGGATTAATCCCCTTTACTCTCCTTTAGAGAGAGAATAAGTATGTTAAATTATAAAATAAATTTATTACAAAGAATATGAACCAAGAAGTATTTGTAACTGTGCTGAATTTGACTACTATTCACATTTTGTTCTTGTAATGAAAATTACTGGGTGTCTTTATGTTATAACCCTATTTACTTTATTTAATAGACATCTGATCAAAAGTAATCAGAAATTCTGTAAACTCAGTCAGCACTTCATCATTATGTGTTGATCTTGTTCCTAACTGAATCCATGTACAAACATGATGAAAATTACTGGGTGTCTTTATGTTATAACCCTATTTACTATATTTGATAGACATCTGATCAAAAGTAATCAGAAATTTTTATAAACTCAGTCAGCACTTCATCATTATCTGTTGATCTTGTTCCTAACTGAACCCATGTACAAACAGGATTATTTAAGTCTACCTGTGAAGTTCACTCGACACTGTATCAGAAATATAGTCTCGAGTTGTAAATGCCAGTTAGATACTAGGTCATCTGACTTGTCTGTGATCCAAATTAAAGCCTTCTGAGTTTTAACAAGCTCAGCCAATCAGATGCAAGATCAGCTCATTAATATGCATGAATCTCACTCATTATCAAACCTGTCCAAGATCTTACTGATATAACTATATATTCCAATTCTAATCGGTCAGATCAGAAATACGGCATACAGAAATATGCCATACAGAAAGGTAAAATGCTCAGTTAGTCAGATTCAGATAACCTCATTAATATGTACAGATCTTTGTTAGTTACTGAACTTACCTGCAATTTTGATTATATAGACATACTTGTCAAATTTAAACAACATTGGATAAAAATTATGGCTTCCACAATGGTAACAAACTCAGCCAGTCTGACGGATGATCACCTCATTGATATGTACATATCTCCCACTCATTATCGAACTCATCCAAAATCTTGATGACATAAGAATATATTCCAAACTGGATTTTTTAAAAAAATCATATAGGAAAATGGGCTTTAGAGTGACAAAAAGTTCAGCCCATCAGATGCAAAATCACTTCATTAGTATGTGTTGACCTCTCTTATAATCAAACTTGTCAGAAATTTTGATGATAAAAACCTGTATTCCAAGTTTTATCAAAATCAAATATATGATCTCCAGAGAGGTAACAAACAGTTGTTGATGAACAATGGACTATACAGAATGCACAATGGATGAGCACAAGTTGACTTTGCCTTATGGAACGGTGAGCTCAAAAAAAAAAAAAAAAGGAAGGGCAGATGCAATTAAACAACAGTTTGCCACATAAAACAGCTTATCTCTTTTGGTAAATCAAAATATTTTCCTGATTTGTGTAATTTGGTGAAATGCAAAGTAAAAAATCCAGATATAATCTGATAAATAATTCTGCAACATTTGTAAGAGTATAAAGTAAATTAAGTCACAAACTAAAAGGTCAAAACTCCTGAGACTAATTACCTGTATGTAGCTCTCCGACAATGTGATCATTTGAGGCAGGATGTCTGTTACATGAAGATCTTGCAACTCGTACCATTTCCCTGTCCCCTGCAATAAAAAAAAAATAATTTTGAGAGCAAATAAAATTAACATTTATAAGACTAATGACAATTTGACTATTAAGGTATGCCAAATATATCATTCAATGTTGTTAGTTTTCATTTACTATGTTTTTCACAAGTGGATTACGTGCTGAGTAATTTACAATGAAGACAGCATTTCATCCAACCATTTTATTGTGAGTATACAGCATTTCATCCAACCATTTTATTGTGAGTATACAGCATTTCATTCAACCATTTTATTGTGAGTATACAGCATTTCATCCAACCATTTTATTGTGAGTATAAAGCATTTCATTCAACCATTTTATTGTGAGTATACATCATTTCATCCAACCATTTTATTTTGAGTATACATCATTTCATCCATTTTTTTGTGAGTATACATTATTTCATCCAACCATTTTATTGTGAGTATACAGCATTTCATCCAACCATTTTATTGTGAGTTTCAATAACACAAATTCACAATACACAGGTTCAATAGACACTTTATTGTACATATAAAATAATCTTTTTGGCATAATGGGGGCAAATTCTGTCACAGCACACTGCACCAGCCCAGCTCTGAATTGTTTTAAAGGATACCTCAGGACAGGAAGCATGTTGGAGTTTGTAGGGTTGTTAGAATTGTCCAATACCTGCAATTGTGGGACCCCAAGAGGCTTACAGGAGGTGTATAGGGACTGTGGTCCGATACCTGCATGTTGAACCGCCAGGGGCTGACAGGTGGTATATAGGGACAATGACAACCGAAACACGACAAATCTGATCCGAGGATACCATGATAACAAACATCAGCTGATACTCCATACATGCACTGCAGGAAGCAGGTATGAAGTATATGGGCATAATAGTTGAGAAAAATTTAAGTACTGACACAAATTGGGGTTCAAAAGCAAAGTGTTTTGAATGAATGAAACTTGGCAATGGCCATACATGCACCATAGGAAGCAGGTATGAAACATCTGGGTATCATAGTACAAGTACATTTAAGAACTGATCCAAATTCATTTTCTTTGTAAAGTTTTTTGAATCCATGAAAACTTGGCAATGCTGCAGTTTTTTGAAAGTGCTGAAAACCTTGTTTAAAAGTCGAGTCATGAATGCTTGAAGTTGGGCAATGCACCCAAGAACAGAACTTGAACAGTATGCTATGCAAGAAAAGTCCCAGAAAAATGACATGGTGGACCTCAGGACATGAGACATGTGGGAGTTTGTAGGGTTGTGAAGTGTCCGACACTAACCGAAACTCGACAAGTCCTATCCTGAGGATGATAAAAATCATGCGGTGGAAGGTGGGGGAGGCGGGTGGTTCTTTCCTCTGATAAATGTTTTAAGTTAGATGTCACAATCGACAGTTCACCGAAAAGCACACATCTCCACACGCATCCTGCATCCACATGAATGACACCAACAACTGACAATGCCTGATCACATGCTCCAAACTCAGCCATCTGACTGTCTAAACATGACATCACATCCAAATTCAGCTATTAGCCCATTAATATATATTAATGACATCACGTCTGGTAACAATAAACCTAGCAGACAAAGAGGGGTCCAAAAAGAGGCTAGAGAAGGATGCACTGTGTATTATTCAAACTACATTTAATCACTTAAATTACAATTTAAATAACACACAATACACAGGTTCAATAGACACTTTATTGTACATATAAAATAATCTTTTTGGCATAATGGGGGCAAATCCTGTCACAGCACACTGCATCAGCCCAGCTCTGAATTGTTTTAAAGGATACCTCAGGACAGGAAGCATGTTAGAGTTTGTAGGCCTGTTAGAATTGTCCGATACCAGCAAGTGTGGGGCCCCAAGGGGCTGACAGGAGGTATATAGGGACGATGGTCCGATACCTGCATGTTGAACTGCCAGGGGCTGACAGGAGGTATATAGGGACAATGACAACCGAAACACGACAAGTCCGAACCGAGGATGCCATGATAACAAACATCAGCCGATACTCCATACATGCACAACAGGAAGCAGGTATGAAGTATATGGGCATAATAGTTGAGTACATTTAAGTACTGACACAAATTGGGGTTCAAAAGCAAAGTTTTTTGAATGAATGAAACTTGGCAATGGCCCAAATGAGTGAAAGTAGCACTGTGACTTTGGAGCAGTGTGACTGTAACGAGGCCCCCAATTTGAAGTAAGGTAAGGATCTAGAAGGGGAATAATGCCTGGAAATGCATGAAATATATTTGAATTGCATGGTAAAGCCTGATGTATGTGAAGGTAAGAATGTTAGATACATGTTTTTGATAGTTAGGAATTCACATGTGCACTAATAGATGATACCGGTGAAATGACAGTGTAGCATAGATACAGTATTACAGCATCTCTTAAGCATAAAGAAATAAATTGTGTGATGGTTTCACAAAGTAAACTAATGAATAATGTATTGATTGACACACGCATGTAATGAACTAGTGAGGCAATTGATTTGACATCTGTCTCTGTGCAAAGCTAATTCTGTCTGGGTGCACCTGAATATATCCACCATATGCATTAGAGGACCATTGACCTAAGGTATGGATAAGATGGTCCAGAATTCCAGCCTTAGCGGCACTAGTAGCTAGGCAAACAGAACGTCACAGTACATAGAATAAATATGGATATCCACCCCTTGATGGAAAACATCAGTCATAGATGCTCTAAGATGCAGAATGAATATGTGCTTAACCGTATGAAAAAAAAAATTGTCAGAATACTTAACCACATTGCATAAATCCAAGAAATGCTACCAAACACAATGCACTGCATCAACAAGTCCAGTCAGTGAACACCTTCTTGCAACACGGGTAAGAACTGCACCATCATCTTGTATGTAATAGGAAATCTATGCATACTATATGTTTGCCCATGAAGTATACTCTGTAACGTCTCTGCTCCTGAAAAGCATTACTATGACCAGCAAATAGGTAATGGAATCAATTCCTGCAAGGTACTGCTTAATTGTCGAGTACTGCAGCTGCATCAGTGCATGACAGCATGTTACAAAATAAAACAAAACATCTGAGTACTTGTAAAGTGTTTGAATGCGCAAAAATGCCTGATATTGCCAAAATTTCCACATACACTTAATGGCAGCTCTGTATATCAACCTATTATGATCCGACACAGAATACACAAATTTCTGTGCAAGTTATCAAAATCGCATAAATTCTAAAGTCAGAGGTCACACACAATATCCAGAAATGTTTGTATTCCATGTTTCTGAATACCAGCCGGAGACGGAAATGTTTTAAGACCACCATGTGATGAACCCATTTATCCACCCACAAGATGACTGAAATGTACACACAATATCCAGGAATGCTTATATTCCATGTAACAGAACTACAGTGGAAGAAGGTGTTGAAAGATAGTCATGTCTTCAGTGAACCCATATGAATTGAAGTGCTCTCCCCGAGTATACATTATTGCATCCAACCATTTTATTGTGAATAGCATGCATTTCATCCAAACCATTTTATTGTGAGTATACAGCATTTCATTCAACCATTTTATTTTGAGTATACAGCATTTCATCCAACCATTTTATTTTGAGTATACAGCATTTCATCCAACCATTTTATTTTGAATATACAACATTTCATCCAACCATTTTATTTTGAGCATACAGCATTTCATCCAACCATTTTATTGTGAGTATACAGCATTTCATCCAACCATTTTATTGTGAGTATACAGCATTTCATCCAACCATTTTATTGTGAGTATACAGCATTTCATCCAACCATTTTATTGTGAGTATACAGCATTTCATCCAACCATTTTATTGTGAGTATACAGCATTTCATCCAACCATTTTATTGTGAGTATACAGCATTTCATCCAACCATTTTATTTTGAGTATACAGCATTTCATCCAGCCATTTTATTGTGAGCATACAACATTTCATCCATTCATTTTATTGTGAGTATACAGCATTTCATCCAACCATTTTATTGTGAATAGTATACATTTCATCCAACCATTTTATTGTGAGTATACAGCATTTCATCCAACCATTTTATTGTGAGTATACAGCATTTCATCCAACCATTTTATTGTGAGTATACAGCATTTCATCCAACCATTTTATTGAGTATACAGCATTTCATCCAACCATTTTATTGTGAGTATACAGCATTTCATCCAACCATTTTATTGTGAGTATACAGCATTTCATCCAATCATTTTATTGTGAGTATACATTATTTCATCCAACCATTTTTTTGTGAGTATACATCACTTCATCCAACCATTTTATTTTGAGTATACATCATTTCATCCATTTTATTGTGAGTAGCATGCATTTCATCCAACCATTTTATTTTGAGTATACAGCATTTCATCCAACCATTTTATTGTGAGTAGCATGTATTTCATCCAACCATTTTATTGTGAATATACATCATTTCATCCAACCATTTTATTTTGAGTATACAGCATTTCATCCAACCATTTTATTGTGAATATACATCATTTCATCCAACCATTTTATTTTGAGTATACATCATTTCATCCATTTTATTGCGAGTTACATGCATTTCATCCAATCATTTTATTGTGAGCATACAGCATTTCATCCATTTTATTGTGAGTATACAGCATTTCATGCAACCATTTTATTTTGAGTATACAGCATTTCATCCAACCATTTTATTTTGAGTATACAGCATTTCATCCAACCATTTTATTTTGAGTATACATCATTGCATCCAACCATTTTATTGTGAATAGCATGCATTTCATCCAACCATTTTATTGTAAGTATACAGCATTTCATCCAACCATTTTATTTTGAGTATACAGCATTTCATCCAACCATTTTATTGTGAGTATACAGCATTTCATCCATTTTATTGTGAGTAGCATGCATTTCATCCAACCGTTTTATTGTGAGTATACAGCATTTCATCCATTTTATTGTGGATTCTCATTTAACAAAGGTTCAGCAGGCAAATATTTAGATTGACTTGAATCAATAATGTGTTCACTGTGACAAGTCAAAGCCGGAGCTACATACCTTGTGGAGTACATGTATCCTGTATGTCCCCTTTCCTGGACCTGGTTCCCCATCGTGTATTATGTTGGCCATGAGATCATACATTGTGTACTTGTGCATGGCTCTCATCTCGGGGTCCAGTAAATCCCCAAATTCTATATTTCTACATGAAAAAAAAAGAGAATACCATGATTATAACTTTTCAAGCTGCAGAAAAATTAACTATCTTGACTTTCCACCTAACAAAAGACTTAAATACAGTAAATACAAAAAACAAAGGTGAACTATTTATTTAGGTCTGAGCTTAAAAGCAACATTCTTCTTTGTTTGCCATTAAGTCACATTCTGCAATTACAACAAAAAGGTGGGTCAAAATGTAAAATATGACTTACTGTACTTGACATAATAACAAACAGTTGCCTTGCCAAGTTAACACCTTTCTTGTATGTTAAATTTCAAATGGAGCTAATTTTTCTAAAATAAAACATGCAGGATTGTGACATTATTTATCAGTAGTATGTGCTTAATATGATGAAACAAGCTTAGAAAATTTATACAAAAAATAATAACCAAAGTGCAGTATTATATTCAATATGGCATACCCTGTAATTTTTTCAACACAAATATATATATATATATATATATATATATATATATATATATATATATATATATATATATATATATATATCCTTATATGGTTTCTTTACATAAGGTTGAAAAAGGCATTTCAAGACCAGAATAATAAACGATCTTATGAGAGTGCTCACTATAAAATATGAAAATAAGTCAGCTATTTTCTGGATACACAACAAATTGCATCTACAAAAACACCAGTAGACAAACAAACTATCATTAGTTTTACACTTTGTTAAGAAAATGAAGCTGTTTGCTAAAACTAATGTTACTGTTTTAGTAGTCAATTTTAGGTAAATGAAACTTGAATATATTTTAACTCTAATTTTGATAAACAATAAATCTCTCTGATGGTTATGGTAAGTGAACTGATATCAAGTATACTTACTTAATTGGAAAATTCACAATAGTAGGATTCTTCTCTGATACGAAGAAGTTCTTATTAAATCTCTGAAATAAAAAAGATTATTAACACTGAATCACTGACTATTTTGCTGATGCTATCTACCATTTTTCTTTGAATCAGAATTTAATTCTACCAAACCTTTAAGTCTTATGTTTTAAAAATACTATGAATACATTTTAATCATACTGCAAATTAAACATTAATCTTTAAACAACTGGACCCTTTCAAAACCAATCCCACTGCCCATTTATTAAGAATTGCAGTGTCTTCCTTTTCTTTTAAATACCAGTCAATATTGAATATCAAACAAAGCCATTTTAATTCTATTGAATAAAGATTAACTAAATGTATTTTTTAAAGAATGAAGTTCAGGATGACACAAACACTATGATACCTGTATTAGTTCATTCTAAATTCACCTTCAAACAACTCATTAAGCTAGGAATCAAATTGGTTAATCGAGAACTTCTGCATAGGGATCAAAGATTTATTAAAGTGCAGACTTTAAATTTACTTAGTTTTGATTCAGTCTTCATATTAGAATTCCAATGTAAATACTTATGAATTTTGTAAAATACAGATTAGAAAATTAGTGAAATATCCTTCTTTTAAATAAAGTACATATTGCATCTATGAAAAATGCATTCAAATTATGAAGCATGAACATTAAAGTACCATGTCAATTAAACTATTTCTTTTACAATAATAATGATTTCTGATTGGTGAAAACCATGAATTAATTTTAATGGAAAAATGAGTCAAAAGCTTACAGGATCCTGTCATTAAGATATCTAAGTGGAAAAAGGAACAAGCACATTTCTTCTCATTACCTGCCAAGTCTTGAAACCATCTCAGATATTTCTGAGTATTAACAGGATTTTAGCCACTGTGATGGCAATACTAATATAAAATTGCTACCATTTTCATTTAGAATCAGTCTTTTCCTCATAACTCCGTGTAAATATGAACATTTATCCAGAAGTAGTGATAACAAGGTTATCAAGATGGTCACCATAGTTGCCAATACTGGATGGCAGATCAGCATCATTTTCATTTAGGCCCAAACTAGACACAATATAAATTTTTTCTGGTGAAATTCCCATTTTAATAAGACTTTCATTCAGGATAAACAGCAATAACAAGATTTTCAAGATGGCTGCCATTGTGGCCATACTGGACATTCAGCATTTTCATTTAGGACCAAAGTAGACATAAAAAGTCTTCCCAAGTTGATATGATTTTTTTTGGGAGGAAAACAAGATTTTCAAGACAAAAGTCATAGTGACCATATTGGACATCAAATCATCACCACTTTCATTTAGAACCACAAAGATAGCATAGGAAGTCTTTTAATCAAAATCTCATACTGATGTAACAATCGACTCAGGAGGAGTAGGAATAGACCAGTAGAACGATACAAAATTAAAATTAATAAAAAGAATATCAACAATATTATTGCCAATTCAATTATACTGGCCTGTAATTTTCAAATCAGATCTTGCATATTTTTATATGAGCTTGTATGTAAATCTAACAATGATTACTATTTCTCCACAAAAGATGCAGTAGTTTATACCTGATCAGCTTTGGTTTTCAGAAGGACTTGTAAGCTTGTGAAAATTTGAATTTGTACCTTAATTGAAACCAAATAATTTCTATATTTTTAAGTAGCCATCTCTATTTTACCTTGATATAAACAATTATATAAGGTGGGAGCTTGGTCAGTTGGAATCTTTTCAGGGTGGAGTCTTTTGAAGTCCTGTACTCCTTCTCAGTGATTCCATTGAACTTGGCCAGGATGGTGGAGAAGGGTACCTGGGGAATAATGTTCTCTTGTAGCTCATCTGGGTACAGAGGAGGAGGTGGGAGGTCACATGTCAGGTATAGCCAAGGAATCTCTTCCATTTTTTCTGTTAGAGAAAACAAAATATTATTTAATGTACAGTGTTTGTTTATAATTGTTTAAAACCATTTCTATTTTACCGTGATATAAACAATTATATATGGTGGGAGCTTGATTAGCTGGAATCTTTTTAGTGTGAGTCTTTTGAAGCTCTCAATCGCTTTAGTTAAGGGGATGGAAACTGAAGAACCGTGATACCTCGCACACTGATAACTCATGAACCAACTAATAATGTGGGGTCAGGTATAGATCTCATCTTGTTTTTACTAGAAAATACCCCAAAATTGACCCATATCTGTTGAACATAAAGAAAATCATGATCAAAATCGCTAATTGAAATTTTGAAATATCACTCGTTTTATCATCAAAAACAGCAAACAGTATGAACACATTTTAATTAGCTTCTCAACTTTAAAGAAGTTGTATATTTTGCCAAAACATTCTTAGTACAAGGTAAATAATGACAAAAAGAAATTTTGATTAATAAAAATGTCACTAACACCCACTGGATGCGGCATTTTAATAGTGTAAATACCAACTAAATAAGAGCTGCATGTGTGAAATTTGTGTTTCAGTTTTATATTTTAGTTTGGTGTAATTGAAATCATCATACATACAAAGTGCCTGCTTGTATTTAAACATGACATATCAGGGGCCCCGAGTGGCCGAGTGGTCTAAAGCGCTGTCCGTTACGGATCACTGCCATCTCACCTCTGTCTGCGTGTGTTCGAGTCTAGGATTCGGCTAATGTAGATATGTGAGAAAGCTTGCCAGTAGCTTCTCGTGGGTCGGTGGTTCTTTCCGGTGATTTCCCGGTTTCTTCCTCCACCATTAATACTGGCCGCCATGAATAGCCTATCGTGTGCTGAAAAATGGCGTTAAGCCCAACAACAAACAAACAAACAAACAAACATGACATATCTCAATTTACCATAAGAGCTATATTTGTGAGAATTTCTCTGAGAAACTAAGTAAGAGCCAACCAAGATTTGATATCAGACCTGTGGAAGTATCTGTTGTACTGTTGCACTTAATTAAAATTAGACCTGCTTTGTATTATCATGTCAGTTATATCTTTTTTAGCAAATCAAATAAAGGGGTGGAATAAATGAAAAATTAAAAGGCATGCAAAACCTACCAGTGTATAAAGCTAGTAGCCCCAGTTGTGTGTCAGTTCAACTATTTCAATTGATCAATTAAACACTGTCATAAATATTATTGTGGACATAATATAATTAAACTAACTTAAATTAGCCGACTCATTACCATACATGATCAAAGATAGCAAGGAAACCAAGTGAAATAAGTACTTACAGAAATAAAATCTTTGTTTTAGATGTTGTTCATTGTGGAGAAGTGAGTTCCAGAGTTTATAATTAACTTAAAACTTTTGAACTGGCACAAATAGATTTCTTCTAGGAGTAGAAAATGTTTCACTATTATTATTTGTAATGAAATCACAGCTTTTATATTTTATAACAGAACAATAACAAAAATTTTTACATAAGTTTAGTCTCAAAGTTGAAGTTTTCACTAAATAAATGTTCCTAGCCTCTGAGAAAATGAATTTTGTTTGGCTGCGAATCAACAACAACAAACAGCAGTAAGTATAATACACAAACTTTTCGCATACATGTGAAGGTGGTTGAAACCAGTTAGAATAATGTTAACGATCTTTAAGAGGTTGGGCATCTTGAAAGTAAATGCAATATACACAGAAAAGAGAACAACTTTATTAGAAAAAGCACTTTACTGAAAATAATTCCCAACACAATTATAACATCAGTATTCAGCCATTAAACAAACCAATTTTCCCTCACACCCTCCCGGCTTTACATTCTTCAGGGATGGCATAACTTTTTATTAGTTTGGAGGTTCATCTGAAGCAAGCTTCCTTGCTTCTAGTGCAGTCTATGTTGTTAATCCCTGGCTGTGCAAGAGTAATCAAAGGAGAGGTGTATATTTAAGGAAAAGCATTTTGAATCCTATCTGGATATGTAGTGTGTTATGTATATCTAAAGTTTTTGTAACTCTTCCTACTCGACTATCTAATTTCTATGATTGTTATTCATGGCTGTAATGTGTATAGAATGTCTTTAGTTCAGACTGGCCTACTTGACTTGAGTATAGTATTGCAAAGGATTTATAAAAAGATGTTTACATGTGTTCACAATTAGCAATAATAATCTTAATAATAAGACTTAAAAAAGCACCTATGGCATAGTTTCTTAGTAAATGATGGGATACCGATGTTTCCAGAATAGTTCTATTGCTTCAGAATTGCTGTGCAAGGTCAGGTGAAGATTCATATGTGACAAAATATCTACAGCGCATCATGACATAGGATCTATTGCAAAGAACGGTTGCAACATACAGTTTATATAAAGTGAAAGTTACAAGTTTAAAGACTACTCCCTTGGTAATGCGCAAAACCACATATAATGTGAGGTCGCTGATTTTTAGATAGGACCTGGAAAATTGTATCAAAATTATGAAATTATCAACTTTTAATAAGAAGTCTTAATTTTTACATTTTCTTTCCAAACGACATTCTTAGTATACAATAATATATAAAAATTAACAATATTCAAGTAAATTTTGATCCATGAAAATGACACACCTAGTATTAGGAGTACATTAATAAATAAATAACAAAAAAAATTTATCAAGTGAAATGTGTTTTAGGTCTATCTTTTAATTCATTTTAAGTGTAATCATCCTAAATGCAATGTGTATTTAAATGTATATTGTCAATATACTGTAAAAGCAATGACCACGAGCTTCTGAGAATCTAATTAAGTGCTGACTGATTTTTATATATCTGACTTATGAAAGTATTTGTTGTATTGTTGCACTGAATTAGTACCTGGCCTCTATCAAGTTTTTTGAATCAAATAAAAGTGGAATAAAAGAAAAGTTAAAAATCACACAAATCCTACATGCTTAAGATTTAGCTGTCCCGTTTGTATGGCGGGTGAACTCATTGCTGTTGACTGATCAAACACTGTCATAAATATTATTGTGTATGTAATATAATTAAACAACCTAAATTTAACTGACTCAATCATAACTGTAATCAAAGATAGCAAGGCAACCAAATGAAATAAATACTTTGTAAAATAAAGTGCTTTGTTTCAAGACACAGACCATTGTGGGAAAACAAGTTTCTGAGAATTCCTGAATTAGCATTTTGAGGTATCCTCAAGGATGTTAAGTTTCACTATTACTCACAATGAAATCACGGCATCAATATTGTGCTAAATGAACAATACAAAAAATTTAGTTCTGACATAGAGAACTCTTTCTAATAAATGTAGCTAGGTTTGGAAAAAAAGGAATCTTGTTTTGTGGTGTATCAACAGTTAGTCTGGTCCCTTGTTTAGTAGTTTTCCTCCTTTGCACTATACTGTTACATACCACTCTGAAGACCACACTAGTCAACAAAGCAAAAAGCAGTGGCATAATACACAAATGTTTTCGTGTACATATGATGGTTATTGGAAATAACTGGAAAAATGTTAACATGTTAATGATCTTATAGATGTTGGACATTTTAAAATAACTGTAATTTATACAGAATAATGAACAATTTCATTAGTAAAAGCATTTCATTGACAATTATTATTGACATGATTGTAAAACAAGCATTCAGTAATTAAACAGCATGGTCCACCCCACATCTGGCATGGTTTTCTTGATGTCTATCACAATTTTTTTGGAGAACCCTTGGTAACTTGTGCCCCCACTTATAGTGCAGTCAATATTTTTGGACCCCGTAGTGTGCAAGTTATCAAGGGAGAGGTGTGTTAGGTGTAGAACTTGAACTTGAAGTAACTATGACATGCTGAGGATCATGGTGAGTGGAATATGAAGTAGAAATAGCATGGTACCACACAAGTTGCCAAAGAAAATCAAAAATACTACCTATACAAAGAGGGACAATCATTATGTACAGATATACCAAGAATCTATTCAGTAAAACATCAGAAAATACATTTGGAGATGGATGCTTTTCTGTCAAATTTGGTCAAATTCTGTTAAGCAGCATTTGACAAGATGTCTTTTCCAGGTTTGTCTAATTTTAGCAAATGGTGGCTATATTGGATGGCAGGTTGGAATGTGTACAAAATCTAAGCCTTTTTATGCCAAGATACTTTCTGTCAAAAATTTTGGTCAAATTCTGTAAAGCTATATTTAAGAAGTTCTTTTTTGGTTTTATAATTTTAGAAATGGTGGCCATATTGGATGGTGAACAGATTGGTATGATATGTATAATATTGAAGCAGGATTATACCAGGATGCTTATCACATGGGGTCAAATTCTCCTAATCTGTTGTTTTTTATTGAACAAATTGTTTTTCTTCTATCAGTAATGGTGGCCATGATTGACTATGGGTTGGCATCAATTAAGAAAATTTTAAAGATCCTAAGCTAGGATGCTTTCTCTTATATTTGGTCAAACTCCATTGAATAGATTTTAAGAAGTTGGAAACAGCAATTGTGAATGGATGACACATTACAGACACACAATGACCCATACAACAGGTTCACTTGCCCTAATTGTCAGGTGTGCTGATCAAGTCAAAGCTAATTCAACTATGTTGCTGTATATAATAGCTGCATTTGTAAAAAAAACCAAACAAATCAAGTCTAAGTCTGACCTTTAATGTGGAAAATACCATTTCTTTTCAGCAAAGCACACTTAAAATATATTTTATTTAACTAATTCATCTTCTTGTATAAAATTGTTTAGCAATGAATGTTTAAGATGCTTAAAAAAACAGTGTGTTTATCATGGCTTATTCTCTTTATGCTATTCAAAGTATCACTGTATTGACTTCCTTATTTACATTTTCATTATTTTTCACTTTTTTTCAAATCTGATGCACCAGAACTCTCTGTGGATAACTATTGTTTTAATGCAAAAAAAATTTTTTTCCCCTTCAGTTGGTAGGAAATGACCTTTTGACCCCAAAATCAAGACTTTTTCCTTAACACAGGCACAAACCATCCACAAAGTTTGGTCCAGCTCTGTCATGTAGAGCTAAAATGTGTGGGAGGAAAACCTTTATTCTTTCATTCAGTTGACCTTTGACCTCCAAATCAATATGTTTCTTCCTTACCCCAAGTATAAGCCATCCACAAAGTTTGGAAAGTGATGTAGAAATATTGTATAAAAAGTATTTTCATTCTTCAGTCACAGTATCCTTGACAATAAAACCCCAAACCTGATAGCTTCCTTCCTTGCCCTCAGTGCCAGACATATAAACTTGGTAACTAGATACACAAGAATTCAAATTATTGTGTGGAAACGATTTGTATTCTTTCAGACAGTGACCTAGACCTTTTCACCTCAAAATCAATGATGTTCTACCGTAGCCCTATATACAACCTATTCAAAAGTTTGGTATCTGTAAATAAGGGACAACTTGAGTCACTGTGAAGAAATTAAATAGGTAACAGACTGTCAGACAACATAATAATATAACATGCACTGCCTTACAAAAGTCATATAAAAATCAGCAAAGATTACCCAACCTGGGCCAGCCAAATAATACCAGTTTACTTTATCATCCAACAGCCCAGATGCTGAACTCAATAAAAATATTATTTTCTGTTCCGGTTTTAATGCTACTTTAAATGAGTGCAAGAAACATTCTTGACTGCTTAGATAATATTCTGAACAAATCATACAAACTATTAATGAATTTCTTTGGATCCAATGATTGCTGATTTGCCAGTCAGTGTAGTGATACCTAAAATGAAAGAGAACTAGTATCTGGTTTTTCCAGAAAACTGATGTTTCTCCCAGTTTCATCTGAAAATGGGAAGTTACACTTACCCTGGTATTCATCTGTTTCCAGCAATTTCAGCTGTTCTTCTTCTTTCTGAAATCCAAAAAAAATCAAGGAAATTTAACTTGACATTTGATATGATACATCACTTGCTTGACACTACAGGAAAAATAAGAACCACTGTGTTTTTGAGTACTGATTTTATGAGTTATCATTTACTTACAAGTATTATTATATATTTTAAATGTAAAATCAATGACGATGAGTTTGAAGGAACCCCACAAATAGTATAAAACAAACTTTCTAAGGATAATGTATAAATATCCAGAAATCTAAAATGAACCTGAAGGTCATAGAGTGGAAAGTGTGATGGACAACTTAAAATAGTAACCCTAAGACCTTTACCAGGAAGATAGGACTTCCAATGTTGTGTACAACACAACTTCCAATGATTATGTATCAGTACACTAAATTTTATCCTTTAATCTGTATCATTTGTAGAGTTAAAAACTGGAAGCAAAAGAGTGAGTAAAAATACTTAACCATAACTTTTGATAGGACATTAATGTGTTTTGCAACACTCCTTTACTAAATTTCATGCCTTATCTCAAACTGCTTAAAGGTTATAAAGCAGAAACAAAAGTGTTGGTGACATTATGAGCAAAGACCATGAGACTGAAGATGACCAATGATGTGGAATCACGCCTTCTATTATGATTTTGTACAAATATACAAAGTTTATCCTTTAATCTCTAATGGCTATCGAGTGAAAAGAGAAGTGAGTGAAAACTTAAACTACTTAAATGTGGCAAAAGAACTCCAAATGAGGCACACCTTCAAAAGGATGGATAATTTACGACTGCACAAAGTTTTCTCCATTAAACTCAAATGGTTTTACAATACTACAGCAGGAACAGAAGTGTTATGGACAGATGAAGGAATGGAAACATGGATGCAAAATCCCCCTGCAGTTTAGAAAATTTTGGGGAACAAGTTTGTGAATACAAATTTGGACAATATTATCAAATGGTTTACAATATATATGTATGAGGATGGAGACAGACAATGACGATAAATATATCTCCTGTCACATGTGCATGGACATCTCTCCAGTCTAATTAGCATGAATATCTCTCATGTCTAATGAGGATGTATATCAATCCTGTCTAATGAGGATGGATATCACTCCTGTCTAATGAGGATGGATATCACTCCTGTCTAATGAGGATGGATATCAATCCTGTCTAATGAGGATGGATATCACTCCTGTCTAATGAAGATGGATATCACTCCAGTCCAATAAGTATGGATGTCTCCCCTGTCTAATAAGGATGGATATCATTCCCATCTATGATGATGGACATCACTCCTGTCCAATGAGCAAGGATATCACTCCTGTTAAGTTTAGACTGACATAAATCCTGTCAATAGAAACTTTTTTGCATCTTTCCAATTAAATAAATATACATGTTGAAGAAAATTGTTATAGCATAATTTCTAAAAAGCTGTAAAAATATGTTACCATTTCTATTGGAGGAACCCTTCTGGAGAACACCCTCATCTTGCCTCTAAAAGTCTTATTGATGATGGAACTTTTCAGCTTTTTGGTCCCATTAAGGGCTGTGTGAAGGGCATTCAGAAACCAGGACATGAACTCCAGGGAATCACCTATCAGCACAAAGAAGCAAAGTATTATTTCAAAAAAAAAAAATCAGTAAGATATCTGAAGGATTTTTATAAGCCATCTGAAGCTGAAAAGTCTTCAAGATTCAATGGGAATGATTTGTGAATTCTACCACATATATTCACTTCAAGATTCAATAGGAATGATTTGTGAATTCTACCACATATAGTCACTGATAAGTTGCACTTTTATTACTCACAATTCATTAGAAACCTGGGTGTTAAACAGATCTTCATTGTAAATTGTGTTCATTTGAGTCCATTTTATATTTAATAGCAGTAGAGGTAATAATGTTTAATATATAAGATTTCCAAATAGTTGATGATCAAGAAACTTTTTTTAAAGCTCATATTGAAAAGACAAGTGGTTCATCTCATCTTACATACTCTTCTAAATCCTTATCTGCTGTCAGAAACAAGCAAGTCAAAGCAAGTTTGAAGACCTTCTTTTCCTGGTAACCTACCTGGCTACCAACTAATGGTGAAATATGTCCAACAGAGTTGCCTATCTGTGCTCAGTAAGTCAGTAAGTCATTAAACCATGTAACAATCTCTTACTGTATAAGTTAGGCATATTGTTAAAAAAATGTATTTCATCCAGTGTATCTTCCATGCTGCACCTCTGAGCACAATAAAATTTGCAATGAATCACAATTGACAAGTTTGTATAAAGCAGATGGAACAGTTAAAGCAGTTATCATGGTGCTTAACTCTGTTATATATGTTATGTAGCAAACTTCTATCTTATCCTAAAATCTTATTCTTAAACACAGACACAAGCAAATCATAAAATTTTAAAGCTGGATACTTTAGCCAGTGAAGGTATAACAGCTGATAATCTGACACAAATGCAATGTTAAAAAAAATGAATGTATGGCAAGGGTAATGGGATCATTGCCTCACCATATCATATTAATAACAGTACTTCAGACAATTAGTGGTAAACAATGCCCAAGATAATGGAATAATCACACAGCTAATTATAAAAGGTTGGTTTGACCAAAATGAGAAATGGTTTTAATTGTTTCTTTATAACTGTGCAGAAATTTAAAGAAAACAATTAAAAAGGAGTTAAAATGTACATACAGATGCTAACTTATTTCAATTCTTATCAACAGACCTTCTTATAATGAATAAGAACACATACAAATAATTTGACCTGTAGTCAGTGGCAAATGCAATTATAAAATTAATGCAAAAAACCCCTAAAACAAATGAATTAAATATAAACATTCAAAACTGTGGTGACATAATAAGAAAGCAATAAATGATGAAATAATATACAGGGCCCCTGAAAGTGAAAAGAGCCAATAAATTTGACATAAAGGGCCGTCTTTTTCGGAAGCATAAAAAAGTGTCATCTTCTCATTAGCATTCTAAATTTATTTGCTGCTTATTTCCTTTTTTTCAACAAATAAAATGTTTTGTAAATATTTTTTAAAAAATGTTTGCAATATTAATTAAGGGAAGCCATACAATTATTCTGCACCATTTTCAAAATATGTTTAAAACTAGCAAAGAATGCAGCCTTCAGTAATGCTTCAGATAAAAAAAGCAATAAAAAACAAATGAAAAGATGTCAAATAGTAACAAGGACAGTGGTTTGATCCTCATATCAAAGCTGGTTAAATATAAAATTAAAATGTTCCAATAAAGGCTTCAAAATAACCCAATGGGTAAAGCACATCCGCTTCTAAATTTTATGCAAAACCTTTCTCATAGCTGCCAACCGTCCAGGCTTGCAATTAGTGAAAATAGGGATAACAATTTGTGAATTTTAACAATAATTTGTAAAGCGATCTTCAAGTCCAAAAATATTTGTCAGAACAAATGTTGATCAGTGTCTATATTGTTCATTGTACAGATCCAGCTGAAAAGGTAGATTGTGTTAAACAAGAAAACCCACAATGTTTCAGCATTGGTAGCTTGCTGGTCTTCCATTGATGGCTTAAAATATTCCAGAGCTGAAAATCTGCTAGAGTTCTTAATTTTCTCAACCTCTATCTGCTTTTTGCTTCCAATGTGCTACCCCACATCATTCAGCCAAAAAGTCTGAGTTTCCTCTGACCATTGCCACCCCATTTTTAATATTTGGACATTTATGTTGGGGTGTAGGGTCAGACAGTCCACTGTGGAATTTGCTGACACCATTTGATGTTAGCATTGGGTAGCCACATGCTAGCAGGCCTAGCGAACTTGAACGATCTTTCATTGAGATATACCTGCATTAAATTAATAGGAATATGATTTATTTTCTCAGAAATTGTGAGTAGTGTAGTCACATGACTACACAAATCTTGTAACCTATATGTTGGTGTTGGATGGTTGAATGCATGGCCAATTTTTAGTATATTCCAGACATAACTATTTTCACAGTTCATTTCTTTTTTCTTTGTGGTGAAGACATTTTCAATATCAATGCCAAATGGTAATTCAGATCAGTGTTGGCGGCACATACACTGAGCAAAATTCCGGTTAGGCTCCAGTTTCTCTCAAAAGCATTTGTAGAACTACTCATATACATATAGATTAAAATAAGCTGAAATGCTTGCTACCAGGCCAACTGTATCAATCAGCTATAGTTCTACTAATGACACGACCATTTTGGCAACTGCAGATATCATGACAAGCTCTTACTGGGAAATCAGTTATTTTATTAAAGATTTAAAATAACTGAGAATTGTGAAATTCATGATTTTTTTGGCATGTGGCATGAATCTGTGAATCATTGAAAAAGTCATGAAATTCATGCCAAGATCATGAGTGTTGGCAGCTATGCTTTTTAGCTACTGCATTTTTATTCTTTGCCCACCTTTTAAAGAGACTTTACCATAAGTATTTATATACTTGACCTGTTCTAGGTTGGGACTGGAAATTCTGTTAGTGAAAACATAAAAATCCTTTTTACAGTCTAGATGCCAATACCTTATAAACCTTCTTAAAATCTACTCCAATTGCAAAACTGCACAGACCCATATCTGAAATCACATAATGCACTGGCAGTCCTGGGTCAATGCAGTTTGTTTGGCATAATCTGTACAATGAACAACATAGGCACTGATCAACTAGCACAAAATGTGATGGCAGATAAGGGACAATAGTGTTTGCAGGTGGACTTGACAAGAATTGGAGTGTACATGGTAATTACCATTATAATCTTGAAGTTAAAATTATGTGATTGCAAAAAAGTTTCCTTGCGATTGCCCTGTCTTGACTCCACCCTTAAGGAAGAGCCACTTGTGTGGGTTGCTGGGGGTATGTGAGTTTGTCTCAGGGGCTAAGTTCCTTTGTGTGTAAGGATGGACCCTATGGCCAATGCTGTTGCATTTATAAAACATTGTCTTTTCATGCCCAGTGAGTATACATATGATTAAAGGATGAGGATCTGAATAGGGAATAACCAATTAGCATTTTCCTACTGATTTTCGATTCCGGATTTTGGGCATGAAATTTTTCAGATTCCAGATATAATTTGATTAATTGGAAATGCCTACACAAGGAGTTATTTGCCTCTAGCACATCCAACCAAAATCTCACCTCTGCATCCCTGACAGCTGAATTCATTTGCTAGCACGAATTGGATTTATACCTAGCTGAGAAAAATCATCCACACACACACACACACACACACACTGGAAATCCCGAGAGAAAACATTCCAGCTTCTGACAGCTGTTGCTAAACATTTTTAGTCAATATGGCCCTCTAGCGTCGATAGTGAAAGAAGTTTTAGCACAAAGTAGAGCACTAAGTGCTGGGTTTCTGAGCCTAGATCTGAAATCAATTTTTTTTTTGTTAACAATATTAAACAATCTCTGTCAGCATTAGAATGGTAAAGAACCAATATTCCTTTCATAACCTGACAAAGAAGTGAAAATTTATATCTTTCAGTTGAAATAAGGTTTCATTACAGATCAACTCTGTCCACAGGAAGTACATTGTCAGGTAGAATGCCAACTTGATACTTCAGAATTTCTTATTCTAATTTATTGGCAGCCTTTCCTGCAGCAAGGTGCATCAAATGATAGGGACAACCTGATATGTACACTGATGGAGACATTTTTCAAAATATAAAATGCAACTTCTTTATGAATTCCAGTCATCACTGATGCTTACCAGCTGAAAACCCCATAGAGTTTTGTCAACTTATGCATATTCAAGCATTATCAAGCAATTCAAAATTTGTTCTCCAGTGGAATCTATTGTTAATTCTGGTAATGAAAGAAGAGCACTCTGACTTTGCCCTTTTCATTGTCAGAGTCTCTTAAACAGACTTAATAAAACTTTTTGTCATCATAATCAATACTCCTCTCTTTTGCAATACCAAACAGCCCAATTGTTATGGCCTCTGCAATTTTGAGTGATACAGTATCTTCTAAATACCTAACAATATTAAATAATTTTCTTCTTGCACATGTATGCATATTTTTGACAATTTTGGTTTCAGGAAACATCTTTTTGAACAAAGCACCAGCATAGTCATCTACCACTAGGGGTAGTATGTGTTCTATTAAGAACTCAGTAAATAACACCTCTGCATTTATAAAATTTGTATTCACAATTGAGCACTGCTGTAAAAGAGAAGTTACCTTAGTTAATAGTAAAGCAACATAATTCAAGGTTTCTTTGTTTTACTACCAAGACCAATATTAAAATCCTTTCCACACAGCCTGTAATGGGCATGAAGCTGCCCTAGAATGGAATGCTGTATTATGTAATTCATGTATTTATTTCTGAATGTTTTTTGTCTTTATCAAATCCTCCTGTGAAATTACCTGAAAAACATTTTTTGCTTCCAACATATGCATCAACTAGAATAAATCTGATGACTTTTAGTGCCAAATAGCTACAGACTGGTTATGCACCAGATATAAAATAGAACAAAGAATTTGCGAACAAATATTACAAATTAGAAAACCAGCCTGTTCTCTCCTAAAAATGCCATACAGCTGAGCTGCTAAAAATAGAAACCTATCTCGTTGTAAGGTACAAGCTGTCTTTTCTAGAATATGGTCTGTGGGATTATTGGGATGTTAATAGAAATGAGAAAACAAATTAATAATTTTTTTTAGTGGGATATATATCGAAAACATGTAATCTAGACATGTTTACGCATAAGGTGTAATTTAGTGAAAAAAGCTTAAAGATTACTCCAAAAGCGTAATGGTTGGCATGCATGCTTATCACTACAGCCTGGGAATAATTATTCTAAATAGTGGACAATGAAAAACAATGTAATGACCTGCCCAAAACTGCTCCCATTCCTGCACTGTCTAGAGAGTGTCATTCATGGAAAAAAGAAAGGATGAATAAGACTGAACCGTATCTGTAAAGTTAACTAACCTTGCTCAGTGATCTGAAATTTCTTCCTGCTACATAGGACCACAGCTTGAAGCATCTCATGAGGACTGACATGGGCCTTAAAGTTCCGTGGATTCCATAACTTACGCAACAACTCTCCAAACCTTTGAGTTAATAGTGACATCTGATCACCTGGAGGCCGCTGTATGGTTTTGTAATTCTGCTCCTGGAGAAAATAGTCCCTCAGTGGGGAGACATGAGAGAGAGCCTAAAAAACAGCAATAAAGGAGGATTTGGTTTTACTTTTAATACAGTTCTTATCTATTATCCAAAGCATTTTCTTTTATGGATAATTTAAAATGTCCTTAATAACTGGGAATCATTTATGCACATTCAAAGCACAAGAAATCTTATTTTACTTGTATGGAAAATGGGAAAGAGATAAAAATATGTATTTGTTTATACACTAAGGGATAACAATAATCTTTTCTGGTTAATAAGTTCCATTTTTTTGTCATTGTTTAAAATTAATAACTTACTTCAATTTCTAGCATGGAAGCAATTTTACTGAATTAAAATTTTAAGAATTCTTGCATGCTGACATTTTTAAAGGCTTATATTTCTGTTGCATGATGATTAGGTTTGATGATAAATACTTTTATCATATGTGATAAAATTCACTTGCTAGCTGAAGGTCTTTCAATGAAAAAAAAATGCTCCAGATTTTTAAAAAAAAATTACCAAATCTGCCTGCCTTTAAGTTGATGTGGAGTATAAGTCGACTGAGCAAATTTGGCAAATTTTCCATCAATCATCCATATATAAGTTACTGCTGAGTATAAGACGAGGCCAGATCAATACCTCAGCTCCGTCTATTTTCACTTTATTCCTCACAGCATCATCAATTTTATCCTATATGTAACTCTGTAACCTTTCCAGTCTGAATCAATAAATGTAACTAAAAGTACCTAATTTGTTTCACATGAAGTATTTAAAATGTATTATGTACTTTTAGCTGCATATCATGAAGCTGACCTGAAAATTTATTGAGATACAGATAAAATTCACGATGCAGTGTGGAATTAACCTATAATAAAACTTTTGGTTTAATAAATAATAAAAGTATCAATATATGCCATTTCAGATTACCAGCAATAGGGAAATTGCATCATTGATGCTAAAATGTTTTTTACCCACATTTTCCTTTTTGGTGGGGGAAAAAGAGATACAGTGAGAGACACATATATATTCCAATGCATGTTTCTTCTTGCACTCAGGATCAAAACAAAATATGGTATTATTTTCTTCACCTTATTGCCCCCATCTAGCTGAAGCTTTTCTCAAAGAGAAAAAAAAAATAATAAATTAAATAGTAAATGTAAACTGAAAATATATACCAAACTCCCTCAGGGTTTGAATATTCATAATAGTTGTATCTATACACACTCCATTTACAAGGTTAAATCCCAAGAATGACCATTTTGAATATGTCTAATTTTCCATTCCAAATAAATAAAATTATTTTTTTAAAAGTGCAGGTTCTCTTCCTGTTCTTAGGCAGCAATTGTTTCTGATCTTTGCTCATGCTATATGTTACTGTAAATTGCTGTCAGTCCTATTAGAAAGTTCAAAAGACTTCACTGGTTGAGAAATTTACACAACACCTGGCATTTCTATTCATTATATGGTACCATATTGATAATACCCATGTTTAGCCTCATTTACCTATTGGTAGTCTCAAAAATCTGATCTGGTATGCCAAATCTAGACCTCAAACAGGTGTTAGCTATGGTAAACCTAACTACAGTTGTAGCTTATTTAATTAACATGTATGAACCTCTACAAAGCCATATGATTCATGCACAATGGAAGAGATAACTAAAACTAAAAGGAATTGCTTACCTAGTATTATTAATTGATAATGGAATATGGTACTTTTGTACATGAGTATGATGACAGTCATCAAGTAAGTGAACAATAAATGATTACAATAAAATCATAAATACATCTCTCTCTCTCTCTCTCTCTCTCTCTCTCTCTCTCTCTCTCTCTCTCTCTCTCTCTCTCTCTCTCTAACATAATGGGGTGTAATTTTTAATTGATCTTGAGATAAAGTAAGAAAATTGTGATGCAATATCTGTCTCTGTCATGGTTATTCATCTTCTAACTTTTCAATTCAAACAGACCCATATCAAATTTAAACAACTTAAATTACAAGCAAAGTATATTACTAATACATGCAGCTTTAGCATAATTACACTTGATATTTAACACTGAAAATCATGTAACTGTTTCAAATCCTCAATGTGGAGTCCTATATTTTTGCATACACGATCTCTTCCCCAAACGGAAATATGTTTATACATATTATTTCAGTGTATTTTTGGAGAATGTTTTCTATACAAAAAATTATGTGACATACGATAAAGTGACTTAGATGACAAAATCCATATATAAGACAATTCATTTAAAAACACGAAGCTAAGATTTCCTGGTGAAGAAGTATCATCTTACATGCCGGCAAATATGGTAGTAAAGTTCAATACTCTTTTAAAAAAAATAATTTAATACAAAACTTAGCTTATAAATGTTTTGTAGCATTTCTTCTGAATACCAATCATGATTAGCTAATTGAATGGATACTCACTTGTAATATGACATTGCAATAATCATTTGCTTTGATGTTATTCAAGCCAACAATACCTGAAAAAAAGTGAATTCTCAATTAGAATTGCTAATTTAAAATCATTAAATAAGAGGAATATCAATGGCATGCACTCATAAAATATCATTTTGAAAAATATGACTGATTCAGACTGAAAAAAATCTGAAGTTGAGATACTATGATTTTTCACCACTGCATATCTCCACATCTACTGCTAGCACTATTAACCCCCAGCCCTTATCTGCACATTACATCAGCATAATGTTAAAAGCCTCAAGCATTTTATTTACTGGCTTGGCTCCTTCTGAAAAAAAATAACAGATATTACACTCAGTGCATACATCTGAACTTTAAAACCACAATGGCACAAAAAAGTTTTTTTTTTCTGTCTCAGGCTTTGGAAATGACCTGCCAATGATGTATTTTCTGACCGTCAGACTCCCAAGAAACAAGGTGGAGTGTCAATATTTCAAATTTGTTAGAACATTTAAGGACATGTGAACTGACAATTCTGTGATGTTCATCCTTGATATTTGAATAATTTAAAACCTTAATAGTTGTAGGATATTTTTGCATATAAATTGATTTGAGCAGCTGATAAGAGAATACAGTAATCCCCCTCTTTAACAGTCCCCCTCACCAGCGGCCACCTGCTCATGGCCAGAATCTGAAGGCACCGACAAATTTGTGTTCAAAATTACCCCTCACGAAAGGCCACCCGGCTAACGTGACCAATGGCCAACATATTTGTGCAAAAATATAAAATTTACCCCTCATAAGCGGCCGCATTTTTTTTTGTAATATGTATTCAGAACAAATTTTATTCCAATTGTGTTAAGTAATCCGATTTCTGTTTCCCGATGTCAGGTTTTCGTTCTTCAAAAAAGTGTTGTACATGTACCACTAAGGTTAATATATCATTTACACCTCACAAGAAGCCACATTTATTCCATAAAGCCGAGAAAGACTCCAATTTTAATCCATACAAAAAGGTAAGTACATATAATCCGTATATCTTTACTGCGAGTTATCATAAGATGCCTGGTTTAGGCACTGATAATTGTTATGATTACACTTAGTAGTAACAGCTGAGAAGTGGCAGTATTGATGTGCAATACAAAAGTCAGCTGGAAAATGGTTTGATAGCCTTTAGGGCTTCTCTTTGCAAGATGTTGAGCTTGTTAACTTCCATAATTAGTGGATATTACACAGCAATTGTCAAGTTTATAAATCCTAACAGCCACAAGGTGCTATTGTTCAGATCAAATCTGCATACATATCCAAGCCATTTTTTGCGCTAAATGTAAAAACACTATGGTACCAGACTGCAACTAATGAATCACATGAAAATTGCTGCCTTTAAAAATACATGACATCTTGTTTAAATGCAAAAAAAAATTGTTTTATCAGTCTTGTAGTTGCAACATTGATGATTATAACTGGACGTAATGTCAAGATCACATGGTCAGCATTGGCTAAAAATAGAAACAGGGTACTAGACAAAGACCAAAAATCATGTGACAACACAACTTGTCGCTTCCTTTACGAAGAAAGCATTTCTTCCGCTCAACAAATGTGTCGTCCGCATAATTAAATCACATACAGTTAGCAACATCAGAATAACTCATTACCAAACATTAACATGTCATCACGTAAACAGAGATGGTTATTTCAGAAAACATTGGTTATTATAGTCTTTGATATCGGGTGAGGTGGGGAGGGGGACTGGTCGAACAATTTTAGGTAGAAAAGACTTGAATAAAACAATTTTATGTTGAAAAGACTTGAATAAACAACATCGTAACCGATAAGTTATTTAGCAGCAGTGGGAAAATGGAGCAAATGGAAAGAGAATTGTGTATGTGCCAAGATTTAAATGACATTTTTGAATGGTTCTGCAATGTGCATGACAACACCCGCTCGCATATCACACTTACGCCAAGAATAAGAACTATTAATGTATATTCGGTTGAAATAAGTCAACTATTATAGTACAAGAACCGTTCAATATTTAATGTTGCTTTTAAACATTAAATGCTTTGAAAAATGAAAAAGAGAAACAGTTACAAAAATAAGATTGAATATTTCTTACAAAATACTTTATAAGTATTTCTCATTATTCAACACGAGACAATAAGTCTTAAATATCTTATGTTTCCACCAATAATGAGGAAATTACAGATATGAGCTAATGACTGCCCAAAAAAACTGCCTTTTGTGATTTTCATTATGATTTTTGGGGTAAAGTGTCAAGTGACTCTTCGGTTTTTAAATCTTTTGAGAACCCTGATGATGGTGAATGAGAGGATTCCAGAAAAAAAGGCTTAATTAAAAAGTGATAAAACTCAAGCTGGGTATAATCCCAATGTTTAAGAAGAATAAGCACACAAAATTAGCAAATTCATTGACCCAAAATGCAGTGACTATATCTTTCTGGTGTAACAATTCTGGACATTACATTTCACCAGAGAAAAGAATGAAAACAGCATTACACACTGGACAACTGTGCAGGATGTCTGGGGATGATTCAGCGTTCTGGAATTATTTGGATGACCTTACTGAGAGGGCAATAGTAACAAGTATGGTATTACTGATATTAAAATACATGAATATGAATCATGCTATTCAACCTATGAAATGATCAAAATGTATATCAACTTGAAAGTCTTGTAGTCTTGAGAAGGATAAAAGCAATTTCCTTGCGCAAGGAAAATCTTATCTAAAACAGGTCTGGGTTTGCATGCAGAGATGATTAAAAACCAAATCCCTCACACCATGCTTCTTGCAGACGTAAACAACTGCCAAGATGGATCACTGTAATGAATTATTAATATCAGCTCAAGATTAAAGTAACCAGAGTAACATGCAAAAGGTAAACATCATTCTGCATCAATTCTTCAACTTTTACATTGATCTGCATGTCAAAATGGCAAAATTATCAAACTCAGACTTTGCTGGCTGTCAAATTGAAGTCACTTTAATGGAGTGTTCCTTAAGTACTGAGGGTACCTGTTGTGGTGGTTCTCTATTTTATATGAAACCAATAAAACATTTAATGGGTTTACCTGGTAAGAAAGACAAACCATTCCCTTCTTGTTTATTGTTTGTTTTTTTTTTAACAAGACATAAAATAACTTTCCATGTGTACACTAACCTGGGAGATAGGTAGTCCCATCATAGGCTCGAGATAACTTTGGGTTGATGTCCAGATTATCTATATGGTGCTTTGTGAACATGGGATTCAGCACATACTGTTGAAAGAAAGAAATTATCAGAAACCTGATAACTGAAAAAGAAACTAGAAAAAAACCTCTGATGCTAAATGTTTTCTTAATGTTTGTCAGAAAGCATGAAAATGTTGAGCATACACCATGTTAGGAAAGTGATATCTAAGCTTTCTTAAAATTTTTATATGCTGGTAACTATATCTGATGTATGCTAGATCTGTATGTAATAAAAGGCCAGGGGTCCTGAGTGACCTAGTGGTCTAAATTGATCTTCGTTACGGATCACTGCTATCTCACCTCTGTCTGTGGGTTTGAGTCTAAGATTCGGGGAATGTGGATATGTGAGAAAGCTTGCCAGTAGCTTTTCGTGGGGTTGGTGGTTCTTTCTTCGGATTGGATTTCCTTTCCCGGTTTCTTCATCCAGCATTAATACTGGCCGCCATGTATAGCCCATAATGTGCTGAAAAATGGTGTTAAGCCCCACAACAACAACATGAGGCCCATATCAGTATTTTTCTGTCACTTCACTTCACTATGTACCTTACAAAAAGATGCTTTTCTGAGCCAATCAATATAAGAAATCTGTACCTAGTTCTCAATGACCAAATTGGTTTGGACCAAATTTACTCTATATTGATTTCACATTCTGCCCTCTAAAAATGATCCACCATGTCAATTTTTACAGAAATGTTTCTGAGAACTCTGCTTGAAAATATCAAAACTACCTTCAATTAACATAATGGCATCTCCCTCTCTATTTGAAGTTATAAAGTTCTATTTTCATATCAGAGTAATTGTTGTTGTCATAGGGTTTACCACCATTTTTCAGCACAAGATAGGCTATACATAGTGGCAAATATAAATGGTGGAAGAAGAACCTGGCAAAACCCCGGAAAGAACTACCAACCCACGAGAAGCTACTGCCATACTTTCTCAAGTACCCACATTGGCTGAACTTGAGACTTGAACCCACAGAAAGATGAGATAGCAGTGATCCGTAACGGTGAGCACTTTAGACCACTTGGCCACTTGGGGCCCCCATATCAGAGTTAATTAAACATGAAGAAAGAAACTTTTAAAAACTTACCAACAATATTTTGAGAAATTTGCACAAATATCTTATGAAATTTATTAACAAACAATGACTTCTTCATTTCATTGTTGGCTTTCCCTTTAAGGTAAGCAAATCGTAACATTTGTACTTAGAGGATTAATAAAGCAAGAGTTACTGGAGAATTATTTGAACTGCATATTTGAATAATGCCACCTACACATACTTATATAATGCCACCTACACAGTGTTCATTCCTGAAATAAAAAAGTGGTGCATAATGGCCCCAACCTGGTAAAAATGTTGTGTCATTTTCAGAAGAAAACACCTTAGGGTTTACAAATAACTTTACCTGTTTCTTGTTTATTCAAGAAATTTAAAGAAATATCATAATTATATGATATCCTATCATAGACTTATTCATCTCTGCAACAAATATTAAATTTTCCAGTATTACATGCTTTGAATTAGTCATTGTCAAACTAAAGCATATTCTTCTACAGTTATACCTACTGTTGAGGAATCAGTTGATTTAGACGAAAAGGAAATCACAGAAAACCTTGCAATACTCTGACTTGACAAATGATTCTAGGTACATAATGCTAATAAAGTTAGCATTTATTGAAGCAATTAATAAATTCATGTCCTGAAGACCTTTGATCATTATCAGACTCACCTGTTGCAAACCTTTTGTACTGGGGTTTGAATTTCCCATTCTCAAGTAATCATTTGCCATAAAATTTATCAAGAACTTTTGAAGTCTAAGTATCGTCATCTAAGTTTGCAACTTTCAAAATAAATGCAGCAATGTTTTTGTTGAAGATTTCATCTTTACATTCCATTGGCACTACCGATTGAAGCACAAAAGGAAACTTTTATTCCTGTCCCACCCACCCACACTACAATGAAGCCCCTGTTAATGCTTTAATAAATAAAACCCTCATTTTTAAGAGTTTAATGTTGTTTTATTGAGTATCGTGATATAAACTGTCAGTTGCCGACTCGCACAGCAAATAATGCCCAAAGGATATGCTTTAGTTTGCAATTAAAATTCTTTTTGATTTTATTTATTACTTTTTTTTAAGAAAAGATTTATTACATTTTTTTTTAGCAAAGATTCCTATCAGTTTTAGAACCTTATTTAAGCATATGAATTCTTGTTGACGGTGTCTGCTATGTGGCTATTTATATTATAGGGGATTATCCATCTGTAACATAATTGCTACATCAGCATCAAACAAATTCTACTAATGGTAGGCAATCTAAGGTTTTGAACATTCTGCAGCATAGTCTTAATATTTTTTCTAAATTGTCACATAAGATTTGAGTAGAAATTCAATATTCAAAACAAAGGATGTGTACTTTATTTGACATACAAATTACTCTTGGATCTGATACTTTCATGAATTCAATCTGACTTGGTCGAATTGTTATGGTTCAGACACATGAGTAAAAAAAATTTTGTTTCTTTAAACCTTGTTTCGTGTTCATTAACAGTTTAGGCTACCTATAGGGGCTGACCATTACAATCAGGGTCTATTTCCCAACCACTCATCATGTAACAATCATGGTAGGTGTCTTACACTGTAGGATTGTGAGTCCATTATGTTAGTCTTTGAAACCTCCCCCATAAACCTTAAATCCATTTACCTATAGTTTTAAATTCATTTTAACAAGATGCAGTAAAAGTGTTGTTTCTCAGCTATTTTTTCTTCAAATCTAGATAAAGAAAGAATATCTTTAGAAAATATACAAAGATGTGTTATATGATTCTGTCAAATCAATTTAATCAATTTTCTAAATTAAACCCGCTGTTTTTATTTGTTTTAAAGGCATGCTGGGAGTATACCTTCAATTCAGTGTTGACATAAGTTACTTTGCATGTGACTCTATTTACAGAAGTTAGTAGAAAGTAGTTCTCCATAAAGTTTGTACAGAAATAAATGCAACTAGGCCTGATCACATGATTATGTTCTGACCAATAGAAATTTTCCCTACATTAATCATTTGATACAACTACAATTATAACATATTAAATGTTCATTTGGATTACAACTCACAATGATGTCCTCGAGGGATGAGTCAATGATCTCATAGTTGTCAGGTAGACAGTAGAACTTGTGTGTCTCCAGGTTAAGAAAGACATGATGGCCTTCCTGTACACTGTGGGTATAGGCATGAGACTTTGGGCCACGACCTGCAAATATCATATACAAAGAAATCATTTTTATTCAAAAATTAGACTCACACCAAATTCTTGATATGTCAAGTGGCTGATATGGTAACTACCATAAGGAGGAAACTGGAGAACACGGCTATCAGACCTTGCAAAGCTAGAACCCACTGCAGATGTAAAAGGTATGCTGCCACTAGACAATAAAAGACATCTTTCTTGGATATATTATATATTTCTTGGTACTGATCCTTACCATTTTCTATATGGGCCTGCAATATGAACAGATGTCCATCTCTGTCAATATTCAACAATGTGATCTATAGTATAACTATAAATGTAGCCAATATAAATAATTTGTATTATGCTGTATGTGTACCCTTTACAACCACCAATCCCAAAGGTTGCATCAATGATTCAATAACTTTATTATTCAGATTTTCTCAAGGTTGATAAAGTGTGGTGGGTGTGCTACATTTTAATCTTGAAAGTCCAGTTGCTGCTACACTTTCATACTACCGCTAACCCTAATTTACATGGCTGCAATGTATTGATTTGGGCAAAGTGATTACTTTGTAGTGTTTTTTTTACAAAATGGCCATGGTTAGTGGGTACCCAAAAGTTCTCAAGTGCACCTGGAGCATATTTGTTCATTGCAATGGATACTAATATATACTGATAGGGTAAGAAAGATTGACAAAAACCCAACAGATTAAGATCTAAGTTCTAAGGAGTTGAAAGGCATTAAACAAATGAATTAGAAATCATGTCTTGAAGGATAAATGGACCGTATTTCAGTAATTATGGGCAAACTTCCAAAATTATGTATTCAATCAATAATTATCAGATTGTTTATCAGCTAAGATTAGATTTCCATGCATGTTCTCCCAATGACCTTGTACTGTTTTAATATTCTATCATTTCTACCTCTGTTATTTTTTAAGCCAACCAATCTGCTATGCACCAGTGATTGTATACAATAATGTTTCCTACTATTCTTTCAAAATTAATTTGTTATCATATCATTATGTGACCTTATTTCAAGTCCTATTCTATGAATGCCACCTTTTCTAACTGTTTCAGGATCATGTAATTAGGATATTCAGGGATAATTACTCCCTCTCTTTGACTTATCTTACTTGGCCCCCTGGCAGTGCATGACTAACACCTATTAGTGCTGTATGGTTCAGTCATTTCACTGACAATCTTGAATAGTCTGCAATTATCAAGTCTGGTGTTGATTTATATGATGTACCAGCCATTTTCACTATTAGTTTCAAAGATGTAAAACATTTTACTTTCAAGTCTGCTATATACTTATGTATTAATATGGAAAAAAAATCCACAATTTTCCCACCACAACGTAAGTCCAATGGTGAGATCAACTGTAGAGATTGCTATTTAGTTCTGACAGTGAAGTAAAAAAAGGATCTAAAAAAAATAATTCTTTTTTTAACAAAAGATCATCCCCCTTTCACTTGAAAGCAATAGAATAGGTGCAATATATCTTCACATTTTACTGGTTTTAACAAACATTATTCAATAAAACTGTTGTGAACTTAATTATGTTTTTCATTTACACTTCAGAAAGCAACAGGTGGATCAAACATTACATTCACAGTCTTTATACAATTTGCTTAAATTCATCTCAAAAGTAGATAATTAATTATGAATCAGGTAGCTATGTGTCTTATTTACATCCATTAATAACATCTGTCCTCAATTTTCTTTGATTGTGAATCAACCATTTCATCTAAGATGAGGATAAAGAATGGGCTGACAATTAGACTTTCAATCAATTACTAGTAAAAAAAATTCTCAGACTGCACACAATTTTGGTTTGAGATTATTTAAAAGCTAGTTTGCAGATAGTTGAGAGATGAAACAAATTATAATTTTTTGGGACAATTACAATTACTAAAAAATAATTCTCTCAAATGTTATCTTACGGGGGAAAAATGTCATAAATGCTATTGTAAATTTTGAAATATATTTTTTAAAGTTTGGTATTCGAAACTGATGCAGTGGCAGTAAACATTATTTTCATTTGAAAAGTTTGTGAAGTACACATAGACCTTATTTACCTACCGTACAGTTCCAAATCCTATGCAGCTCAATGGCTTGTTGCTGTCTCTCAACTTCATGTAATTCTTGGAACTTGAATTTCAATTTAATCATGATGGCAATCAAAATTCCTACCATGATTTGTGGGAGAAATAAGCTTTGACAGTATAGCAAGCCCTTGATATTACAAATTCCTTCATATATTGAACACCGGGGCCCTGAGTGGCCTAGTGGTCAAAAGGGCTGATGGTTATGGATCACTGCCATCTCACCTCTGTCTGCTTGAGTTCAAGTCCATGCTCTGCTAATGTTGGTAAATGAGAAAGCCTGCCAGTAACTTCTTGTGGGTCAGTGGTTCTTCCCGGGGTTTACCAGGGTTCTTCCTCCACCATTAATACTGGCTGCCATGTATAGCCTATATTGTGCTTAAAAATGGCATTAAACCCCATAACAACAACAACAACATATATTGAACACCCATATGGGAACCCATACACTACTTGTATACACACAAAATTCATTGTCATTAATGATTTGTATGGACTCTAAATTGTTCATTATATAGCAAATGACTACTGTAATAAGATGGAATGAGGAAGAGATATTCAGATTTGAAACTGATTACTAGTGGGCACTTACATTTCAGTTTGGGGCACATCTAGATATTAGCTGATACTCACCCTGGAAATACCGTCCACACACCAGGCAGGCATAGACATTGATGTGAGATAAGGAGACTGAGCAGAGCTTCTCAAAGTCGAAATCCAACAATGACCTGTAAATCAAACTAAGTTTTACCCATCTTTCAAAGAAATTACATTCAAATTATCACATACATTCAGTCTCGAATGATTTTTTATTCATGACTCAATCTGTCATCCATCAACTTGTAATGAAAATTACTAATATGGAAAAATTTGTTGACGCTTCACATGTATTTAATTTTTGCTGAGGCAATTAATATTGTACTGACTTTGGTCTTAATAAGGTATATAGCTGATTATCACAGTGACCATTATTAAAGTTGTTTTCTAGAATGCTATTCCATACTTAATTGCTTATTATTACTACATTTTGCCTTGTTATTACAGTCAATTAAAATATTCAACTTAATTTCATGTACTCTGAGCTGTTTCTGGAATTAATTTCAGGTAGGAATACTTTAAAGAACTTGTCCGAAGACCATTTAACACATGAAATTTTAATCAGAATGGACAACATAAAACACTATGAACAGCCTGAATTATTTACACGCCCATTTATGTATTTAAAGTATGAGCCTTCCAATTTCAGGGATTATGATGGATTCAAAATATTGAGTGAAGTGACTTCTTCCTCCAGTCTAACTTGTGTAAAGTGATGGCAAAATAGGGAAAAGTAAGCTAAAGGTCAAATTTCAAAATGTCAAAATAAGTTTGTCCACAACAGGTATTGTCCCAACTCCAAAAACCCCTCATCTTTCTTTATGAAAATCTCAAAAACTTTTCAAATTAAACATGAACAAAAGTCTCTCATAGGTACTGATGCTCAACTGGCTGAAAAAAATTTCAAAAACAAGCCAGGATAAACAAAAAACTGTTTATTCTTCTAACTACTAAATAATGAAACCACCTCTGTTATTCTTAAACAATAATAATGTTTTCAAGATGTCAGCCAAGGAGCCATATTGGATGTAAGATCATCACTACCTTTATTTTCATTCAAGACCAACTAGACATCATAAGAAGTCTTTTGGTGAACAGCCCAAGTCAATATGACCAATAACTAGAGGCAAAACTCACTAATATACCAATGCATCAATATTACTGCTGTACCAATACACATATCTTAACCCATCAGCATGTTCAGCAAGGGCGACATTCCACGTGTTCTTCCTGTATAATGGAGTACTTTACTATTTGAAAGCTATACTTCAAGTGTGTCACACAGTGAAATACCCGGTATGTTACAATGAATTCTCATTGGCAATTATGTTTGTTCTGGTCCAGGGAAAACTGTAAACATCAATTAGAACTTAATGTAGCTTATTTCCTGCATGATACACAGAAAGCATTGGCAAAACAACAAAGAAACTTTGCACAAAATATTGTATGCATCATTTTCAATGATGACCAACTATATATTTTAAGTCTTTTGGTGAAAACCCAATGTCACACAAGAGGAAGAGCAATAATATTACCGCTATTGTCGGGCCAAAATGGCATCATCAGAAGTAACTTGCTAAAAAACCAGTATGACATTCCATTCAGGAGTATCAATAACAAGATTTTCAAGATGGCTACTGTGGCAGCCTGATTAGAGATCAGATTAGCACCATTTTTATTTAGACTAGCTTCACACTGCAAGTCCAAACTCAATATCATGACTAAGAACCTGGAAAATTTTTACCATGTCTGTGATGGAAAAGGTAGCCCAAATAGTTAAGGAAAAGAGAAAATACAATATTCAATTGTGAGAGCATATGGATTGGATTCGGCCAGGCAACTCATTCTAGCAGCAAGCACATTATCTACACAGGCCAAAGTTATAACTCTATGTTCTTAAACTAAATATTAGAAATGAGCAAAAACCAACCAGTTTAATAAAATTCAACAAATAATTTATTTCTCAGGAATACAAAACATTTTTAAAGGAACTTACAGGATTGTTAAATAAATACCCAAAAGTTGTAAAAGTTCTATCACAAGTCCAAAAGTATAGATTGTTTGGAAAGAATACCAGTGGTATTCCAAATTCTAATCTTGAATGTACTGATGGGCCAATAGTTTTAAATGTACTGACAACATACAATACTATTTAAAGAAGACCAGAAATAAAAATTTTCCTTTTATGTAATTCTCTACAAATTTTAATTTGACTGTAACATTCATAAATTATATATCGTAGGCGGGTAGTGATTATATTGCGAAGAAAATACCAAGATTTTGTAAATTGCCGAGTTTTTCTGAGACTACAGCTCATGTGGTCCTGTGACAATTCTAGCCAGTCCTGAAGCAAACAAGGCATATGATACAGGGGAAATCAGATTTGGGTTGCACATTAAAAAAGTTCAATCTGTTTCAGTGAGCTGCTCATAACTTATTGCTGTTACACGGTGTGTTAGAATTTAAATTAAAGCAATGTAATTTTAACATAAATACTTATACATTGTGTGCTGTGCAAAAATGTAATAAGGATTAAGTGATGGTGCCCAATATGAAAATTAAAAAAATACCAAAATGCAATAAATTCATTTACAAAGGATGAGATTTAATCATATATGTAAATAATATATTCATTACCTACCCCAACAAAACCACCTAAAAACTAATATATTGAAAATATACATCCAACAACAAATCACTGAGAGATAATACTGAATTCTGGGCTGAGAATGGTTTTTATCGGTTATAACTTAAGCATTTTTTTCAAAAAAACACTTTCTCAAAAATAAATCTGCAAAGCAGAAATCATAAATAATTAATTTAAAAATTAAGAAGCTTCCTTATTTATTCTACATGCAGGCTACAGTTAGCATTTTTACAAATCTGATATATACATGTCTGGTATAATAGTTTATGTACTCTACTGGTCAGTGCTCAAAAACTAATATTTTTGGTACAGGCTCCAGGCTGGTGATTTGAATGAACTCACAAGACCTGACTGAAATTCTACAACTCTACAAGCCTGGAGAAAAACCTTCCGATTTTGGGGGTATTTTCACACTACCTCCCGATCTAGTAATATCTCCCAATTCTTAGGGGCTCACAGTTTGAAGGGGTCTCTCAAATTTATTTTACACCAAATAGGGCCTTTACAGCTTCCCATAGCTTAGGGCCCCATGTTTAACTCCGGCAATGGACAAAATAATTAATATCACACATTTCTTTTCTTCATTAAAAAGAATGTTAAGATTAAACATAATTCAAGTAAATTTCAGATTTTTAAAAAAATCACTACAACAGTACTATAGTAAAAAAAAAAAATTAAAAAAAGTAAAAAAATTGTCACCAATTAGCTTAATTTCCATGAATGATCACTGTGAATGCTGTAATTTTCTCTACAAACAAAATTGCATCTCCATTTCTGCCAAAGAAACTTGTCCTGTTAACACCCAAATTCTCTACCATATATGTAAAGTTTTATTACCATTATTAAATTAAAAGAAGGAATAAAACAATAATAACCATACAGTATGTGTGTCCCCCCCCCAAATAATTTTGAATAAATATTTTCATTCAGTAAACAGTGTTACATGCCTTAAGGAGATATAAGTTGGGACATAAAATGTGGTAACTGTTGCTACATGGTAACTTGTGACTGCAGATTTGAGCTTTCAAAATGAAGTCCTATATACATCGTAAATTACAACAAAATAGTGAATCATTTATTTGCTAATTAATTGCTGGTGCTTACATACAAACACAGTCGAACGAACGTCCGAATGGCAGTCCTTTTCACAAGATAAATACAAGGATAAAGATCAACTGTTAATTAGTCACACTGGCTTTATTACTTGTGTACTTAAGTCAAAACTTCAGCTATTTTGCTGTTTGCCACAGCTGACCAGAATATGAAAAAGGGGCTTGTCATAGGGGATTATAAGGTGTATCACAGGGAGAAATGGCACATCCCTTGAGCACTCGCACATTAGGGAAAGGGGTGGGGGTCAACAGTTGCCTCCCCGCAATTTCTATTGTAAGTCAGTTAATATGAAACTTTGTTTTTATATTTTTTATAACTAACATCTTTTCTTTTAATCGCTGCTATTTAAACTGCCCATGGAAAAGTTTTATATTGGTTCCAATCACTACAGATTAACAGGCATAGTTTGAAAGGTTCTTTTTTGTTGGGATTTTTGTTTAAAATTTATTTACAAAATATGTTAAGATTACTGAAAACTTGTGTTTTCTTGAAACATGACCATGTCAGGGTTTAGAATCTTATTTTTTAGCAAAGTATCAATTTTATTAAAATCAGATCTCAATTTCACATAGGAATGCGGTGATTTGATTTAGATTGTGCAGTGTTATGGCATGTATATCAACATCCTGAAAATACATTTACTCATTTTCTCAGGCAAATCTTTTTTTTGGACAAGCCTGATGGGCACCTCACTTTGAATACATGATGGGCCTGAACCAAAATTATAGGAACCCCAAGTGTTTGGTTATATAATGTTTTTAGCACTGCTGTCGTAGATAAAAGATATGTGAATTGATTATTGCATTCTGTGGTCAAGTATTGCCTTCTGCCTATATTCCTAACTAACATGTTTAACACTTTTCCCAGGATTTAATATATCTTTGTTACACTGGCAACTGCCAGTCAGGATGCTGGAGTCGCTACTATGACATCACATTTTGAGGTCACGGAAATATCCAGCACCTTGAAGATATGCCAATATTTATATACTGACTTCACGGTCGCAGATGATATATCAGAATCATGTTTACTTCTATAGTACTTTTATTATTATTCTATATTTATATTGATTTCTGGTCTCCTTTAAGATGATAAAATGACTTCTATGAAAGATTGCAGGATGTGTTAAATTTTGCCCCAGAGAGTAATGTATAGATCATAAGTACAAACATAAAGCAAAAGTTTGCTATGACAACATGGGAAAAGAAATGATCAAGGAAAACCACAGCTTAGCTGAAATAAATGAAAACGTAAAGATTCTCAGACTTCTGTTGAAGCTACAAGCCTTTAGATATAGGGTAACAAACCTTCCCATAAATTCAAATTTCAAAAACTCAAAACAAGTAGAGACCAAGTAAAAATTTTGTCTCCTCAGAAATAGGTATTTAATTCTTGAAACATTGATCAAAAAATATTAAAAAATTCTGGAAGAACAAGAGACACCTGCAAAGCAGTCCTCAGCAGAACAAAGAGACAGTGCAAAAAAAGACTGTCAATGTAGACAGAAGCACTGATAGAACAGAGACTGCAAAATAAGACTATCAACATAGACAGAGGCACTGACAGAAAAGAGACAGTGGAAAATAAGACTGTCAACATAGATAGAGGCACTGATAGAAAAGAGAAAGTACAAAATAAGACTGTCAACATAGACAGAGGCACTGATAGAAAAGAGACAGTACAAAGTAAGACTGTCAACATAGACAGAGGCACTGATAAAAAAGAGACAGTAGAAAGTAAGACTGTCAACATAGACAGAGGCACTGATAGAAAAGAGACAGTACAAAGTAAGACTGTCAACATAGACAGAGGCATTGACAGAAGAGACAGTGCAAAAAAAGACCGTCAACATAGAGGCATTGATAGAAAAGAGACAGTATAAACTAAGACTGTCAGCATAGACAAAGACATTGATAGAAACGAGAAGCTCACCATTAACAACTATAATGACTGAAGACAAAAAAATATATAGACAAAAAGAAATATAGATGTGATGCTGGCTGATAAGCAAAGAAATTTAGAAAAATGCCAGGAATGACAAAAGGGTTCTATGATAAATTGGCAACACTGAACAGTCCCTAGAATGCTTGAACTCACAAACTTCTCAAAAAACAGCTTGCTTTAACACCCTTAAACCTGACTTGATAGCTGCCATGCTTCAAAAAATAAACACAGGATATTCAATAGCTGTGTCAAATCAGTGCAGCCACTTTGATCAAACATGGAGAGTTGACACAATCACATCCAAGAGACTGCAGTCATTTGTCAACAAATATATATATATATATATATATATATATATATATATATATATATATATATATATATATATATATATATATATATATATATATATATTTATTCAAAATCAGCAGGCCAGAAACAAACCTTACAGCAACCTAGCACCATTAATATTGCTGGGAAATTTGTGGAGTTAAATAGAACACACTTTCAAGGAAGCCAGTAGACAAGATCACTTGTCAAGCCTTAGACTGGAATCCTCAAGGGCAAGAGGAGAGTGGACAGGCCAAAAAAATATGGAAACATTCCACTATGGAAAAGATAAAGATGGCTGGAACCCCTAGGGAGGGGTCAAAAGGGCGGCACAAAATAAAGGGTGATAGAGAAGTGTTTTCCTATGCTTCATAGGGAGCTCACAGCTTTGATGATGAGATATTAGAATTAGTGGTAACCAATGCTGATAAGACAATCTATCCAGGATCAATAGCAATAACAAAATTTTCAAGATGGCAACTGTAGCAGAATGTCCAAACAGCACCATTTTCATTTAGAATCAAGTAGACCTGAGATGAATGGGTGTGTCAAGTTTTATAGCAATCCTCCAAGTAGTTTAGGTTAAGAAAAAAAAAAGCACATGCTCATCTATTGATGGATAACAAAGAAACAACAAACAGGCCAATGCATAAGCTGTTCTGGTAAATGACCAAAAGAGCTTTAAACATGTGCTTAACATTGCACACAGCATTATCCAAAATAGATAAATGGGTGATTAATATATATCAAAGGCAAATGATCTCATTCTCTTAAATTCTCAGGTGAAATATTGGGTGAATTTGTTAACATCTTCATATTTTTAGGCACACAATTTTTGTAGACAACATATTCAATTTTGGAGTTAAAAAAGCTTGGAATATCAGTAACTTCTACAGCTTTACATCTGCATCTGAATGGTTGGCAGTGACTATTAGTACTCCTTACATATGGTACATGCATCACATATGGTACATGCATCGTAGAGAAACACTTGTGGACACAGCTTTTACATTAGATTGATGTTGTACAGTAGTCCCCCTCTTGAACAGCCCCCTGACCAGAGGCCACCTGCTTATTACAGCCAGAATCCCTTCGCACTGATGAATTTGTGTTCAAAAAGTTCCCCTGAAGAATGGCCACCCCTCTAACGTGACCAGCATATTAGTATAACAATGTAAAATGTTTCCCTCACAAGTGGCCACTTTCTATTTCAAATGTATCCAGAACCAATAATTAATATCTTGATATAACCAGATTATATATCATTGATACATTTATTGCTTCTTCAATGAATATGGCATTTCATCCACTCTACAAATCACATACAGTTAGCAACATCTGAATAGATAATTACCAAACATTAACATATTTGGTTGTTCTACTTTATGACATTGGGTGAGGTGGGGAGGGGGCTTTAACAAACAATTTTATGTAGAAAAGACTAAAATAAAACAATTTTATTTTGAAAAGACTTGAATAAACAATGCCATAACCAAAAAGGAGGTTATTCAGCAGCAGTGGAAAAATGGAGTAAATTGAAAAAGGGATTTTTTTTATGTACCAAGAGTTAAATGATGTTTTTGAATGGTTTTGCCATGTGCATGACAATACCTGCTCACACTTACGCAAAGAGTGAGAGCTATTAATTTGTATTCAGTTGAAATGTCTATTATTATAACAAGAACCTTTTAATTATTAATATTACTAATAATCGAAAATATTAAATGCTTTGAAAGTATACATATACTTCTCACAAAAAAATTTAGTCCCCCTCTGTCAAGGCCAACCGTCAAGACCACTTTTCCCAGTACAGAAGGGGTGGCTGTATATAAGAGGAACCATTGTACTAAGAATGTCGTTTGGAGAAAAAAATTTAACCAATTATACGACTTCTTATTAAAAGCTGATAATTTCAAAATGTTGATTAAAATTTCCCGGTCCCATCTACTGTTTTTGACCATATAACATGAGATTAAATCATTTCATTTGCCAATTTGATCGTGATTTTCTTGAAGTTCAATAAAATGGGATCAATTTTTCTCATTTTTTCTGGTTTTCAAAAAATGGGATCCACACAAGATCCTGTGTTTTAAGCAGGTTTGCGAGTTATAAGGGCAGGAGTTATCAAGGTGAATGGTGTATTAAACCAACCATATGACCAAACCAGCAATCACATGTTTATTTGTTTGGGTTTGATGTAATCATGTTGCATATTGATATTGCTTTAATGTCCTTTTTCATACGTGAATGGGTTTTAATAGACAAGTCTTCAAATATTTTATGCTATTGTGTACAACTTTATAAAAAAGCATACTGTCACTCATCCAACAATGTGAAATAGTGGATATTCAATATAACATAATTAGGTTGAATTATATTGCTGCAACTTTCTAATTGTGGCAATAAAATTGAATCTGTCCACTACTAGCCACTAAATGGACATTCACAATGATTAATACACCTTAAACATGATAGATAACAGCACTGTCGTAAAATGGATATTAAATTATCCGTGATGCATGTGCTGTTTGTAAAGGCACAATAAGCTATTAAATCATTACTAAAATTGATTTTAAAGCATGTGTCAACAGTTATGCCTATAAACATGGGTTCCACTGCATGCTTAAGTCAAATTTCAAGCAAGAAAGCAACTGTTTTAACCCACCTCACCCAACCTGCGATCTCCAAATCCTTTTTCTTTCAAACAGCCCTCAAAATGTTTATTAGATGCCCTTCAGCATCATAATATAAATGTGGAAATATAATTTCTAAACCATTACCTGTTTATTGTGTCTAAATATGGACATATCCTGCTTCTGTCTACCTTTGGATCTTGCACTGGTTCTAAAACAAAATAATAAATGAGATACAGTGGTCTAGAAGAAGCCATTCTCTAAATTTTATTTTTGATTTCATTTTCTTTTCTCAATGACCTAAGAGTGTTTAATTTAAATACTGAGAAAATGCCATTTAAGCATACATCCTGAACTTCATTAAAAATGTCCAAATTTTTTAATACATTCTTTTCAAAACACAGATATTTTTTTTTAAAAAAAGGCCCATGTTTCACCTTGGGTACGCCTTAGGACATTTGCCCGCCTGTCACAACCTGTATCCATAAAAATTACAGAAGTTCCACATATACATCATTATCAGGAAATAACAAGAACAAAAGTGATCCCAAGACAGCTAACTCTAGGTACAGTCCTGAATAGCCTTGTTGAGTTTAACCCTTTCATCACTAAGTGATTTGTAGGCATAGAGTCCTCAACACTAAGTAACTTTGGAGTTGTAACGCAAAATGACTTGTGGACTTTGAAACAACATAACTTTGCCAATGTTAAAGATATCTGGCTGGATTAGGTGTCAAAATCAAGGTTAAAAATCAAATTTTACGACTAATTCAATAAAATGTACATATCTATTACAACTGTTAAAATGCAGGTACAAATAGGTAACACCAGGTAAAATACAATTATTTTATTACCTCTTAGAAAACTTAGAATGTTCTCAAAACTTGTTCAATTGACCCTAAATGTACTAGTGAATAATCATAGTAGCAACACAAGTCTTTCTTTCATGGTGTCCATAATATATAAAATTCTACAAAATTAACCAAAATGATCTCCAAGGTGAAATCTGTCCACACACCTAAGTGACCTATATCGCCTCTGCCACGTTTGATCGTCGCATTGAAGTTCGTTAAACGGACATTTTTTCCAAAAACTTCATCTGAATAGAATATTTGAAAATAATCCGAAGCTTTCTGGAGCCATATAACTCTCTGGTGTGCCCAACTCTGTCAGAAAACTGAAACAAATCTCTTTGGTTTTCGGGCTTCGTCCAAAAAAAAAAACACGTGGAGCGTACAATTCCTCTGGTTCAAAACCTTCAAAGTCATCTTCATTGTCATCTCTGTCACCCACAAGTGCATTCCATTGTCTCTCCATACGTCTTCCCTCATTGTCAAACAAATTTATTAGGTCAAAATTATTTAAATCCTCCGAAAACTCTCCTTTAAAAAAAAAAATCCTTCAAACGCCGCCATTTTGGATACAAATTTCAGCATTCGGAAAACACGTTAAAAGTTCCTACTTTGTTCGTTATTTCTAGTTGTATACAAGCTAAACTCACGAGATAATCCAAATATAACATTTACATTACCAGATGGAAGTTATTTGAGGTATTCCGAAAGATATTTAGTCGGGTACTATAACGTTAACAAAGAACACTGCCCCAGACCGAAAACTCGGTCCATAGTGTTAAGGAACTACTTCCCCTGGACCGCATATGCGGTTTGCCGTGATGAAAGGGTTAAAGCCTTCATCTAGCTAGCACATACTTGCTTTATTACATAATTCTTTCAGTCTGAAGAACATTTAGGAACTGAACTTTGTATTTTACCATATTCATGAGGTTCAATTCTTATAATTACAAACAGTTATGAAAATAACAAATTTAAGGAAATAAATGACAGTTTAACTATTGTTTATAAATAATAACAATATTTATATATATATATATATATATATATATATATATATATATATATATATATATATATATATATATATATAGAGTACAAATCTGAAATAACTTTAAGGAATATGCGTTAGAGTTCCCAGAGATCAAAATAATGATTCCATAAATAAATATGTCTTGAAATTTTTTTTTAATTAATGATGTTATTCCCTTCCATGATAAGCTGAAGTCACATTCCCAATCAAACTTTTAAAATTACTGTTACTTGCAGAAATTCCAAACCCTAATGATGTGAGCTATAAATTTCATCTTTACAAAACTGGAATATTAACAGAAAAATAGGAAGTGATTTAATGATCATTTTGGTTGAAACATGGTTCCAACTGGTGCTGTCAAAAAGAAAGTATATACCAGTTGTGGCAATGAAAAAGTTGAATGTAACCACACATTATACTGTGTGATCCTGCTATAACAATGCTCAATTATAACACAAATTTGGATATAACACGAACGTGGCATTGCTTCCAAACATCATAAACATGTATAAAGTTTGTACATTTTGGAGGAGGAGATTCCATATGAATGTAAAAAGATGACCATGGCATGGATCTTTAAATTTATAAAACATGTATTTTTCTAATACAATTTTTTTTTTTAAAGTATGAAAAATAATGTGGAAAAAGTTTATACTGGGAACATGCTGTGCCAAATTGCAATTTTCTTCAAATACTGGTGACAAAATATACCATCTGGCTATTTTTTGCAACATTATTGGCTGATTAAACGTTTACATACAGTCTTGGGTTTGGAATGAAGAAATTCAGAGGCACCATCTGAAATGAAGGCTCAAACTTGTCATAAAATGCACTGAAATCTATCTATTGTTACATAGATAAATTCCTTGTTCATATTAACAAACCAACCTAACAATGCATTGTATTATCATAATCCAGTTATTATCTGGCCTGAGTACTGTATGCTGTGTATGAGAGATTTCCACATTTTTTCTTTGGTTTGGGGTAGGTGGGGTGTTTACATTTATGGCAGTAGAGATCAACCAGATGATGCACTATCTCATATTAGATCTTTCACACAAAAGTGTAGATCTGTTTACACTCTCTAGTAACTAATATATTTAGTCAGACTGACTTTTGTAAGTGGATGGTATGTTAAGTTCATCTTCTTTCACTCATAGCATTAAATCCTTAAGAACACTCACATTTTCTGTCAGAGCAGAATACCTGTATATTCATCATTTGCTGACCTTTTTTAGTTTCTAAACCAGAAATGTCAACCAGAAAAATCCATCTATTTGGTCTTTCCAACTCTCATGCTACCAGTACTATCTACAACCAACCAAACGATGGTTAATTCATTTTTTTAAAAATGTACCAAGAAAATAGTTTAGCTGAAAACTGCAATGAAACTATTACCTTTAAAGCACCAAATGTTCTGTAAAAATACAAAAAAAATGAGAAGAAAAAAAAATGTTTTAAATGTTTATCTGCCACAATAACAAACAGGCATTTGTTTGGTCCTCCAAGGCTATTCTTTAGTGGAAATTTCAATAACACATAAACTTCTCATCAAAGAAAGCCAGTACAATCTTTAATAAAAACAATGAACCTTTAATCAAAGGAAGTCAGCACCAAACTTAAATGAAAGAAATGGAATCTGATAAATTGTTGCATTTTTCAAAGTGATTGAACACATTACTATGTTGTGAAAGTTTCCTTTTTGAAGGAAAAAGTTTATGCTTACAGTCACTACCAACAGTGGCATAAAATGGAAATTAAATTTTCACTCTTTTGAAACCATAGATATCTGACCTTCAAATTAACTGAATATGAAGTATCTTGCAAACATATTTGTTGTACTTTTTAATTTGTACATGATTTCATTTCCCTATGAATAGCCTCATCCCCTTGTATATACGTGTTATTTTTTTACTCATACATGAATTTTACAGCACGTGATCTATACTCAACTTCATGGATTAATTACCATATTACTGAACGTTTTCATATGGCAAAAGATAATGATTTCTTTGTTGTCTGAATACATACTAAATTCTTTAAATAGGTGTCTGAAAACAAACAGGAAGACAAATTTATGCACCCCCCATCTACAACAAAGTTACCATTAGATCACATGATGATGTTCTGCTATAAAGTAAAACAAGTATTTTGTCTAACACCACGGAAAGGATAATGAATGAAAAACAGGCATTACTTGGCTATTTTGTATATTTGATATATGCCCATCCACAAGAAAACGCAGCCATGCATGTATTAGAGCCACAATTGTGTGTGTATTTTCCAAAATAACTGCCATATTATTAATTGTGCAATCCAGTTTAACTCTCTACAAATCAGTGATCAATAAAATCTACTTTACAAAGGCATGCAAGCTTTATGTCTGTGTAATTAAGATATTAATATAAACTAAATTTTAAAAAACGTGGAATTAAAATTCTTAAGATATTTATGATAGAAACATATGGGGTGAGTGTTGTATGCACGTCTAGGGAGGGTAACAAGTAAGTTGCAATATACGAGTCATGAATATGTTGGTATTTTAAAATATAAAGGTGATGTATTTGTTGTGGTTCTTGCTTCTTTTTTTTGTTCCCCACCTAGCCGAGGGTAGCTTCAAAATGAGTAGAGCCTGCCAAATCGAAACAATTGGCTGCTCAAAGATTGTTTTGATGCATGTTGGAGATTTCAGGGTGTCTAGGCAATACTTGTTCCTACAATAATTTGTTGGATTTCTTTGACAGGTGTGTTCGGAAATAAAGGGCACCCATTTGGATTTCATTAAAGAAGCACACGATGTACTGAACATGTTGAACCCACAATCAATATTTATCATCTACAAAGAGATTTATTACCTGTAGAACAAAAATGACATTTAAACCCGAGGTACATAATGCATTGGGGATAAGGGGTTTGTTTGTTTGTTGACGATGCCAATGAATTTACTAATCCATACTGACTCTCTGATGTATTATTTAATGATGTAAAGCAGGGGTAATGGTTTCTAATCAAAGCCATAACTGTCACACCTGTGTGAAGTGGCTTTGGGTATAACGATATCTACATTGACAACCAATCAATGGAAGTTCATGATCACATTTCGACCAAATGAAGCAAACTTTGTACCAGTTAAATTAATGGCAAAGACACTAAGAATTTTACTTTAAAATGAAGCAGTAGATCTTCTTAGATTGTATCTGAAAACATAAATTGTAGAAAAAAATGATAGTGGAGCAACGTCCAAAAAATTACAACGCATTTTAATATTATATTTGCAAAAAAAAACAGTGTCCGAAAACAAGGTTTGAAAACATGCAGTAAATATGGCAATACATTTAAAATACTTAACAGATTAAATATAAGTTGTCAATGTACAAGTGTATTTCTGACTAGTTTTGTCTTCATGATCAAAAACATGGACTTTTGCAGCCACTTTTATTACCTCTCACAAGTCATATTTCAGGTACATGCATCATTTTTTTCAGTTGATTGACCTGGTTATAGCACGGTTGTGTATTATGGACCCCAACCACCAAATTATAGCAGGAGCATACTGTATTATTATATAAACAGTAAAATTGTTTGCCACATTTAAATTTTTTAAACTGAAAATTACTGCACAGAAAAGATACTGAGTATGTTTTGTGCATCAATTGATTCTGTATATAGTGAAAGTCACACAGGTCATGTATGCATTCAGAATTTATTGTTTCAGGAATGGGTAATAATGTTTTTAGAATTATAATCTACATATCTTTAAATGACAATTATCTTCATACATTAATATTTCTTTAGAAAGTCATTATTTTTTATGCCCCAAGAGATACATAAAGCAAAATCAATGTTAAAAAACTGGGACATTTTTGTATGAGAATCTACAGGTGTTATCCAGTTTAATCCAGAATAAATGTTGTGCAATCTGATGTCACAGTAAAAGCTTTGTACTACCCTATATTGTAACATTCAGACTTGATGTACTCTTTTCTTGACTCACTTCATCAACTGGCTACCAATGTAATGGTTACAATAGTCCTACCATGTAACACACATCAGGGAGTGATAGGTCTTATGGCCTAACTAAAAACACTGTAGTGTTTATTGATGTCAACTAACAGTGTAATAAAGTCAAATTGTCAGGAATATCACACACAACTGGCAACCAAAAATGATGCTTTTCTATAAAGTGATAATGTTTTTGTAAGACTACTTACCCTGAGCACTTTTCTCTAATAAATTCAAATTCTCACAAAAGAAATTGACCTGTTTTCAAAGTTTTGTTGGCCTTAATTACAGTTGGCTGGAAAGCAATGAAAGTTTGGAATGCTGAAATTGGGTAAAGTTAAAATATTATTCTTTAACGAAGCAAATCAAAATATGTTATGCCTATTGGAACTGTAAGCAACATTTTGTTTCATTCAAGATACAAATTCCACATATGAACTTACTTGAACTGACTTTGGTGTATCTTAACTACCATCACATTGCAAATTCAAATGCATGTCAATGGAACATTAAAATGCATCAATTTGCTAGTGTCATATTTTGATATTCCATGAGGATAAAGACAGCACAGTAAGTATATTAATTACACATAAATTAGTGGAAGAGTGTCAATATAGGCTGCCAAGTGTGTGAGATATTCCTGAAACTTTGACTGTCAACCAACATCAGAGCACACTATACAAGGACATTATCTGGGAAGTAAGACATAGCCATAGCACTTGAATAAAAAGAACATGTGCTATGTCTTACATTATAGGACTAATGGTCACTATAGTCTGAAAATACATCCCCATTGCTTTGTACCCCCCTACCGATTTCAATAACGAAAACATTTAATTTGATAAAAAGTGCAAGGAACTTAGTCAATTCATTCCTTGATTTATATTTTCTAACCTGAACGTGAGAAGAATTGCCATAACACAGTCATCGCCTGCGTGTTTCATGCTTAACGGAAATTTTCAATGTAATAGACTGACATGCTTGAGAACCATTTCCAGTTTCTGGACCAGTCCATTTTCAGCAAAGGGGCACATGAGTGACTAAATATGTACATACATGTCATCTGCTTCCGATATTTACAGTGTCCAATCAAGCAAAGGAAAAGAATGACAAAAAAAAACCCCTGTCTTTCACATGGATTTAGCAAGAGGTTTCATTAATATGTTTACGTGTGCAAAAGAATATAATTCCAAAGTCAACGTTATTGCAATTTACGGAATTATCAGACAGTTACCAAATAGGATCAATTACGTCATTATGTTGTCGGATGAAAATAAACTCCCTCATAGTGTACGGAATATGGTGCCGTGTTAGTATGGAAAGTCCGTTAAGCATGAAAGGTGCAAGAGGATGCAAGTACTAGTGCCATTCTGGTGACAGGTTAGAAATTATAAATCAGAGATTCAATTGACTTAGTTCTGTGCACTTTTTATAACCTTAAACGTTTTAGTTATTGAAATCTGTAGGGGGTACAAACCAACGGGGATGTAACATCGGTTTTTTCGGACTCTTGGGATGAATAATTATCGTCCTGAATTTCTTGATGGGATAAGGAGTGGAGCAATCAATAGTCAGTATTTAAATTAATACACCTTGGTCAAGCAAAAATTAGAATTAAATTTTAAAACAACAATTTATATTTAATTTAAGATGAGTAAGCGCGCATACATGACATGTACAGTATGACTTTTACTAAAGAAACTTCGCAATTTTTGCTACATTAAAACAGTGTTGTACCAGTTATGAAGTCTTTCAATATGTCGTTAAATTTGTCTTTACCTATTTCCGCAAAAAATTCATCTGGGATTTTTTTCTTCGCTTTTTTTGAAGGACTACTGTGCGTCTTTTTACTTTGTTTCTCTGGATTTCGCCTCTCTTTGGCTTTGCCTGAATCAATCGACTTTTTTGATCTCCTTGTCTGGCGATCTTTGTGGTCTTTATCCTCGTGTTCTCTCTTGTGCTTCCTAGGAAGACTGTGGCTAGATTCACTGTTTTTGGACGCCACATTTTCATCATCTCTTGACCTTTTCAAAATTCCCTTTACTTGTTTAGTGTCTTGACTTTGGTATACTTTTACCGTATCGTCCGCCATCGTGAAACGTGCCTGTGAAAGACGTCATTGTGTTTTGTGTGCTAATGTCCAACCACAGATCGTGCGACAGTAGATATAATGATTGGAATCGCACAAGTGTACATAACGCGCGCGAGTGTGTGTGTGTTGGATTTAACTTTAACTATTTGAGTCATTTTGCTATGATGTTTGCAATGTGTCATTTTATAGTGCTGTCGAGCAGAAAAGTCTTATGCCACTTGAGGCATCATGCCCAGTACCAGATTTAGGCATAAGCTAAACAAGCAACAACTTAGGGCCCCAAAGTCTGAACTCGGTCTGAAGAGGCCTCATAAATTTATTTTATACCAAATATGGCCTCTATAACTTCCCATAGTTTAGGGCCTCGCTTTGTCTAAATCCGGAACTGGATATGCATACATCGTGCCCAACCTAGTCACACTATTTCAACACAGATCTAACACTAACCTCTTTATGCTAATTTTGTACAAGTCTTTGGTATGACTCGGCCGTGGTTCGAACCCGTGACCTCCATAAATAAAGAAATGCTGTAAATGGGTAAAATTATATATATATATATATATATATATATATATATATATATATATATATATATATATATATATATATATATATATATATATATATAGATGCAATAAACTGACGACGAACAGTACGAAACTAGTAACTAACTAGCCTAAGCGCTTTCGACTCTTAATGAGTCTTTTTCAAAGGCAAATACAAAACATAGTTACGACAAACAAATAAACACAAAAACGTTGTGTTTGTAAGCTTCTACATGGCTGTCTCCACATATGTTAAAACTATAAATACAACCAGCTTGTATAGACTAGTTGCGGAAACTGAAAACGTTGTATAATTCCCTAAAAGTCTACAAGCCAAAGCGACATCTATTTTTACTTTGTGTACATATGTAACGCAGATTATATCCCGGATATTTGGTTCTATACCGGTTATTCTTATAGTAAAAATTGAAGGATAAGAAGATTTAGAAAATGTTAAATTCTACTAGTGCATAGTTTTCATTTTCTAGTCTTCTTGGTTTAAACCGCTTGGTTTCAATGTTCTAAGGCGGCGTATCCAGTATGATTCCTTTTCCTTCCTGGTTTCGGAACTCCAGCTGTGGTTGTTGGCAATAGCGATAAGTATTATATCACTGAAAGTGTGGCCAGGGGAGGAGAAGTGTTCTGCGACCGGGCTTCTGTAAAGCTTTTTTGTCATCCAATCAGATCTATGAAGGTTTATCCTTTTGTGTAGCTTTTCAGTTTCTCCGACGTACTGAAGGCCACAGATCTTACATGTGATAAGATAAATTACATTCTCTGTTTTGCACGTTTTGTTTGGATCATGTATGTTTAGTTTTTCTTAAGTCACTGTGCTAGTGAATGTCTTGGTCTCTATCATATGTTGACAGGTTTTGCATCTTTTATCGCCACAGGGTCCAGATTGACTAGGTTGGTTTTGACTAGCGATTGGCGTTAGCTTTTCCCTGACTAGGATGTCCTTTAGGTTTTCTTGGTCTTCTGGTTTTTTTACCTACTTTGGGATTGTCTGGGTGATAGGTCAGAATAAATGGTATCCTATCAACCTTTTCTTTCTGTCCATATCTGAGTAGGTCATCACGGTTTGTTTGTTTGTTTGGTCCTTTGAATTGGCTCCGCAATCAGGTCTTTGTCGTAGCCTCAGTAAATTAAATGTTTAGCCAGCTCTTCAGACCTTTTTAGGAATCTTTCATCGTCGGAGCAAATTCTGCGTATCCTTAGTGCCTGGCTATATGGAATGTTTCTAATGCAGTGTTTTGGATGACAGCTGGTTGGGAGGAGATACTGGTGTTTTTCGGTTGGTTTCGAGTAGATGTCTGTGTGTAATTTGTTTTCCACCAGTCTGGTTGTTGTGTCCAGGAAAACATGGTTTGAGTTGGAAATTTCTGCCGTGAATTTTATTGAAGGATGGAAGTTGTTTGCCTTTGATATGAAGTCATCCAGACTTTCTCTTCCATACTGCCACTTCATTTCTATATCATCGATAAATCGTACCCACTGGTGTTGTGTACGCTCAACGCTCAACATTATAATTAAGCCTGCAGATAAGGGTTCCGCTGTTGTCTTTATGAATAGGGAAGACTACATTAGTGAAGCAAGTAGACAACTAAGTGACGCTAGGTTCTACCAAAAACTCGACCATGATCCAACGCTGGAATATGCAAAAATCATCACTAATGTTATTGACGAGGCGTACCAAAGCGGACACATAGACCAGCAAACGAAAAACTACTTAAGGCCAGGAAACCCAAGAGCAGGTAGATTTTATCTTCTACCCCAAATCCACAAACAAGGAAACCCTGGCAGACCTATAATCTCAGGTAACGGGCACCCCACAGAAAGGATATCAAAATATTTAGATCATTTTATGAGACCACATGTCCACAAATTACCATCATATCTTCAAAGCACGACAGATTATCTCATAAAAAGCAAAGCTAGTGAACCATTACTGCCAGATACATTTCTTGCTTCCTTAGACGTCACATCTTTGTACACCAACATACCGCACAACGAAGGGTTACAGGCATGTAACGAAGCATGGGAAACAAGAACTGTAAACAATCCACCCATACACTTCTTAGTCCAACTCCTGGAGCTTGTCCTAAAACTCAACAACTTTGAATTTAATGAAGAAAACTACATACAAATCAATGGAACTGCAATGGGTACTAAAATGGCCTCTTCATATGCTAACATTTTCATGGGAAAACTTTGCGGGTCAGCTCTTAGCATCGGTTGAGCGTACACCATACCAGTGGGTACGTTCTATCGATGATATAGAAATGAAGTGGCAGTATGGAAGAGAAAGTCTGGATGACTTCATATCAAAGGCAAACAACTTCCATCCTTCAATAAAATTCACGGCAGAAATTTCCAACTCAAACCATGTTTTCCTGGACACAACAACCAGACTGGTGGAAAACAAATTACACACAGACATCTACTCGAAACCAACCGAAAAACACCAGTATCTCCTCCCAACCAGCTGTCATCCAAAACACTGCATTAGGAACATTCCATATAGCCAGGCACTAAGGATACGCAGAATTTGCTCCGACGATGAAAGATTCCTAAAAAGGTCTGAAGAGCTGGCTAAACATTTAATTTACTGAGGCTACGACAAAGACCTGATTGCGGAGGCAATCCAAAGGGCCAAACAAACAAACCGTGATGACCTACTCAGATATGGACAGAAAGAAAAGGTTGATAGGATACCATTTATTCTGACCTATCACCCAGACAATCCCAAAGTAGATCAAATCATCACAAACCACTGGCCAACCGTGCAATCGTCAGACATACTAAACCTAATACTTCCGAACAAACCTATAGTAGCTTGGTGGTTGGCTTCCGTTAGTCTCGAGAGACGATGGAAATGCGCACATGAAAGGTCTCCTAGTTTGTAGCTGTGCAGCGTCTTCTATGACTATAAAGTCCCACACGGGAGTGGCAATCCTTGCTGCAGTTGCTACATTTGAAGTATGACTCAGGTCTTGGTTGGAACTGCATCCTCTTCCTCTGAGATCTTTTCTCATCAGCGAGCTGTCATAACTTTTCCTCGCTGGCTTTCAGACCTGTGTACAGAGCATGTCGCCAGCTGGACTTGTCGAGGGCAAGCTCTTCCCAGGTGTTGACCTCTATTCCAAGAGATTTCATATCCTGCTTGCAGACATCCTTGAAGCGAAGATGTGGTCGTCCTATTGATCTTCTGCCTGAGGCAAGCTAAGAGTAGAGAAGGTCTTTGGGGATCCGTCCATCATCCATTCGATGCACATGGCCCAGCCATCTGATGCGACGTTGGTGGAGGAGTGTGACCATGCTCGGAATTTTGGCCTGTTGAAGCACCTCGTTGTTTGTCACACGATCGCTCCAGGTGATCCCAAGTATGCGACGGAGACAACGCATGTGAAAGGCGCTTAGTCGTTTCTCCTGAGAGGCGTACTATGTCCAAGTTTCGCTGGCATACAGAAGATTGCTAAGCAAGCAGGCACGGTACACGGTGATCTTAGTTTTTAATGTCAGCTTGTTGTTGTTCCACACTCTCTTCGACAATCTAGAGAGAGTTGTTGACGCCTTTCCAATCCGCTTGTTGAGCTCGGCATCGAGTGAGAGGTTGTTGGTGATGGTAGAGCCAAGGTAAGTGAACTCACTGACTACTTCTAGTTTTAGTTATTAATGGTTATGCTGGGAGGGTCTGCGTCCTGAGCCATCACGTTGGTTTTCTTTAGGCTGATGGTCAGCCCGAATTCATCACATGCTTTAGCAAAGCGGTCCATCAGGCGTTGTAGTTCAGCTTCTATGTGAGTGACTATAGCAGCATCATCTGCAAAGAGCATGTCCCTAATGGTTGCTTTCCTTACTTTGCTCATTGCCTTAAGTCGTGCCAGGTTGAACAGTCTGCCGTCTGAATGCGTGTGCAGGTAGATCCCTTCTGTGGACGTCCCAAAGGCGTACTTAAGCAGGACAGCGAAGAAGATGCCAAAGAGCGTGGGGGCAAGGACACAGCCTTGTTTCACTCCGCTGTGGATATTGAATGGTTCGGACGATGAGCCATCATACTGCACTGTGCTTTTCATGTCTTCATGGAATGACTGGACTATGCTTAACAGCTTTGGAGGGCATCCAATCTTCGACAGGATTTTGAAGAGTCCGTCTCTGCTGACCAGATCGAATGCTTTGGTGAGGTCTATAAAAGCCAGGAAGAGTGGTCTGTGTTGTTCCCTGCATTTCTCATGCAGTTGCCTGATGGAGAAGATCCTGTCGATTGTGGACCTCTCTGCGCGGAACCCACACTGAGACTCTGGATACACTCTGTCGGCAAGCGTCTGCAGTCTGTTCAGGATAACTCTAGCGAAGACTTTACCCACGATGCTGAGAAGTGATATGCCCCTGTAGTTGTTGCACTCACTTCTGTCGCCTTTGTTCTTATACAGGGTTATGATGTTGGCGTCTCTCATGTCCTGAGGCACTGCACCTTCATCCCAGCTCTCGCAGAGAAGATCATAAAGGTGTGTGAACAGCACACTGCCGCCACATTTGATGACTTCTGCTGGGATGCCATCCTTTCCTGGGGCTTTACCTGTGGTCAGTTTCTCTAATGCTCGCTTTAGTTCTGTCTCAGTAGGTTTCTTATCCAGTTTGGTCAAACAAGGGAGGTTTTCAATGGCGTTGAGGGCATTGTTGGTCACGTTATACTCTCTGGAATACAGTTCGGAGTAGTACTCCACCCAGCGCTCCATCTGTTCGTTCTTGTCATGAATGATATCTCCTGCAGAAGACTTCAGTGGAGCTATCACTTTCATCGTTGGACCCATTGCTTTCTTTATGCCATTATACATGCCTCTGATGTTTCCGTTGTCTACTGCTGACTGGATGCTCTGACAGAGTAGAAGCCAGTATTCATTAGCGCATTGCCGTGCTAACCTCTGCACGTTGCTTCTGGTAGACCAATATGCATGTAGTGTCCTCACGCAGGGAGAACGCTTGAATTCCAGGTGGGCACTGCGACGCTCTTCTATTGCTGGCACGAGTGTGGTGGAATTGGTATCAAACCAGTCATTGTTCTTTGTCTGCTTCTTACCAAAGATTCTTGTGGCTGCACTGTACACAGTATCTCTGATGTTATCCCATCTCTCTTTGGCACTGCCGTAGGGAGGTTCTGAACTGAACGCCTTGGAGAGGGCGTAAGTGAATTATTCAGCCTTGTCTGGATATGACGTCTTGCTCACATCGATGTGTGGTTTACCCACTTGCCTAGAGTGGTGGATCTTCTTTGGTTGAAGCTAAAATTGACAGCAGACTAGAGAGTGATCGGTGTCGCAGTCAGCGCTGTGGAATGTACGAGCAAGCTGCACACCCTTCATGGCTGAACGTCTTGTGATAATCAAGTCCAGCTGATGCCAATGTTTGGATCTGGGATGCCTCCAAGACACTTTGTGCTGTGGTTTTGTTTAAAAAAATGAATTGGTCATGCTGAGGTTGTGGAACGAGCACATTTCTAGTAGACGTTCATTCATCTTCCCAATGCCAAACTTGCCGAGATACAAAGGCCAGGAGTCGTGATCGGCACCCACACTAGCGTTGAAGTCGCCCAGTAATATCAAGTTCTCTTCCTTCGGAATATTGTCGATGAGCAAGTCGAGCTCGTTGTAAAACGCATCCTTGGTATCTGTGGTGGCACTGAGTGTGGGTGCGTAAACACTGATGAGATTAACTAGCCCAGTTGTGGTGTGGAGGCGAAGAGATAGCAGTCTTTCGTTTCCTTGTTGGCAGGTTTCTATCGTAGCCAGCAGAGAGTTTCTGACAGCAAAACCAACATCATACTCCCTAACTTCGTCTGAGTTCTTTCCTTGCCAGAAGAACGTGTAGTTCTTTTCTCTGAGGGACCCAGAATCTGGTAGCAGTGTCTCTTGAAGTGAGGCGATATCGACATGGAGTCTTGCGAGTTCGTCGTTGATGACTTTAGTCTTTCCAACATCACTGATTGCCTGGAGATCATCTGAAAGCCCTGTCAGCATAGTCCGGACGATCGAGGTACCTAGCTTGAGGATTGTTGATTTCCTTGTTTTTCGCTTGTTTTTTCTTGGTGCTATAGTTGCAGCCCGCTTGTCAGGTACTCACGTATCTTAAGCCCTGCGCACTCAGCAAGGCAGGCGAGCTGTGGCGGGACGGCACCTTATTGGCTAGGGGCTGCCCAGCTTGAGGCGGGCGATAGCTGTCCAATGAGATCTGTTGGTCTCTCCCACCATCGGAAGCAACCCCTGGCATCTAACTCTACGCCAATCGAGTGGTGACTTATAACCGGTAACTGTTGCTTCCCGTGTTGTGCCAACGCTGTGAAGCGAAGCTGGAGTGTCCTCTCCAGGGTGCAAGCCTGGGCAAGGTTATATGGAGAATCAGCTGTTGCCCATGCAACTGACTCCCCCTCTCCACGCAGCTGATGGATCCAAGGGAAAGGACAAGCCGATACGTCATGGCACCAGCGGCGTCGCAGGAGTTGCCGAGATGTCACTAAATGCAGGGACAAGTCGCCTTAGGGACTCCGACTCCGGATTTTCTGTTGGGTTTTACTCCCTTAGCCTTTGCCATGTAAGGGTATAGTCGCAAGGCAGCGAAGGTTTGAAATCAGAGTTTACCTTCTCCTAGACGGGTTACCACCCAAGGTTATTGGGCCCCATCTGCCCGAAGCATCTGGTTTTGAGGCACCAGAAACTCGCCTGCCATCCCTTCTCCATTTAGTTTAAACAGGTTCCGCCGGGCTTAGTAGTTAAGCCACCCGTGAAGGCCTGGAGCTGGATTTGGTTGTCAGAGGCTATTACAGACGCAAGCCATTTGGGGATTTCTAGAGGAAGTGGGTGCTTATCTCCCACATTCGCCCCCGGCGATAACAACCCTTGGAATCACTAAATTCATCCCAACTAGGCTGTTATACCCTGAATAACCTTCAATGCATGAGAAAGCAGTGTCAATAGCTGTCAAAATGTCTAGAATGTTTTTAAAATGCACTACTATACTTTGTAAAAAACCTAAGCTTGAGAGAGATGTCAAACATTATTATCATAAATAAGAACAAATAATTATTGCACAATCCAATAGCACACTGGCAAAAAAGATCCTATACCATAAACTTACCGGAGACCAAAAAACCTAAAGGACATCCTAGTCAGGACAAAGCTAACGCCAATCGCTAGTCAAAACCAACCTAGTCAATCTGGACTCTGTGGCGATAAAAGATGCAAAACCTGTCAACATATGATAGAGACCAAGACATTCACTAGCACAGTGACTAAAGAAAAACTAAACATACATGGTCCAAACAAAACGTGCAAAACAGAGAATGTGATTTATCTCATCACATGTAAGATCTGTGGCCTTCAGTACGTCGGAGAAACTAAAAAGCTACTCAAAAGGATAAACCTTCATAGATCTGATTGGATGACAAAAAAGCTGTACAGAAGCCCGGTCGCAGAACACTTCTCCTCCCCTGGCCACACTTTCAGTGATATAATACTTATCGCTGTTGCTAACAACCACAGCTGGAGTTCCGAAACCAGGAAGGAAAAGGAATCATACTGAATACGCCGCCTTAGAACACTGAAACCAAGCGGTCTAAACCAAGAAGACTAGAAAATGGCTTGTAGACTTTTAGGGAATTATACACCGTTTTCAGTTTCCGCAACTAGTCTATACAAGCTGGTTGTATTTATAGTTTTAACATATGTGGAGACAGCCATGTAGAGGCTTACAAACACAACGTTTTTGTGTTTATTTGTTTGTCGTAACTATGTTTTGTATTTGCCTTTGAAAAAGACTCATTAAGAGTCGAAAGCGCTTAGGCTAGTTAGTTACTAGTTTCGTACTGTTCGTCGTCAGTTTATTGCATCTCTCTCTCTCTCTCTCTCTCTCTCTCTCTCTCTCTCTCTCTCTCTCTCTATATATATATATATATATATATATATATATATATATATATATATATATATATATATATATATATTGACAACATTTGATAATTTATGTTCAACAGTTGATCAGAACTTTAACTATATAATAAATGAATATTAAAACAATATGGTGTGCGAAAGTATTTTGTCATAGAAATTTATCCAATAATTCTATAAAACTGACAGAGTATCTAAAATTAATGATATAATATATTATGATTATTTAGTTCTTGTGGAGAAATCCTACCAACTGATGTCAACCATGATGAGTGCCTCGTCTTAACCAGTACTCGCGTCTGATTTTGATTGGGGAAATTGCTGAAGAATCTCGTCTTGAGAATCGAACTATGTGACCTTCGTATCTTGAGTACAGCGCTACTCCATGATTATGAATCCTATTTTAAATAAATTGCAAGAAATAAATTAAAATAGAACATAGGTCTGATATATTTCAATTTGTGTATTAAAATTTTAAATTTGTAAAAAGAAATCTTTTACTGACTTTTAACTCTGCATCTTATTTTTCCTTGTTGATTGTCATGCACAATATCAGTCATTCTTTTATGTGCCTATTAATGAAGCGCACAAGTTCCCCTAGCCGACAGTCAACGTTCAGCCAACTATAAGGTTCGCAAATTTCTTATGAAATTAATTTCACTTCTCTCAGTTTAATTTTCAGTAAGTGGCTATTACCATACAGATATTCTATTTTGATTCATCTAATTGAAAAATAAATCACTTAAAAACAAATTTTAATAATTTATATTGTGTACTTTATTTCCAAGTTTGGTAATGAACATCATTTCATGAGTAATCATCTCCATCTTCAATTACCTATTTTTCAATGCGCAATTATTAACGTCAGCTTTGTAATTGCATTTTTCTGTTTTGTAACACACACACACACACACAGAGAGAGAGAGAGAGAGAGAGAGAGAGAGAGAGAGAGAGAGAGAGAGAGAGAGAGAGAGAGAGAGAGAGAGAGAGAGAGAGAGAGAGAGAGAGAGAGAGAGAGAGAGAGAGAGAGAGAGAGAGAGAGAGAGAGAGAGAGAATTTGATTGCCTATGGTGCTGTCATAGATACACAGACATAAGTATGTTTTCAAAACATCACAATGACCGAATTTACCCACTGTGCAACACGCGACTGACTGTACATGACGTAGGTATTCTTTTGTTTTGTTGCGAAAGCATCACTTAACCGGGCACGCATTGAACCGGAACAACGTTTGTTGTTACAATTATATGGTACCCAATTTTTGATGACGTTTACAGGAAATTCCGACTCCGTTAGAATCGTCTTGTACACGACATAAGTTTTTTTTTTTTTCCTTTTCTGGCGTTTGAGCACAATATCATGGCAAATACTCCCAAGGCTCGGATCGATATGAAGCATGGGTTTATTAAAAGCATAATCAGGAATCAGGTTGACAGGTATACTATACTTTTATTAGTCACCAATTCATGCTTCCAAGAACATTCCACAGACAACAAAATGTCGACGCGAACTTACCGTTTAAAGAAAGCAATAATCAGTAGGTAGTTTTGTGCTAGGTATTTTGAAAAACGTATTTTCAAGGTGTAACTTAAATTCTTGGGATTTATCACGGTCGCATTATTACATGTTTATATTCTGATCAAAACTTTCATTAAAATTCTGGTAAAGTTTCACATACATTTTGTGAATTTTACTAAATTTTTTATCATTATATAGTATTTTACTGAAGTTTCAGTAATTTGATGTTAGTTAATCAGTTTGCAGTTATATAACTTCAAAATCATGTTAGTTCACGTTGTCATGTTTAGTTTGCAAGCGGCTAATGTAAAGCTCTTTATGGCACAAAAGCAAAATGATGGTCCAGTCATTCAGTTTTCATACAGATTGACCAGTTACGTTCAAATCGACTTTGCATTCAAGCTTTTTTCATTGCTGCACAATTATCAAACTTGGATTAAGATAAAGAATTTTTTTTTTATAGTTTTTTTTATAGGTATCCATTTCAATCTTTTATATAATGTATTTATTTGTATGATTCTAAAAGATACACAGTAAATAGAATTTTCTGGGTAACAGGTTCAGAAGGTCAATGAGTGGGTCTTCATGTTGACATTTTGAAATAACATTTTCATTAGCATTTCAAGTTGAAATGTGGGATATTTTGTACACTTTATGAATATCATTTTTCTTAATTAAAGTATGATCATTCTTTCTTGATACAAAATGGATTTTTAAAACCAAAATAACACACACATGATCCAATGTTTACATAAATGAAGATTTTTTTTTAATAATCATGCTGTCAATGATTTTCTGCACAGCACCAAACTGAAGTTGCAGGCTCCAAAGCATACAAATTTTATGACTTTTGCCTGCAGTGACAAACTTATGTTTATATGCAATGTGCTCTATATACTGAGAGATACAGTATTTGCATCTCTAAGATTAATTCCCACATACATATGAGAACAGTGATAGATGCAAAATTAAGTTCCTACTTGCCTTTAACTTAATTCAACTTAAGGAATCCTGAGGTAATTTTGTCACTCACTGTGAAGTTATTCTTTCAGGTTATTTTCTTTTTTCATCATTATGCTTGCTTCAAGCACCATGCCACAGACAACTATAGGACTTGGGATTACTATGGTAGTTGTTGTTGTTGTTGTTGGGCTTAACTCCATTTTTCAGCACAGATAGGCTATTCATGGCGGCTATTATTATTGGTGGAGGAAGAAACAGGGAAATCACTTGAAAGAACCACCGACCCACGAGAAGCTACTGGCAAGCTTTCTCACATATCTACATTCGCCGAATCCTAGACTCGAACCCATGCTGACAGGTGAGATGGCAATGATCTGTAACGGATAGCGCATTAGACCACTCGGCCACCGGGGATTACTATAGTAACAGGGGATGATATTAGAATTTAACAAATGGAATGTTATTTGCTTTATTCAAGTGTACTGAATTTAAAAATCATCTTCATGATATCATTTTAGATAAATTCACAAAAAAGCAATCGAACACATGCCCCATCCACCATTTTTAATATTTGTCTTGGTCACTATTTTGCAGAATCTTGACATTGTGTTATTTCAAGCCGGAATTTGCATATTTCTTACATCTGGGTATATAGAAATGTAAATAAATTTACTTTTTCATTGTTTCGGGTACTTGTTAAGCCTTTTTGTGCCTTTTTTGAAGCACCCTACCCAAATCATTTTTGCATGAAATGTCATAATGACAAGTCATGTGGAAGTTGAAATTATATCTTACTCTGAAAAGTGTGCATAATCATTTCTTTGCATTGTGCTTGTGCATTTTTGTTGATCTGAAAACACTATTTAGTAAACAACAATTGCCACTTTAGAAATCAATTATGATACGATAGGTTTGGTAAATTTTCGTAGGTTTAAAATTCAAGACAAAAAAAAAGAAAAACACACACATACATAAACTTCAAATACTCCCTTCTGTGCATATGTACTAAATGACAGCCAATGAGGAAATGAAAAAAAAATTAATAGTCATTGATTCATGCAATGGTTTCAGATTGACGTGTCTATTTGGTTGTCACATTTTTCAACTTCTTACGGAATTTTTTCTTTTTTTGCAGGGACAACTATGACAAAGAGGTCAAGGCATCCAAGTCCAGTGAGAAAGGAAAGAGATCATTTGCAGCACCTCGTCTGCGTAAGCCTGATGTGTCCCTTTACTTTCCGCCACATAAGGGCACATTATCAGGTAAACTGAACTCATCTTTGTGCACAATAGTACTTAACAAGGTGTCATTTATTCGAGTTAATGATGTCCTTTATTTATATATATATATATATATATATATATATATATATATATATATATATATATATATATATATATATATATGTAGCTCTGAAAGCATTATTTTAATATGAGAACTATCAAAATGAACTACATTAGTCAGATCCTTAAAATTACTGGACATTATATTTTCAAGCTTTGTAATAATTTGAAATAGTACCGACATTGTCCAGATATAAATACTTTTTTTTGAAAGTTGTTGAAAAAAGGGTTCATGTTAAAACATAAAGTAAGGAATGTTAAACCTGTACTCAGAACTGGTGATTGAATAGTCAGCCTGCAGGTCAGGAAGCCACTTTGATTACCCAAATTATTATGTGGAGTAAATGAAGGTGTTTTCAAAAGACAAATGAAAACTGCTAACATGCCCTACAGATCCTTTACAAGAGAACCCCTGAATAAAGCAGGATGTGAGATTGTTAAAGGTAATGTTTGAGGAAAAACCCTTTATCTTGAGAGAATTAGTGAAATTAATGAATTCTTTTGATAACTCTAAAATCAGTGGTCATCACCTTTACATTGAGCAGACACGTGGTGCAGGCTTCTTTTATATTTACCACTGGAGAGTTTACAAAGGAAGATGAAGCAGTCATGCACATAAATTCCTGTTTTTTAAATAATGTAGATTAATGTGTGTGATATGACGTTTTGAAATATTTATATAGGTTATTATCATTGGTTTTTTTTTTTCCTTTTCCAGACTAAACTAGTATTACATTTATTTTTGTTTAAGCAGTCAACAAGTTCTTGTAGTCTGTTTTATTCAGTGGGTGTAGTCAGTTCAGTATTCTTTCATGTAATTGGAGTTAAAATAATTCTATTGCCTATTTGCATTCAAGAACTTATTTAAGGAAGTGGTTGCCATATTTAGTGTTGAGACAACTTTAAACATTTTTGAAGGAAAATTAGGAATTATCTTCATAAGATTTTTAGCAATAATATGAATAGCTATATTTTATATTTATTGGTAACATGTTTCATTGCAGAAACAGTTTTTATGTTATGAAACAATATCCGTGTTAGAACTGGGTTATGTTAATAGACCAGATTTCTGCCTAGACTTATCACTAGTGGCAGTAAATTTTGATGATGAAGGGATTTTAATATTTTTCCAAACAAGAAGAATAACAAATAACAGAAATGCAACTTGAATTCTGTTTTTATAAATGAATATTGAAAACATTATCATACAAGCGTTCCTGAATGGCAAGCAAGGATAAAATGTAACCTGGTACTTACCTAGATACCTGGCCCATCAATACACAGTCTTGACAATAAAGATATTAATTATCTGGATAGTTGTAAGAAAAATGGATAATTTTCAATAGTACACAAATTATTCAGACAGACATGAAAATAATTTGTTTAGTGTCTGGGTTCATGTCAATTGTAAGGGATACATTGATGAACAAGGTTGACTTTGATTTTATAAACTGTGATCAAGCATAATTAACATATATACTGTGTCTTCACCTGTGTGCATTAGACAGTGCATGCTTCATTTAATGTAAAGCAAGACTGTTATACATATAGGTTTAAATTTATCAAAATTTTTATTTTTATTTTTTTTTTACATTGATTTTGTTGAGTAAAGGAAATATATTTTGTACTAAGAAATTAGCTGCAAATTTGTCAGTTTTATCCTTAATAATTAATATGCTCAAACATAATTACAGTACAACCTCTTGAGCATCCACCCCTTCTATAAACATAACATCATCTCTGATAACAGGTTTGTTTTGTGGGGTAGTTGCCAGGGTCAAAATCAACCAGGTGTAAGAAGGAAATATATCTACAATTACTGTACATGCATTTATGTTATAGTTCATGTTATTATTACATGTATTCATTACAAAAGAATTATAAATACATGCACCTTTATAAGTCACATTTATATTCATGATGATATTAACATAATCAGTTGTAAATAATGATTGTTGTGGTTTTGATATTTTGTAGATAAAATATGGAGCATATAAATACCAGTTAAATCAAATTGCAAAATAAACTCAACCAGGCATAGAGTACATTTATTTAAAGACAGAAGTCAATTTATCAGTTTTACCCATTAGCACAACATGATAAACATTGGGTTGTACCAACTTTATCTGAACAGGTAAAATTTCAGCTTGTGGCTTGTTCAGCTTGGTGTATGGGTTTTAACAACTGTAGTATCAATCAATAAAGCAACAAACAAAAGGAATCTGTTTAGTGACTACAAAATTAACTGATCAGGATAATGCTAGTAATGAGTAGCTTACTATGAAACAGACCCCATTCAGCTGCATCATTGGATATGGCCTCCATACTATAGATAGCAATGTACTTATTGTGCTACAGTGAAAGCTATTGAGATCACAACAGATGAAGAAACGATAAGAATCTTTGACATGATTATGTATATTCATGACAGCTTCCATTAGAGACAGAATGACAGGTAGTCACTCATAGCAGAAGCTGTTTGAATCAGGTTTTATTGTAATAAAAAGTGGATCTGAAAGAAAATGTTCATTGAGTAGAGAAATCTATCTCTACCCTGATAAGTGGTCAGTATGGTTCAATCTTAGCAATTCAATTAATGTATTTGCTGTTTGATTGCAGAAAATGCGGAAAAGGTTTGTTTATTTAGTTTGGAGTTTGAAGACCAGGATGGAAAAATTCATAAGGAACAGGTCTATCAGGTAGATATTTAGAGTAGATACTTTGCAAATCCTATATTCAGGGTCAAGATCATTGCTCAGTATTTTCAGTTTTCTGTCCAACTTTCTTTTCTGTATTGACTTTCATGACATTTCAGATTAATGGATTAAAGTTTGTATACTTGATACATTATCATCAGAAGCAAGGTCAAGTTTCTCGTTTCGAGTTCTTTCCTTCTTGTCTAAAACTTTAAAGCCATTTAAGATTAAGGGATGAAGTTTGGTTTATTTGTACATTATTAGAAATGGTGTCATGAACCAAACTGGGGATCATGTCTTCAGGGTCAGGTTCACTCAGCATTTGAAGTTATCTATTACTTTCTGATATTAGAGTTGTTTTAGACTAAAGAATGAAACTTGGGTACACTTGTACAGCATGATTACAAAGTGTTGCCTGTCACAGTGGGGATCATAGCTTTAATGTCATGTTAACAGTTTACTATTTTAAATCTTTCCATTACATTTTCCATCAGTTATATAATTTCAGGGCTGAAACAAAGGAATGAAACTTAATTTACTTACATATCATCATTAGCAGATGTGTACTAAATTTTTGGTTTGTTTTTGGCATCATTTTTATGGCTTGCCAATGACATGAGATGTTATCTTCTCTCCTATAGAGAAATAACTCTGCATTTATCAGTCAGACTCCCATTCTGATAATTTAAATTCACCACCATCAAATTAAGAAAACAATTGTTTACATGCACTCATTGAGTACATTCTCTCTCTCTCTCTCTCTCTCTCTCTCATAGTTTGTTATAAATAGAAACAACTCCTAATTAAAATTACTAATAGACAGCTTACCTGTAATAGTAAAACACATGCCATGCTTTTTATCAGAGCAGTTGGTATAATTAAGCATGAAACAGATTTTCACATGTTGAACAATTGATGGATTAAACAGTTATTCAAACTCACCAAGATCAAAAGACAGTTGGCTATTATTTGCAACCATTGATGATTAGTGAAAGAAAAGAACATTTCTGGGGTTATTGTTATTAGCACTTCTACCATTACACAGAATTTCATCTCACCCTTCCCACCTTAGTTTTGATATTTTGACATTTGTTTTGGGGTTTAGGGTCACAGTGAAATGCTCATCAGAAAGTTAGAATTTGCTTCCACCATGTGGTGGTGGCACACGATAGCCACTTACCAGTAGGACTAGCAAATTTAAATGATGTTATATTGAGTCCTGCATGAAAACAATCAGAAAATGATTTATTTTCTGAGAAATTGCAAGCATTGTTATTGTTATGTATTTATTCCACTGACAGTCGAGATGAAACTACGATATTAATGATATTTTACCTAGTAATCACTTTATGCATTTCTGATGATATGACTCAATCATTCTTGCAGCCTACATGTTAGTAACATCAGAATTCTAATACTGTAGTCACATGATACAACAATCAATTCCATTTCCAATTTAAAGGAATGAAAAGACACATAATTATCAAAATATTATTTGGAGAACAATGACCATATAGGTGTTGCTGTTGCATCAACTTGGAGTAGTCACCCATTGATGGAATTTGGAATTTTTGTGTCATTTTCATCAGAGTACAATTGGCATATACTATTTTAAAAAGTGCCTTCCCTGTTATTTTAAAATTGCCTTACCTGTGTACCAGATATGATACCATGGAACAGCCCATAGCTAATAGATAATACATTTGGCTTTTAAACTAATGTTATCAGTTCGGTAAGTAATCTTAGAATTTTCTTTGTCATTTGTTTTTAATTGAAATTGGCTTTGGAAGGTGTTTGATCATTTGACAATAATAAAGAAAATTTAATAAATTTTTTGTAGAACGATAGGAGTGAAATCGTGGCACAGAGACTTGGACATCAGTGTCAGCTGGCACAACCTCTTGTTAAGGCTCTTGAGCAGAGAATTCAAGAGGAGATTTACAAGAGAAAGGATAGTACCACAAGCCCCACCTGATGGGAGGAGCCAATCTACTCATAGCACAGAGCCCACTGTGCTTAACATATCAGAATGCTGTGTCAGAACATTTGCCTGTCTTGCTGTAATCAGGGATGGTAGAATGGAAAGTTTTTGTTTGTTATGAAATGAATCCTAGGCAAAATGTCATGGCATATAAACAAACACAACTACAGATTCAGTACTATATTCAGCTTAATCTTTAGTGCTCCAGATAGAAATTGTGTACAATGGAATGGACAAAAGGGGACAATTTGCATAAAATGCTTAAATAAACTGGTGCAGGCAAATGATGTAAGAGAATTAGGGGCAGAAGATGGGCTGCACCTATATTTCCATCTTGATGGAGCACTAGCCTTTACCTTGCATTTTTGTAGCATTGATCAAGCAGGTGTATTGAGGTTAGTTCCAGGCTTGAAGAGTTAATTTCCTGGATTATCAAAAGATCATTTCTTTTTTTTAAGCAAGAGAACAAGAGAGGTGCTATATTGTCTGTTTTAGCTTCCCCTGAATCCTAAATGATAGATTGCACTTGAATCAGACAGAGAAAAAGGACATTTAGATGAACTTGTAAACATGAGAACCAGATTAATTAATCAAATAAGAACCCAGTTCAGTGAAATAACCTTTATCTATAGGGTACCGGTTGTTGGAATTTTGTGGCTGTTACAAGCCACAGATTTAAAGCCTCAGTGAACACGGATCCCTGTGGACAAAGTAGAACCCTTTCACCAATCCAAAAATATACCTACCAGTGAAAATGTAATACATGTATTTTGCAAAACTGACAATTTTTACCAACAGCAATAAATGAATTCATCATATTTTGATGAATGTCTTTGCAGTATAAAATACTGTTGTGGAATTTTAGATGTTTCTGTTTGAATTATGTCCTTTGTTTTAACTGATTACAGTAGGGCAGGCAGCAGGCTCATGTTCAGATGGTGACCAGGGTATTAAATCCCTGAAACTGTTACATTCCATTTATGAATTGTTATGATAATGCTTGAACATATTCCCAGTTTTTTAAAATACACTCACCAAATTAGAATACAGTCGAACCCGGTTATGTCGCCAGCCTAGGGGTTTGCCAAAAAGCATCGAGATAACCGATGATCGAGATAAAAGAAAACCTATATGGCGTCAATATAATAACATGTGCTTGAAATTTCATTATGTACATGTGCGTTAATAAATGAGAATGTACATGCACATATTTTTGGATGTTTTTTTAACGCAACAGCGTTGCTGCGATTTGTTTGATGAAGCGATCTGAATACCATAAAAATATACATACATGTTTGTTAACAACAAAAGGCATATGTGCACAAACTAACAGCAGAGATTTAACAGTATACAATACAAGCCACCATCGATTCTCGATACAAACCTTTATTATATTCTCCAACATTGCAAAACGCAAAGATCGCTTACAAAATCAAAAAAAAAAACGTGCAGGGTGTAGTTCGTTTTTACAAAAAGCTAACCAGTGTCAAAATGAAATTCGCGAGTCATTTCGCTCTGACAGCTCTGAAAAGTATCGTAAACAGAATAGCTACAACATGTTATCCTTCGAGAGACCGTATTCTTGCAAAATAGTATCTCCATTCCCACACGCGTCAACACCTGGCAATATTGGACCATATATATTACTGTAGTTAACACCCAATATAAGGATTCTTTCACTCCTGTATTTCGAAAAATAAATACTTGTAATTATTTTTAATTATGCAAAAGTTATTTATTTGTTGTTTGCTATTATCTTGCAGAGTTTAAGTGTCTATAACAACCAACAAACAGAAGGATTAGCCATTCCATTAATTTTATCTGTTCTATTGTTCTATTCACGTCTTTAGAATTCGGTCAGTTGTAGGTATAGTACGGTAGCATAATTGACTGTCAAAACATACAGTACTCCACCATACCTCAGCATAAGCAGATTATGATGTAACAATGCACTGCTAAGGATCATTTGTGTACTGCTTGATTCCAATACCTTACTTAGTTAAGTTTGTAGCTTCCTTCCGTTCTCCTTTTTATTTATCCAGTCCAAAGCCACGATTGATTGAACAAATTAAAAAACCAAAAAGTCTGTCACCAGATGGGACATTTTTGTCACGAATAAGGGGAAAAAATCACTGGCGATTGGTCATGGGGATCGAGATAACAGACGTCAATTGGCAAATTTGGCACTCTTTTGTGCTTGAGATATTAGGGTTTGTTGACATAAAAGAATCAACATAACCGATGAGAAAATGCTAAGACAAAGAGAGAATTTAGTGGTTCCACTTCAAAACTGTCGAGTTCATAGGGTTGGCAAGGTAACCGAGGTCGAGATAAGTGGGTTCCACTGTATTGTAAATTACTGACACTAACAGCATTCAGGACTCGTCAGGCAGAGTTGACTTTGGGACATAAAGTTTAGTAGACAGTAAATTTTACTAAAACAACAAAATTAAATCCCCTTACAAATTGGTAGCACTGCTGCATGTCATTGTAGGTATGACTATTATTTGTTGGTCATTTCATTTGGTAAACTTTAAAATGATAACAATATATAAGTCATATCAACCACAACCTGCTGAGAATGATATCCATTTGTAAGCAGATGTCCACAAGGTTTTCTTTCGCCAGCTGTTTTTGTTTGGATTGTTTGTAGAAATTTAAATTTCTTTGCACAACTGAATTAAAGCTGCTGTGTTTAAGGCCTGTAGTTTCTCTTGTGCATTTTTAAAAGGTACATTTTAAGAAAACCGAAAGGGCATCCATGTAGAATTTTCATGACTTTTAGTTTAATTTGTTACTTAGGTTCAGGTCATTATGTAGATAGGCACCACACTAGTTTAAACTTAAGCATACATAACAAGTTATTGTACTTTTTGTGAAGTACATGTCAAAGAATTTTGTTTTTGATCAAGGCCATTTCATATCATTTCTCAGATCATTCTACTGTTACAATGGACCATATTACCCAGTCTTTGCACGTTTCAGGATTAAATAAATAAAATAAATAATATTGACCCAACTAGTTGAATGTCCACATTAGTTTTTCAGGTCCTTTTTTAATTCTTAAATATATCATGGCTGATAAAGGTCATGCATGAATTAGCAAGCATGGAAAACCTGAATAGAAGCAAAGAGGTAATAAACAGACAGATAATAGATATGGACACAAACTTTTTGTATTGTCAGATAAACCAGACATGAAACATTAGTTAATTGGAGTTAAAAGAGTAATGATAGATAAATACCGAGTACAATCACTTGTTTTTAAACAGCAAAATACATATGATCTTTTAGCAAGAGTTGGTTAACACTTAAAGTAATGAGTCAAGTATAACTGACAGAGAGACAAAACAGTATTTTCCAAATAATTTCATTAAATAGTAACATAACCAACTTAAACTTAAAAAATGACTAGTTATAAGATTTTTTTTTTTAAAAAAAAAGGACCAGCAAAATTGATACGGACATCCAGCTTGTGTCAATGCCCAATTTTTGTCAGTTTCTTCAATAACAGTATCAGAAAGAATATTTATTTGTGAAGCATGTACTTTTGTTTGAAAAATTCTGTCTTTGTTTTGTTGCAATGAGTTATTTTTAATTTTTGTAGTGTCTGTAGTCAGTTTGTCATCCAAAGCAAACTATCTCAACATAATATCCATAGCAGAATCAATGCTGATGCACTAAGAATACTTTGAAAAATGAATTAGTGTATAGTATGATGAATATTTTATGAGGAAAAATAGTCTAAAGTTGAAACGTGTATTCTACAGCTTACATATAATCTATTTACAGAAACTACAGAAAAATTAATTATTTGCACATTTTGATCAGGAAGATCTATTTTGTAACATATTGGTTTGTGCTTTAAACAATGTAAAACTTTACCATTATTGTTCATTCCCTATTTATTGCCATTGCTCTTCGCAGTTTACCACCTTTAATTTGAAAATAATTGCAAATTCAAAAATAATATTCTTCAGTTTTAATCATAGTATATTAGTATGATATACATTTCTTATGATTAATTAACCTAGCTGTTGGTCTTACTGTAGTTTCCAAACCTTATGAATGAAAGTTGGAATTGATGAAATAAATTTGGCACATGTAAAGAACCATTCGTATATCTACAAATACCCTGTCTGTTGGATAGTGTAAAAGCACACACTTCCAGCCTTTCAAAGCGCTACATTATTCACCATCACATGGACATTTCAGCTATTATCAGTATTCATTTGCATTTTGTTCACATAGATAAGAAGGTAATTTACTTAGTTTGACTTCTTGTATTAATGCATTGCTGCATCTAGACATGATTGTAAACCCCCCCATTCTGTGAGTAGTTACTGAAAGAATCAGTTTAAAGGGAAATAAAAAAGAAAAAGAAACATTCCAGTTTCCTTTCTATAGGCAAGTACTATTGAGCAGGTTTTTTTTAGAACAGGGATTTTCCAGAAATTAGCCTACGTGAATGCATACTAATTCTACTTGGAGAGATATTTAATTGTTACCACACGGCCAGTACATACCAGTGTTTGCCATACTTAGCACTTATCAGGTGTTATAACTCGTTAAATGAAGCAGATATCTGACTTTTGTGGGTGAAACTCAACTGCAGGGAAGACATAAATGCATCAGAATGGTCATGGGGCAGCTATTAAAGGCTAGAGAGAGAGAGAGAGAGAGAGAGAGAGAGAGAGAGAGAGAGATCCCCCCCCAACATTATTATACAAAAATGTTTCATTTGCTAATTTTACATGCTGACTGTCCATTTTGTATAGCTCAGCAACCATCATATTTTTGGCATATATTTAGTTAACTAAAAATATGTTTGTGGTATACTGTATTTGTGTATGCTAATGATTCAGTTAATATTTCAGAGTTGAACATGTTAATTTAATGCATAGAATTTTTGCTCATTTAACATACAGATGTGTCAAATACTAGAGTTCAATGTGCTAGTATGTTGTTAACTATGCATTTCTTGGTATATTTGTAAGAAATCTGCTGGCATTATTTTAATTAAAATTTTTAAAAGTATTTGTTCAGTCACTTTTTTCATAACTAACCTTTGGATTTATTTGTATACATTTTGTACCTAGTTCACATGTGACTTATTCTAAAAGTTTGAATATGTTGTCTTACATTTCATTATTTTGGAGAAAATAAAAACAAAATCCAAGTATGTCTACACGACTGGTTAATTTTATAAATTTTGTAGCGTTCACTGATAACTTACCTTTGAGAAGTTAGATTTTGGAGATCTTAATTAAATAGAACCTCTCAGTAACATAATAGTATTCTCCTACTTAGGAGAGAGAGAGAGAGAGAGAGAGAGAGAGAGAGAGAGAGAGAGAGAGAGAGAGAGAGAGAGAGAGAGAGAGAGAGAGAGAGAGAGAGGAGAGAGAGAGAGAGAGAGAGAGAGAGAGAGAGAGAGAGAGAGAGAGAGAGAGAGAGAGAGAGGCTTGAATTATATTTAGTGATATTATTACTGGATTATTATTAGTGATATTATTACTGGATTATTATTGAAATTAATTAAAATTTGCAAATAGAACATAAACAAGAATACAAACATTCATTACTATAACCACTTAACAAGAATGACAACAAAATTGTGATGAAGACAGTACTATTACTACTCATATCTAAAGCATTGGCTTTCCATTGCAAATCCTTGCACAAAAAAAGTTTTGTATTGCATCTTCCAAAACCCATCCAGAAAACTAGTACCTCCAGTGGTCACAATATAAACATCAAATATATAATGATGATCTTGCTATGACTGCATGTAAAGGTTTGGGAAGAAAATATTTTAGTTACTGTAATTTAAAGTTTTGTACCTTTGGCCTTTAAAGATTACAAAGGGGACCAAGGATGACATGCCTTTTGCAGCTGATTACCCAAAGAAAAATGCCTACAAAATATTATGAATCAGTTTAGGAGATATCGTGATAGGATAACAGTATCTGCAGCTAGGATAATAATGAGGATGACAATTACAGTAGTATGTTTATGGTGAGTAAATGCCAATTAGATTACACCATTCACCACTTTTGAATTAAATGACAAGAGTAGTTTGCTAAATTTAAAAATCTTGTTTCTAGTAACAGGTTCAGTATGGACTCTATAGGAAATTTGGAATTGCTATGTAAATTGTAATGGTACAGTTCATTGTCTTTAATGGTTCCTTATGCTTCTTTTAAACTTAAAATAGTTTACGCCTGTTTGGGGATTCTTAGAACAATGCAAGTTGAAAGATGTTTGGCTATTGAGAATGCTCACTTATTGAGTACTTTTAGCAGGAGTCTTTAAGATGGGTGGAGGTGGGGCAAGATCCAAGTGGGTTTCAGAGCACCTACATTTCTAGAAACTGGACAAAGAGGGGTGAATAATGTACATTAGATGTCAATTCTTAGTTAATATTATGTTTGGTTCTTTTGGGAAGCTGTATACAGTACATACTATTATACCTGGAATCATTAAACATGCTTGGGTATGTGCCTTTCAAGCACTACATCCTTGTTGCAAAAGTCTGTGACTCATATTTCATGCCTTAGTAACTTTAGTTAAATAATAAGTTTTTTTTTTTATTGTATCTTGATTTGAACAATCATACCACATTGGATGAATGATTTTCACTTTAACAAACTTTTCAACATTTGCTTGCTTAGGTTAAGTTTTTTGTATTTAACTCATGACCAGATAGACTTCTGTACCCTGTATATAGTGTGACCCTGCTATAGCATGCTCCGTTACAACACAAAGTCATATATAACACGGCTGTGGTATGGCTCCCAAAATTTCATATACATGTATTTTTCTCCAACATGAAAAAGAAAATCTTCAAAGGATGAAACAAAGTTTATCATTTTAGAAAAGAGATAACATGAATAATACAAGAGGATTGTATCACGGCTACTGAAATTTTATATGGAATTTTCTCATACATGAAAAAAGTTTCCGTCTTAAAAGTACGAAAATTAACAAGTAAAAAGTTATTCTGGAATTGTGCAGGGCTTTGCCATGTCACAAATTGTGATTTTCTTTCCTTATCTGCAGCAAAATATACCATTTGGTGATTTTTTTTTAATTGGTGATGTTGGCTGTTTAAACTTGTATATGCAACCATTGGTTTGGAGTGGAAAAATTCAGAGGCCCCATTAAAGGAAACCGTAAAGTTGATATAAAATGCATGGAAATTTATCTATTGTTACATAAACAAATTCTTTGTTCATATTGACAAGCCATCTTAACAATGCATTGTTATATCATAATCCACTTATGTTGACATCTAGCAGGAGTACTGTATGTTTTGTGATATCCGTTTTTTTCAAATTTACATTTCTGGTACGGGGGAACAACTAGACGAAGCATTATCTCGTAATCTTCCGTCTGTGTTTTGGCTGCTCTCTAGCAATTAGTATATTTACATAGACTCTCATTTGTATCTGGATGGTAAGTAAAATTCCTCTTCATTTCACTCAGAATAAAATCCTTCAAAACATTCACATTTTCTGTAGTAATCACTGTCATCAGACCAGAACACCCGAGTCTCTATCCTCAATTGATCCTTTCGTTAAATTTCTGATGCATAGGTGGAAGGCAGCAACAATATTCTACCGTAAATGTAAAAAATAAAATAAAAATAGAACAAGCTCTCAATTGTCTATTCAATAGACAGGGAGGAACAGTAACTACAACTGACCATGTGACAGCCAAATCATTAAAAAAATGTATGATAAAATAGAAGCTTAAATTTCAAAGAAAACATTACCTCTCAAGTACAAATGTTATGGAAACATACTAAGCAAATGGGAGAAAAAAATCAGTTTCAACCATGCAATAGAAATTTTTTATGTTGCCGCCACAATAAGAAATTGGCATTTGTTTTGGTTCTCCAAAGCTGTCCTATAGCAGTGACTTAATGCATGCACCTTTCATCAAAGCAAGCTGACTACAATCTTCAATAAAAATAATGCAATCTGTTTCATTTTCCAATGTGACTGGAACATATGTACTGTGCTGTGAATGTTTCCTTTTTACACAGGAAAAAAAGTTTATACTTAAGGAACTCTACCTACAGTGCTTAAAAAGTAAACTATCGACTTAAGATGTACTGAAAATTAAATGTGCTTCATCATTCATTACATGATTGTGCTATTTGTTTCCACTGAATTCAGACCTATATAACCTGTGACAAAATTATTGAATATTTTAAATATGTGTGTGTGTGCATATTTTCTATGGAATTACTTATATTATGGATTCAATGTATGTGACATGATTCCTGGGTGAGTAGTGTTGATACTTTATTCATTACTATGCATTAGACATGTATATATTAACAATATACACATATGTACCAATGTGTGGTTCTCTAAATAAAGTAAAATGTTATAAATGCCTTCTGTTTTCATGTATTTCTCATTTTAAATACATTGGTTTAAGATGATAACTGTGCCAATGAAGCACATATTTATGCACCCACATTTATTACCTACACCCCCATCCCATCCCCGGCACATTTTTTTTTTTTTGTATACATGCATCATTTTCTTTTGCTGACTGAACTGGTTCAGTCTATAACACGGTCAGGTTCTATGGCTCCCAACTACCTTGTTATAATGGGGTCACATTGTATTCAGTTGTACCTAGATTCATGAAACTTGGGGAGTGGATGTGTTTGGTCAAGTAGTACACCTCATTGCAAATGTAGGTCATTGTGACCTAACTTTTACACTTCACTTTCTCAAGCTCTCTTCATGCTATAATCAAATGAGATAATTATATGCATCTCAACTGGTACCATTCTTATATCAAAACGGGGAGTTTTGCATTTAAGTATAACATATTACCAAATAGTATTTCCATGCTGTATAGGAACTGTTATACTAGAATCACAAAACTTGCTGAGGGGATTTATCTTGATACAACATTATCATCACAAAAATAAATGGATCTGACCAATATTTCACACATCACTGACTTTGGTCCAATTTTTGTTGTCTGTTTTCAGTTGTTAACTAGACAATTGAATACATTTTAGTTCTACAACCATACAAAAGGTCACATCACTGGCTTTGGTTAGGTTTGTGCATTTAGATCATGACATGTTTACATAGTATCCAGTTTTGAATCATGAAACATCTTGCGTGAATGAATATTAATGACCAATACTTCATTTCAGTAATAAGTCATTATGGCCCATATTTTATGCTTTACTGCATTGACATACAATTTTGCTATTATTTTTCAGACACTTTTCATGCTAGAATCGTTAAATCCTTATGGCAAAAAAGACCCCACTCACGGTAACCTATATTTAATCTTTTATTGGTTTTGTTTATGATTGTATTTGGCTCATGAACAAGTACTACATCCTCATTGCAAAAAGAAACCACTGTGACCTTTATTTCATGTTTCAATGACTTTGATAAAGTTTTATGTTTAAAGTTCATTTATTCTGTGCAGTTTATGAAACTGATAATTCGACTGATGTCTTAGTTTTTTACCGTAAAAACTTGAGATCGTAGTGACATGTATATTATGCTTAACTAAGATTCAATATTTGTGCTTAGCTCGTGACAATATAAATTCTTTCATGTTGAACTGGCATTCAATACAGCTGTTGTATCCATATTACATAGCCAGAATCAAGCTAATTATATTGTCTTTGATGTCTGTACATATATATTTCTTTTTAGATGAATCAAACATTTATAAATCCCAGTTCTGAATTTCATTCATACAATATAGCTAAAAATATAGTGAAAAAGTGGGTATGTAATAAATACAAAACTGCATTTTTCTTTTGTACTGAGTTTCGGGAAAAAAACTCGTTTGATATAGCCTCAACATATTTCAACACCAGATCAAACTAGCTCTTTCTGCTGACTCAGAACAAAACATGTATGCGGGTTTGTGTGTGTAGTACCAATTAAAAGTGAAAAACTTTTAAAAGAGTAAAATTAAAAATGTAATGATAAAAAGCTGCAACCATTCCCCTAACCACTCACTCAGGGACAAAGCGACTAAGTTTGTTTTCAAAATCATCTCTGAATTTATTTTCTGTACACTAATTATTACTACTGGAAATCATTTAGAGCTTCATAGATGTGACTAATGTAATCAGTGATATCTATGTAAGTTCACAATATTGACATTTTTTGCACTCTGACATGAGCTTGCTAAGTGATCATGTAAATGGGAAAAAGTTGCACAAATTGGGGGCGAGGAACCATCCTTTAAATGTTCAAAATGGTACCTATTAAAAACTAATTTGAACATGAAATATTGTTTTATGATAAAATATGCACAGGATATATATGTTGCTGGAAAACAGTAAATTAGTGCTCTTGAAGAAAGTATCAAAACAAATCAGATTACTTTTCCTCAGATTTGAAGAGAAATCTGATGAAAATGACCCTTCTGCCTGACAGAACCCGAGAAAATCTACATACATTATAGACTTCATTTTGTGAAATTTTTCGACAAGATTTGCTTATGTGCATAACAGATGCAACTGCAAACAGTACAACACTTCAGTCATGTCTTAATTCACAGAACAGTCTTTATTGATCTACATGACCTAGATATGTATTTACATTATTCAACAACCAGTCAAAGTTGATGCTGTTTGTTCCATGTATGACTTAGATCTGTCTACATTATTCAGAAGCCAGTCTAAGTCTAAGCCGTTCATTTTATGTATGACCTAGATCAGTTTGTATATCATTCAACAGTCATTTCAGGTATATAGTTTATTCTTCGTATGAACTAGATCAGTCTGTACATTATTCAACAGCCAGTCAAGGTCTATACAATTTGTTGAATATATGAATTAGATACATCTGTACTGTTTGACAGTCAATACAGGTAAATACAATTTGTTCTACATATAACCTGGATTATTGGTACATCATTCAACAGTCAGTTTAGGTCTAAAGTTTGTTCTACATATGACCTAGGCCTGTCCATACATTATTCACCAGCCAGTCCATGTCTACAGTTTATAATTTTTGGTGTGCAGCAAGAAGGGTAAGTATAGTAGGGAACTACCAATTTTTTTCATACTCTTAAAATTTCCTGGTAATCTTCAATATTTGTATCTTAGATGCTGATTGCTTGAATGAAATGCTATCCCTCTATGGTAACTGCTGACTTGTAATATACAAGAAAACAACTAATGTAAAATACTACAATATTGTTCAATAATGAAATGAAACTGAGCCGGTCATCAAAAGAAAGAAACCAGGAAAACTTGACAAATTAATCTTGGACAATTTTATTTGTGATTATGGAAAGAAATTAAAATGTTTGGTTTTATTTCAATTTTAGAGGACTTTTAAAGACAGAATAATCTGCTAGATTTTCAAGGCCTTGAAAATGCTACATCATTTTTCCCAAACTGTCAAAGACTTTGAATCCTGTAAAACACCAGTTTTCAGGAATGATAAACTATAACTTTTAAGTTAAAAGTATCTTTGATGACTGCTTGTTTTTCTGTACTTCCACTCCATTTTAATGTTGATTTCTTCTTAACCACTGAAAAGTTTTTCTTAACCATATTTGTACAGTTTGTTAGATATATTTCTAATAATCATTAAATATATTGCCCTGGACTGTTTTGATGTTTTATTAAAAGGTTGAAAGAATCTGTACCATTTTGATTACCATTTTAAATTAAAAATTGGATGTGAAACATTCATAAAATCCCATTTTTTTTTGTGAATAGTCTATAATAGTATTGATAATAATAAAAATTAGCGCTGTTAATAAAATATTAATTAATAGAGTTTGATGTGAAAATGAAATATTGAGTATTAAAATTAGTAAGACTATAATCTGCTGAAAGATGATAAAATTATGACAATGAAATGTGACCTGGTACCATGATTAGCATTGCTAGCTGCATGAGAACACAAATCTAACAACCCACATTTTATAATGTTGTAGAGAAAAAGAAAAAAAATTAAAGGAAAGTTGTATACTGGTTGTAATAAAAATACAAACACAAAAAAAAACCACAAAATTTTCCATAAATATTTCGAGAACTACTTCTGGAGTTTTATCACGTGACTACCACATTGACATGTGCTCTCTGCTTGATAAATCAGACGGCTGGATTGCTAGTTTTCATTTAATATAATTGAATTTCTGTACAACACTTAAAAGTAGTTTGTTGTTGATATCACATGACTACTGGACTTTGATGTCATCGTTTGAGATTTGTGAAGTTATGCGACTAGTACTGCAAATGGCAAATACCAGGTCAGGTTTCATCTATGCCATAGTTTCATCTAATCTGTCATTGGATTAAAGACAACAATTATAATACTTGCCATTTCTGATAAAACAAAACCATTTTCCTAACAATTTCATACAAGTATAAGTCAACATATGCTTATATTTTCAAGGCCTGCTGGTAAGCAACTACCTTATGCTGCTACCGCATGGTGGTGGCAATTTCCAAATTTCGATATGCAATTGCATGTGACCCACACCCTAAACTAAATGTCCAAATATGAAAAATGGGGTGGGAATATTCGGAGGAAACCCAGATTAGAAAATGGATTGCAATTTGTTTTAATCCAAATTTGTAGTTGAAAATGTTGACAAGTTGATTTTACAGAAAATTCAGTCCATGTTTATACAACAGCATATAATTTTGATGGTCTTTTCTTAAAATTTAAATCAACCCTTTTGAAAATGTATTTTAAATTATGGATTTTTAACCAGATTGTCTTAAGGAGATTAGGTTGTTTGAAAAATCTTTTCGTTACAAGACAAGATTTAAATTATCTGTGTCTATTGTTTTTTGTATACTGTAACAGCTAATGTTTACTTTGTATAAGTTGCATATATATATATATATATATATATATATATATATATATATATACACACATATATATATTTATATATTGCTATATAATTCTTTACAATTAAAGATCTGAAAAACAAAATTAAATTGTTTTCATTATGATGTTCCCACTTAGCAATATAATGCAAGTCAGCAAAATAAAGTTAGAATTTTTATTCTGTACATTGAAATGACCTTACATTCCAATTTAAAGAAATATAATCAAACTTGTTTCATGTTATACATTTTGTGGTTTAGTATATGATCACATCTGGATGTTTTGGAGATTCTTGAAAGAGAAACGTCGTTAGATTTAGAAAATGAATCTTTTATAATCTAAAATGTTCTTTAATTCCATTCAGTAATGGTCGTATGTGAACCTTAAAAATATTAATTTCATCCTGGAAAAAACCTGGAAATTTATCTTTAAACTACACAAATATACTATGGTAGTTACTGTGCACAAGATGCATTAAGCAAAGGGACATCAATGTGTTGTAATACAATGCAATAAGGGACATCTGTGCAATGTTTAGGGAGTTTCAAGCCTGTTTGTAAATTTTGTACTGAGAGTTTTTCTGCAACTTCTGTAGCTCATATTTGAAGGCCTCAAAGGAAAAAAAATTAAGCAACATCCACAATTTTAAGTAATTTTTCATGTAATTTATGATTTAGGCAGATATTGTCTTGATTTTTCAAACAATGAATTGTATTGATGTCAGGCAAGTTTTGTTCTTTTTTTAATTTATTTTTTTGTGTACATTTAGGCATGTTCATACCACTTAAAACTGTCAGCTGATTTTTCATTTGACAAATCATAAGAAAACAAATGTCTGTATGAAAAAGATATAAAAGCAAAACATATTCATGTTTTTTATCTACTGTCTATAAAAAGGATCTCAAATGGATAAAGATTTAATATTGAATTGATGATAGTTGAATAATGTCCAGCTTTTACAGGACTTGCTGAGCAAAAGCTGGACATTATTTAACGAGTTTCATAAATTTAATATTAAATCACTACCCATTTGTGATTCTTTTACCACATAGTTTGTATTTCAGTGGAAATTATTTAGAAAGAAGAGTGAATAATTTCATTAATTCTCACAGATGTTGTACCTTTCATTTGTTGTGTGTAAAAATAGTCCCAAATAAAGCTGAAATAGTAGAAGTAGATTATACATTTTTGCTAACTATAAATCAGAAAATAAGCGGCCATTAAAAAAAACAGAACATTTTACAAAAGAAAAAAAATAATCATTTTTAAACTCTAAAATTTCCTATGCATGTGATGTCGCATTGCGCAGTACTGGTTTGAGTTGGCCTACACAACACAGTGCAAGTGTTTACCTTGAAATTCCATATCACAACTAAACATTACATTGTTGCAATATTTTTGTGAAAAGATTACTGGATTCAGAAATATACATATTTACTGTAATGTATTTGCCACTGGGTATTTGCAGCATTTGGTTTGGAACAATAGACTACAGACAATGCAAACAAATAATTGTTACCACTTGGCCAGGTATTCATTCCAGTGTTTGCCATACTTAGCACTTATCAGGTGTTATAACTCGTTAAAGGAAGCAGATATCTAACTTTTCTGGGTGAAACTCAACTGCAGCGAATTATAAATGCATCAGAATGGTCATGGGGCAGCTATTTTGAGTCAGACTTGCATAGCATATTTAACGCATAAATATGCAGTGGTTGAATAAAGTTCTGTCAGTTGGGGAGATCAGTTTAGGTCTGCAGTCTTCTGTGAACGAAGGTGTTTGTTTTGTTTTATTACTTCTGCAAGTTCACATTTAAACCATATAGGGTGGATTCCATGCTCCACCCTCACCCTGCTATCAATTGAGCAACATCAATAGTTTTACTTGTTATTGTTCTTGTATTTTGTTTTAGCCATTTTTCATGTTATATGTTACACATGACATAACAATCCCTTGTGTGTTTATGGATATGCCATAATCAAACAGACAATGCCATTTTCCCCCAATTCACTTTCACGAGTCAAAAAATTTCAATGAAAACAAAAATTCCAGAGGTGGGGTTAAAACTGTTTTCCATGATCACAGCCAATCAGTAAAGAAGACACTGCACAATAATTTCATGGTATTATTTGGACCAGTCAGAATCGCACGAAGTGATATGTTAACGTATGGTAATATCAAAAATATGAAACTGAACATACAAAAGGAAAACTACAAGCTATGTGATAAGTAAAAAATATTAATGCATGTAAATAATCACAAAATATTTATTAAAACAAAGAGAGAAATGTTCACAATGTTTAATACATGTAACTCTGCATCAATGTCATACTGAATAATCCTACTAAAGGTAAGTCCTTTCCAGGGAAGTAATAATTTCTTGTTTTGCTATAACAATTTCTTGGATTATTAATCTTGGTTACTGTTGATTTTACATCTTTTTTGTAGTTATTCTCACAAATAAGTATCTGAATGTTCATTTCTACTCTGTGAGATTAAGTATTTTAATGTAAACTCAATTCAGAAACTTTATGATGTACCACCAGAACAAATCTTTTTTTAAAAATTGTTTAAACTTTTACTTCATATACATTTTAAAGAATTTTAAAATCTTTACTTTTTGATTGTAGTGCTATGTTTACATTTGGAAAGCTTTATCAAGTTGGGGTGCTATGTTGACAGTTCTTTATCTCCATATTTGCTGAACTTAGCTTTTAATTGTCACCATGTAACCAGTAATGTGCTGATATCCATTAAGTCCAATGGTATGTACGTACACAAATAACAATAAACTATATTTCCTTTTTATATACATATAATACTCCCTAATCTTCTGGGAGATTTCTTGATTCAGACATTAAACTATGGCTAAATTAAACAAAATCAATAATCTTTGTGCAGCATAACAAGAATTTACTAATTTACATGTTTCGGACAAATCTCTCAGTAATCAAGTAAAGGCCATTTTAGAATTATTACATGGAAGCATTTAGAATGGGGTCACTGTTGAGAAATCCATGTAACTTCATAATGTAAATCTTAACTATGTTACCATCATAAAAATTTAACAAACAGCACAGGTGATGAATGTGTAATGATGCAAATAAATGCTCAATTAAATGTTAACATGCTTATGATATTGTGATACATGCTGTGTACTGGACCTCATACTTTCTATAAACCTAGCATTTCAGGTAATTTTTATATTGCACTTTTCTTGTACCTCTGACATCTTTAAGAGTACTGAATCTATTTGGAGTATTAATGGTATTCTTTGTTTTTGCTACATTATAGACAGTGCAACCACCTTTCAAGGATGCTATTTGAATAAGCTCCAACCCAGGGATGTAAAGACCAATAGTATTGACTCAGAATCCTATTCACAACAGTATCTACCACAAAATTGGTAAATTAGAAAAAGAATTTCTTGAATCTGAACAGGATGACTACTTTAAATTAGGAAGAATCTGCAATTTCAGAGTTCAAATGTTAGCTGGTGTTTCTTAAGGATTTTGAGATGGTTTATTAGTTCAGTGGTTGGCATGCAGGACTCCTTTGTAGGAGTGTCAGTTCAATTCACAGACAGGGCCAGATCAGCTGCCCTGTTGTGTCAATATGCAGTACACTTTAATTGCATTGCAAAAAAAAAGAATTACTAGGCCACAAGGCAAAATACCTTAAAAGTAGACTTAGTTCAACCAAACAATATTATATTGTGCATCTCTAATGTACATGTGGTCAGCTTATGTGGGAAAAAAAAAAGACGCACATCAATAATTATTCTGAGACTGTTTTCTTCAAGAGTTTCAGATGGCAGAATGTTTTTTATGTAATGTATTATGCATTATCCCATAGGCTACATGGTCTTACTTTAGCTCGGCAAACTCCTGTAAAGTGAAATCTTTAAAAAGAACATTCATTGATGTGCATTGGATATTTTAACAGCCTAAAAAAATAGTTGTGCTAACAGTTTGATAAAGGCTGAAAGGTTATATCCACTGCAAATCTGCAACAGTGCTGTAAACCCTAACAAGCTGAATAATTTGCTCATGTAGTCAAGATCATAACAAGGAAAAAACTTCTTTTTTATTGCCAAGATTCGATTGCTATATCTTTAATTTCTAAAATGAATCCATACTGAACACAATTGTGATTGTAAATTACATGTAGCTGCTCACAGTAGGTTGCATATGACAGGTTTTAATGTACCAGTATCCCTCTAAATACATGTAACCTAAGGCTAAACATTACAATGTGCAAACTATTCTATGTAAACAAGAATAGACACCATGCCATAGGCATTTGGAGGGATTCAAGCCAAAAATGCAAGCCAGGATTTGACATTATCATGAAAACATATTTATATTATTTTGCCAAAAGATGATCACTGAAATCCTGTTTTAACCCTTAACAAAATGTCCAATTAATTCATTGCTTTGATTACAAACTTACCTATGCAACCACTTTATAACATACCAGTTTATTACTATTTGGAATAAATATTTAGCATGTACAATATTTGAGACTTACTGCTTTAAACTGAATACTACTGTCACCATAACAAATTAGTCAAAAGCTTGTACAGCAAATATGATGCACTGTGTTGCTTATGGATGTAACCAAAAGAGTTAAAGCTGTGAGATAGAATAGGGTGGGGGGGATGAGAAAGTTGTATCATTAATGCCGGATTATAGTAAATTGAGACCAAGACAATTCGGCCCAAATTGAAAGACAATTTGGCTCAACTTAATAATAGTTCGGACACTTTTCATTTTTCTTAAAACAACAAGTAGATACTATGTAAGATACGTTTTAGGAACAGGTTTTAAGAGAAAAAAAAACAAATTTAAACAAAAACTAAAATTTTTTTCAGGTAAAATAATCATATGGGCATATATAAGGGAGAAAACACAAGCAGAGATATCTTGCTTGTTTTAATTAAAATATTTATATACATCTTTTATGCTAAAAAATACATGAATCTGCATGACATTTTCAATTTATCAATACTCATTAATTAAACAATAAAACTCAACAGAATATGTATAAATTTTTCTAAGGGTAGTGTACATAAGATACTAGAATACATTTAATGTTAGGCTTCACGTTGTAACACTGTTGCATATAATACACATTCAGTTACACACGAGAGAGAGAGAGAGAGAGAGAGAGAGAGAGAGAGAGAGAGAGAGAGAGAGAGAGAGAGAGATGTTGAGCATTTTGTCAATGTTGCTGCAATAAGAAGCTCTTAGCAGTTAATTTTATTATTAATTTCTTTTTAAGTTGTCTTAGTGTGTGTGTAAATTAAAAGCTTGTCATTACTAGTTAATATCGTCAATCACACTTGCTCCGTCATTCCATATAAATAAGAAAGGAATTAATTTTCTGTTGAAATTGTGCTCTCTCATGCAAGGTGCAAAAATGATAAACATACTCTTATTAAAAAAAAAAATGAAAGAAACTAACCTTGCATAGTTATCATTTATTACTTCTTTTATCAATATGCAAAATTTATTAAAGAATAAAATATATCCACAAACTCTGTGTATGTAGTGGATACCTGTTAGCGTATGCATCCATACTGTAGTGAGTATCGCTTATGTCAAATAACAAAATCACAAAATAGACGAAAATATCACCCAATTGTTTGAAGGCAACTGCCATTCAGGCATGACATGAAAGGTGCAAATTGACCAAGATTGTATTGTATCCAGGTTAACTATATAAATGTATCTTGCAAATAAAAATCATTATTTTAAAATACATCCACTGTGGGTACAATAATTAATCTTTTCGCCAGAATGGTTTACAAAAGTGATATGTTATTGTTGTGTATACTATTTACCCTGCAACCATAAATTATGATCAACTTTGGGAAAGAAATAGAAGCTCGGATGATGGAGAGCCACAATTTGGTGCGAGCAATAAACTCTTTCCTTAAACTTTCCAACAGGATATAAAATACAAAGGTTATTTTATTACAAAGCAAACAGTCCTGAAAACTGACTTTGGTATCCTTTAAGTGTACAGGATTTTCTTATGAAGTCGGCTGACATAAGGAAGTTAAATTTGGTTCCTTTGGATTCTTTTAAGTGTGCTGAATTTCTTTTTTTTTTAAAAAAAAAATAAATTCAGCCGACAAAGAAAAGCTAGCATTGATTCCTTTATACCTGTATTAATGGGAATTTTCAAATTAAATCAAAACTATGGAACAGTTTTCAAAGCGACACAATCTAGTGAGTTGTGCACGCATATAGATCTAAGGCTGAACAGTAAATTAGTTTTCAGTAGTTTCATCCAAATGTTTCCTATCCTTATGGTTTATAATGTTTTATTTTTCAACAACAAGAAGCATCTACTTTGTCTTGTGGGGATAAATGTACGTCACTTCCGGCTGGCATCCTCTATAGGTGGGAAATCGTAACGAAGGAGGTAGTAACTGCATTGTATATGTCTTTTTCAAGTAATTAAATTATTTCTTCTTTATACTTGATAATTTTTTTTATTCCTTTTTGTGCGAGTATAACCACTTTTAATCATGTAATGCAAATCTGATGTAAACAGAAAAATGTTGGAGTGTGGCCGGTGACCTTTAAAGGAACAATGGCATCTGATGTAGGAGCTTAGATACCTTTTACATATTTGGCTAATATACAAGAAAAAAAAGTGTATACAGCTCGATTTATCTCAAAAGTGTAACTTTTCAATTTGCAAGTATTAATATACATACATACATACAATTCAAGCAATGCCCCCCCCCCCCCCCGATACAGAGACGAGAATTTTCCACTGTTGGCAGGTTTCTCTAATTTTTTGGGTTGTATAGGTTGATTACAAAATTAGTGGATCCAGAGAGAAAGTGGTGGGTAAGGTCTTTACTTTTGACCTAGAATTAACAAGGCTGTCATGCAGTACAGTATGACAATGCCCTAACAATTTTTGAAAATGTAATTCAACTTCAACTCTAAGCTGTAATTATAACAACTGCCATAAAATAGACGTATTTCAAAATTTTTATGTTCTATTTAAAGCAGTCTTAAATATTTAGTGAGAAAAGAGTTGGAGCCTCACATGTGATACCAACAGTACATTTCCTTCTCGAATAGCTGATAGCAAAGTTTGCAAAGTAGAGTGTCATCAAAATTAAATTTGTATGGACATGGTTAGAAAAATATCTAAGATTAGGCAGATGAAAAAAAACAACACTATAGCAGTTGGTGGAAAAGTGTCTAAAGAAACAGAAATTGCTAATTAAAATGTAGAAAGACCTCTTCCTGAACATTAATTATAGATGCCTTACTTCCTCAATCCATTTTGATATTTCTTCAACACAAGATTCAAATATGACTTGATCAACTTCATCTATGGAAAACATGAGTTGTACATATTGTAGCCAAAAAGACTTGTGAAGAAATTTTTCTTGGATTCATAAAGCCTTATTGAACATAATCAGTAATATATATGTAAATATTAGCAGTGAACAAGAAAATGTTCATAAGGTTTTAGAGTTTGCAAGCTGAACATTAAAAATGTGCATCAGATACAAATTAATGTGCAAGAACTTATTAATGTTTTCTGTTACAGTCTGAACACAAAACTACATTTAATAGGTACAGATGTTCACAGAGGGTAGTAAATTTATGGTGTGTATCCCACTGAAGTGCATGTTTTAAGGAGCAGGATAGTGTAATGAAAAAAGAACAGCAATATTGATATGTACTTGTGATTAAGAACATTTTTCTTTTAAGGGTCTGAAATTGTTTAATTTCATTTCTGAGCTGTCTTTACAACTCTAGCCAATTTTTCATGGATTTTTTTTCACTTTAATAAAATTATCCCTGAAGATAACAGGTTACATAATTAAACATAATTGTACAATTAAAAGACAAAAGTGGAGGAAAGAGATGGAGGAAAGAATGTCAGGTGCAGAAAGCAAAACTATTACTACAATTCATGATACCAATTAACTTCATTAAACCCAAACACAGCATGGAGCATCTGGGCAAACGCATGCCTGTAATTCCATGATTTAAAAACTGAACTATTATTTACTAGAGCTATTAGCAATGGATGCATCACAAAGTGTCCCACTCACTGAATATTACTCAGCAGGGCCTTAAACAGAGGTGATGGGAAATGAAAGTTAGTAGAATGGGTAATCAGGTACCATAACTCTTCTAAACAATGATGTGGACAGCTGAAAATTAAACTCATTCTGGATCGTAAAGCTGAATGGATGAAAGACAACATTCCTTTTGTAATGTAATGCTTTAGAAATCATGGTCAAGATGACAGGTAGTCAAACACATTCGGGGTCTCAAGACTGTAAAGCTGAATGGATGAAAGACAACATTTCTTTTGTAAAGTAATGCTTTAGAAATCATGGTCAAGATGACAGGTAGTCAAACACATTCAGGGTCTTAAGACTGTAAAGCTGAATGGTTGAAAGACGACATTCTTTTTGTAAAGTAATAATGTAGAAATCACAGTCAAGATGTCAGGTCATCAACTCCTTCAAGATCTTATCAGTATAAAGCCCCATACCAAATTTGTGACCGAATTACAACAAATATTGGTAAAGTTGTGCTTTGGAAAGCAAGGTAAAAAGGACTGGCAATAATGAGATAATAATGCTTGTAAATGATGCTGTGAAACACTCTGAATCAAACTTGTTTAAAGTTTCATCACCATGTAGAGCCAAGTATGGCCAAGTCCAGTGATCACTGATTAAGGTCAGAGGCAGAAATGAAACTTATGGGGACAGGCAATAGCCTCAAATGATGTCAGACAAGCTGGAAATTAATCTTTTCAAGGCATATATATATGCAGTATAAAACTGCAAAACAAATTTGGTCAAAATCTAGTTATCTGCCAGGAATGAAATTCTGGATGGACAGACGTAAAACATTATTAGTATAAGCAGGGTTCTAATAAGCTCAGTCATAACTGACCCTCGTGTTTCATAATGCCCTACCAGTGGAAATTGTTTGACCAGAAAATTGTTTCAAGTTCATTTCCCTTTGATCTGCTTCAAAACAACATGTCCAGAGGATTAAAATATGAACTGACCATTTAACACCATCAAATACCTAATGTTTTACCCTCAAATTTGAAAGAAGAGATCCAAAATTTGACCATACATAAAATGAATGTAAATTAGGAGAATATTTTGTGAGCTAATTCTTCTAGGTCACCAGGTGTTGTAAATCTCTATGTAACTTGTGAGCAAGTTGAGATAATAAAAAAACAACTTATTATAGCACCAAGGGCAGTAAAAAAAGTAATTTATAAATACAGCATTGCATCACAAAAAAATATGTGAACCATAAACAAAATGGATTTTCATAGACTGCATGACAAATACATTCCCATCTGGATATTTACAACTAGATGTAACCTTATAAATGGCATTTGAAGACCACTCCGATTTCAAGTCTTCGTCAAAAAAAAAAAATGTGTGGAAACTAGAAACTTTTTAAAACGACCTTAAAAGACATTTCATATTAAAAAAGACATGACAAATTTCCTGTTAAGAAGAGTTAATTTAAAAAACTGATCCTTCTTGCAGAAGTTATTTTATTCAGGTAAATCTATTGAAAAAATTATGAGGATAATGGTGTTTGATAATGACAGCTTTTTTTTAAAATCTAGCCTGCTTTCTGTCTAGCTTAGAATGACATACATAAATGGAAAGTAAAAACTTTAACACCAATGATAATCCAGGGTGTGGATGGATATACAGACATTATGATTGTGAAATTGAACTTCTGCCTGAGCAGGATCAACAAATATCCAGACACGATTCATGTCAAATAATGAAATGATGCGATGTTTGTCATGGAAATAGCTCAGTTATATCAGCATGCAAAATGTTTTAAATTCAGCTTGTTTATTAAATAGTATTAAAAAAAACAAATCATAATCATATTTTAAAAAAACTATTCATCTACAAAAACTAATTCTCTAAAACAATTTTTGATCACAAATGATGTTAAAATTACCCATTACATTTTTTTCTCAGTTATTAAGATGTACTTGCTTGCAAGTTGAATCTGATGTAAAATAACAGACCCTGATCTGCTGTTTTATGTTGTTTGTTCTACTGATTACTCCTAACTGTACAGACCCAGATCTGCCAGTGTATGAAGTGGTGGCGGATCTGGTTTTGTGCAGTTTGCATTTTAATTTGGCTTACAAGCAAGTAGACACAGTACATAAAAAAAGTGAAGGCCTAGTACATAAATCACAAAACAATGGCCAAATGTTGCAGATATACTGAACTATTCAAAAACATCTTTCCCACTGGAAAAAAATAAATAAAAACAAATTTCCTTTTTCACAAAATAACATTCCTAACATTTTATCTTGTAATGAACTACACTGCTACAATGTAATGTTAATGATTTTCAAGTTGTGCAAAATAAATGTATTTTCTGTACAGTGAATACAATGACACTGGAGGGTTTCAAGTTTCAGAATTTAGGTCTATTCACAATGTATGTGCAAAATTACCCTTAAACTGATAAATATTGTCAGAAAATGAACAGAAATTTGCTCTCAAAATGTACATTAGTACTGGCTTTTCAAACTTCAGCCTTCTTTGCATGCATAGGGGAAGGATGGTAAAATTACCTATTTATTTCAACAAACTTTACTTTCTAGTAGTTTGGGCCCTAAGTTCAATCAAAAATGGAATATAATCAAACAGTCCTAACATGAATTGTATAAATATTTACATGTTACAAAACAAGGAGACATATACCCACAAAACAGTAATCTTACCTAGTCTCAGTAAAATATATTGTAAACAAACAGATTATATGCTCATGCTCTATGCATAACCTTCTCTAAATGCAAGTATATATAGCATCCAAGTTCTTTTTAATGTCCTTAACTGATTCATGCTCAAGCATGTTAGAGAGTATCTGCATTTAGACAATACTACCATAATTATCCTTATATACAAATTGTATTAATTAATTTCTTTCCCTATCAATGATTTTGCATTTTGAAATTTCTGTATCACATATCTAACTTGCAATTCATATGTAATTAAAAATGTCCTGCATCTTCCAAATTAAATGTAAAAGAATTGATTGCTAAATTTGATAAAATATTGAAGAATATTGCTACATCAGATTAAGCATTTAACACGCTAAAATTGATTATGCATCCACAGGGCAGAAGCATCCGACTGATTATGGAACTGGAAAGCTGTGACACTTTCAATGATCTTTATCTAACTTGTTACAAACTACTATTGTACAGGGGAGCGCCTCAGTGCCACCATTTATATTGCACACTATGTTGTATGGAATATGTCATTATATGGGACTTGTGGCCATCAGCACCTGAAAAGTAAAAAAGAATACCAATATTGTGAACAGCAACAGTTCCCTTATAACTATATATACTTGCTTATAAGTTGAGTCAAACTGCAAACAACGAAGATCATGACATTTAGCATAATGTACTTGTAGATCAGGGTCTATGTTGTTTGTTTAAATGATTACTTCTAACAAACTGCACTGTTCCAGATCTGCTGGCACATTATGCAATGTCAGATATGGGTCAGTGCAGTTTGCAAGTGTTGTTGTTGTTGTTGTGGGGCTTAATGCCATTTTTCAGCACACTATAGGCTATACATGGCGGCCAGTATTAATGGTGTAGGAAGAAAAGGAAATACTCGGAAAGAACCACTGACCCACGATAAACTACTGGCAAGCCTTTTCACATATCCACAATTGCCAAATCTTAGACTTGAACTCACAAAGATAGAGGTAAGATGGCAGTGATCTGTGACAGAGAGCGCTTGAGACCAAGTGAATATATATGGTATTCCATTTGTCTCAATATCATATATTCATTTCTTCCTCTCTTCATCCGAAAGATAGAATAGGTATTTTGGACTTTGATATTCTCTGAGGATGCTGGTCAATAATACTGAAAATAAAATCCATTTGGGAATCTGCTCAAGACCAGATCTGAGATACAAGAAACTAAAAAAAAACAAAAAAAAACATCACAGATGCCTTCATATTTAAGGGATGTAAAGCACCTTAACTATATTTATGGATCTATGTGTGTGCGGTGTCATTTGGATTTTTAACATAGCTTAAACAATTTTCCAGTTATATCACTATGATCTCTGCTGTGTGGCAGTTTATAGTGATATCTAGCAGTGGTGCAATATGCTGCTGACATGTAGCACCACATCCACACCCAGATACATTATTCTTACACTGCTGACCATTCCTAACACTAACCTCTTAAATTCTGAGCACTAAGCGAGGCAGCTGCAACTACCATTTTTATAAATCTTTGGTATGGCTTGGCTGGGGTCCAAACCAACAACCCCCTGCATCCAAGACGGACATTCTAATGCTTAGGCCACAGGAGCAGTCATTATGGATCTCATTAATTTGGGTGAATACTATTTTGAAACATCTACTTAATATATTTAATTTTTTTTAAGTTCCTGGCAGATAATGATCCATTCTGACATGGATTCAAATAAAAGATACCCTAAGGGTAGTGTGCCTTTGTACATGGTATATAACCATTATAACACATCCTTGCTTAAAACCCATCTCCTGTAGCACTTTACACTGTAATGAGTGATCACTATAATAATGTCTATTATCACTGCATTACAGTACTCACTTAAAAAAAAAACTGTTTATAGCAGCCATACGAGTGGTGAGCCTTACTGATGATGTCACCCTGTATTTAGTTATTATATACATAATATGATGTACATAAGAAAGTGGGATCCACTATCATTATGTGTCTTAGATTGAATAATCAGTTATGGATATTTGTAAAAATGGCCCACACAAGCATGGAGAAAACTCCTAATGAGCAAATGGACTACTGAGTTTCACTGGCCCATATTAGGCAAAAAATTTGTCTTTTGGTCCTGTTACATACCTTTGTCCAAAGAAAAATATTCCATCTACACTTGAAAAGTGTGTGTGTGATATTTATTTTTAATGTAGCTTTAAAAAATTTTCAGTTATAATGCTACCCTGTCTGCAGTGTGGCAGTTTAGAGTAATGTCTAGTACTGTGGAGTCATGCTACAGACATGTAGCATTATGTCCCACCCAGTCACATTATCCTGAAACCAGGCCAACCAGTCCTAACGCTAATCTCTTAATGCTGAGTGCCAAGCAAGGCAGCTGTTCAGACCATTTTTGTAAGTCTTTGGTATGACTCGGCCGGGGTTTGAATCTGCGACCTCCCGCATCTGTTAAACAAATCTAAATCTTTCAAAATGACAAATCAGAGAGACTGATCAGTAGCTTTTGAAAGTAGCTGGTACACCTGGCAAACAGAGCTATAAAAATTATTCACCCATCCATGCATATATACATGTAATTTTTGATACTGCTAGATCCAGTCTAGAGCTCTACAAAATTGCAATTTCTAACCTTTTGACAAAATTTAAATTCCATGAAATATGCAAATTCAAAAAATGTCTCACAAACCTTCTCTTTTTTTTTTCTCTCCTAATTTTAATCCATATGATACTCCTCACAGTGGATTAATTCTCTTTGGAAGGACAGTGCCACTCCTTCAACCAAATAAACTCAAAATGCCAGATGGAAAAAACTGCATGTTTTGCTAACTCTTTCACTATCTATTCATACTGCATTTTTTATGATCTATTTTCTATAATGGCTTTAGTGCAGAATGTTAATTTCTGAAATATTATGTAGGAGGAAATGCCAGGAATTCTTTTCTTGCAGAGACTGAGTACAGGGTTAATGGAATTACAAAGTAGAATATTTGCCTACACCTCCAGCAGTTTGTATCTGCACAACAAATCTTAAAAATGTGCATGTGTGAATCGGATATTTAATGTAGCTTTAACTATCTTTCAGTTATATTGCTACAATATCTGCAGTGTGGAAGTTTATAGTGATGTTTAGCAATGGGACAATATGCCACATACATATAGCATCATGTCACACCCAGTCATATAATCCTTACAACAGGTCGAACAGTCCTAACAATAACCTCTTAATGCTGATCACAAAGCAAGGCAACAGCTTGTACCATTTTTATTAGGTCTCTTGTACGAGTCGTCTGGGGTTTGAACTTGCTACCTCCTGCAGTCAAGGCAGATGTTCTAAGCATGGCCACCGGAGTGGTGATATTAAAACTTAAAAGCATCATAAAAATAATAAAATGCACAAACCTTAGTCATTTCATTCATTAATATAAAATTTATAACCTGTTTCTTGTCAGTGGGTCTCAAAACTAAAGTTACCCTGCTTGCCCTTTTTTTCTTTGTTTAATTTTTATTAAAAGAATAGAAATGTGAAAATTAATCACTAAAAAATTAGTGTTTATATTCTATGCATATGTGGTCTATGGAATCTCACCTGTTCAATGAGAAAAGACTTTTCAAGGAACCAGAAAAGGATATTGAGTAGACTGATTGTTTACAATGAAAACTAATGTTTGATTTGAAATGCAAACAAGACAGTGTTAGAGATATCCTGGCAACATTCAGGTTAGAAATTATAAACAAATGAATATGTTCAGTGCATTATTAAAAATGTCTTTATGCCACCCACCCACCCCTTCAAAATTGCATTCTGGGTACAAATGCCTAGTAAAATATAGTATCCAGAGTATAATACTTGTGTATTAATGCAAGTAGATGAAAAAAGATTTAAATGATCCTGGGGTCAAATCAGCCTTCAGGCTGCAACATATTCAAAAAAATATGAGCTGCAAGGAGGCTCAATCAATACATGAGCAAAATTAGCAGTTCAGCCATAGTAACTGAATAGAATGGAACTTGACTGAACAGAACAAAATATGATAAAAGTAAAGTCCAATTCCATCTCTTCTGAAATGACTGACTACTTACAACTTTGCTGATCTCAATATGTCTTCACAAAGTTTCTTGTAGTGCCATGTGTCTCCTTTCACTCGTTTCCTACATACACCTACATGTGTCATCTTGGGTATTGCACAGACTTCCAGATCAAATGCCAGCTTTACATGCTTCCAGTCATCCATCACCGTACAGCGCAGTGTGTAGCTAAAGTACAAAACAAGAAATAGTGCTTTTAAAAATATTATACCAAATAGTAAAAGAACTTACAATCTAGTCTGCTTGACACTTGTATGGAATGAACAGTCTGTGGATCTATATATTCTGTTACTAATTTTAGTAAGACCGGTAATTTTTTTTATTAATATTATTAGTAATGCAAACTATATTTGGTAAAGGCAAATGGACATTTTGCCATAGGCACACATGGACTGAAATCCATCCATGCCAAAAACCAGAGAACTAATGCTGGTGTTGGTTCAGTTTGTAAAAAAATTAAATTGTAGGCACCTTTTTGTTTCAATTGGTATTATTCAACAATTAGTTTTGGTATTATTCAACAATCAGTTTTAGATACATACTCGTGTCATATAGGACAAAAACTGAACAAAATAAGTTTTCATGAAAGGTTTACATAGATTATAATTAAAGAGCCAGTTATAAGGTACATTAATAAAATGTTATTTTTAAAGACCAAATGCTTTGACTATCTTTGTCACCACTTTTTACTCAGCTAATTGGATAAAATAAAAGAATGCAACAAAAGTCCTTGTAATGTTACAAATGCATATCAAATTTCATAAAGATATCTCAAATAGTTCTGGAGTTATCAACCAGGCATTAGCAGACCTGTTTACCCATAAATTTTCCTATCAGTATTTTAAGCAATGCCTGTCAGTATTTTCAGACCGCAGTCAGTATTTTCAGCACACAAATAGTAGATACTATCAATATACTATAATTATCATTATGTAGTATTACATGACATAATGACTATACAATATTGTGTAAATAACTCCTAGTTTGCAAAGACGCTGGTATTCAGTTAATTCTGTGTTTCAAGACACAAATATGCAGAAATTGAACACCACTGATTTAAACATCCTGTTCATATTATAGTGATAAAAACCACAAAAAAATACCACAACATAACCAAATTTATTCTGTTGTTTACCTCCGTTACTTTCTCTAGAAATTCTGTTTTCTCAGCTTCATACATATCCATAACATTGCAATTAAAGCCAATTCTCTATTTTACATGGTTAAGGACTTGATATAAAACATTATGATAGACATTGTTACCACCCATCCACTTAGAAAATAATAAGTTTATCTAGATAGGTGAAGGCAATCTTATTTATTTGATAAAATCTAGTATCATCTTTGTCAATATTTACTAGAATGGAAATAAGGTTCATAAATTATTTTTCATTGCTTCCGTTAACTTGTCAGCTGTACTCAATGACAAATTCATATTTGCGATCAACTCACATAGAATCGCCTCAGCACGTGTTTTTTGTTTATGAAGTATGTTTTGATCACTGACTTCCTTTCCTTTCATCATTGACAAAATGTTTATATTTCCATTCACTAATGATTTCAATTTTGTATGATTTTCCGATTCCACATGACGTGAACAGTCATTCCTTCCACCATGTGCACAGGAAAAGTCTAAGTTGCAAACAATGCAATGCACAAAATGTTCTCCTTTTGACGATGGTTTAAGGCATTGCCACAGAGTAGAATAAACTGGTAGAAAATACTGCTTTCTGTGTCAGACTTTCCATTTTCATCATCAGTTTCGTGCTGAAACTTTCTTGTTGGCGGCATTTTATTTTGTTTAAACAACCGGATGTTGAGAATGTCAAAATAAGTGACGTGGCACAAAATGCGGACGCGGACCAAAGAGACGATACAACGCAACGAAACGGAAAAAAGGGCTTAAAAAATTAATTTTAAAAAAGTAATAAATAAATGCAACCTCAAATCGTATTTTCAGTTCAATGACCGTATGGATGGGCTTTATTCCGTACAAATACGGTCGGGTAAACAGGTCTGCATTAGTGATGGATTGATACAATTTGTAACAAAGTTGACACTTGCATGTCCACAAAGCAATGCTACAAAATGTCTGGCTCTGAAACCAAAGCCAAAATGAACATGTTACAGAATGAATTAATTTACCTCACTGTTGCTCAATGGACAGCAATAACTATACATAAATTTGGCATATCAAACTTGTATCTATTTCCATAAGTAACACATCAAAATTGTATTTGTAAATGACTTCTACAAGTAACTGCATATCAGAAAAATGTCACTCTATAGCTGCAGTGTACCAATATGTGTGGAGGAAGTTACTTTTTGTCTAAGAAAAAATTGGATCATTTCAGCAGTTCATCATTAAATACAAAAAAGGATGAGATGCCTATGACCTTTGACTTACCAAGAAATACAACAATAAATACTGTTGGTGAGAAAACTAAATGATCAGCAATGAAACACATTTCTAATAAGCCTAACATATTAGTCACTTACTCGCTCTGCTTGTAGGGAATGAATTTCTCCTCTATCACACCCTTCAGTCTGTGTAGGACATACTCAGCATGACACTCATTTGTCCGGAACACATTATGTAGAGCCTGTAAGGTAATGTGTTTTACATAAAATGGAATGCAAAAGTCACAGGGAGAGTATAAACTCTTCAAAAAAAATCCTACTGTATTTTACAGTACTCAATTCATTATACAAGTAATTCTTGAGTATTCCCTAAGAGTATACATGTGAGTCTAACAGCGGTATGCCAAAAACAGTTTTAATGGCTGTCTACCACAGATACATTTTTAAAGTTGAAAATCTACAACTTTTGAAAATTACAAGGATTTCTTTAAACATTTAATTAAAAATCTAACCATGGTATTTTTTGTGTTTTGTATCAGCCTAATCAGAAACCAGAATAACTGGAACTAGAAATTTTCCACCATTACAATGACCAGTGTGAATACATCTGGCAATTCAATTGTCCCGAACAGCCAAAATATGTATACAACTAGCTATTAATTACATTACTGTTGAAATGTGGGGAGTTCAATACTATTTATGGATTGTCTTTTGAAAGTTATAAGTGATAAAGGAATAAAAGGTTGCTATAATGTCTTCTGAGCCTATGATGAAATGAATATTGCCAGAAGGGAGATAAAATGTAGATTGACCATAATAAATCATTTTGGCAAAAGCATTAAAGTATTCTTGATTTTTTTCATCCTAATTTTAGCTCTTGCAGTCTTGTTCAATTTATAGCAAAATGTGTACTTTCTTTCAATGTCAAGAAACCACTGGCTAAAAAATATTAAAGCTCAACAAAGCATGGATTTAAGCATATGCAGGTGAGCAGCAAATGTTCTGAATTTGCATTGTGTTTTAGAGGTTTGCATCTTTTGTATTTCAAGCAAATACAGTCAGCTCAATCCCAGGATAAAAAATATCAATTAACAGTATAAGATAAATAATTTTCAAGTTGTAATAAATTATTCAAAATTTTTTAACTACATCATGATCTTTTCATTGTTTATTTAAAGTTTAAATCAATATTTTGTTTCTAATTCAGTGGTGAAGCCTGCCAACCCTTTTATGGATCTGACACATGAGAATGAGCCCGAGTCAAGAACTTGTTCATGGAGTGAACATAACTTGGAGTACTGTGGGCAAGCAATCAGCAACCTTACAAAACATGAAACAGGAAACTGAAGCTTCTACTTCTTTACAGTCTGAGCATAGTTGTCCTGTCATTGCATCATTCTAATGCTGATACATAAAAGACATTATGCACACAATTTAATTCAGGGGGAAATCTAGACCAAAGAACTAGTGGCTGTTTTTAAATAACTTTGCAGTGAACTATAAATAAACAACTCTTTGACAATATGCTGCCTTGTATTAGGTATTTATTATTGCAATATCTAAATCTAAATCAATTTATGTTAAAAATTTGATGTTTTATTATATTATGAAGAACATACATATTATGGTAAAAAAAAAATTGTTTTCAAAAATCCTTGAAGAAATTAAGTCTTATACATGTCATTTTACCATCCATTCAAGAGCAGCAGTGTTGACCAAAAAAAAAGTTCAATACAGCTGCTGTGGTGGCCACAATGTACAATAGAGCAGCACCATTTTCATTCAGGCTGAACTAAATCAAAGAAAAAAACCCATGTGTAAAATTTCATGACCATTCACTAAGTTGTTTAGGAAGAGTAGCAATAATAAACTTGTGGTATTGGATTGACATTTAACTGATTATGATGTAAGCTTTTTTGGTCTACAACCACTTTGGTGCATCTTAAATGATCTTGATGCTCCAAACCTCAGAAGCAGGGTACTACTTGACATGGTGCCAGGGATAGTGAGTTGAAACAAAAAAATCCTTGTGATTAGACCATCCACTGAAGATTACCAATACCAAGATTTTAACAATAGTTGTTATACTGGATTTCAGACTGGCTAAATTTGTCTTTAGCACCAACCAGACAAAGTTAAAAGTCTTTTGGTAAAAACCCAATGTCAATGAGACTTTACTTTTAGGTGGACTTTCAAAATGATCTTAAAGATGGCAGCCATTGTGGCCATATTGGACATCAAATCAAAACCAGTTTCTTTAGGATCAACTTTACATCGTTAGACATATTTTACTGCAAGCCACATGATGATATGTCCACTTGCTTGGCAGAAGAAGCCCTAAGATTTTTAAGGTGACCACTGTGGTGGCTATAATGGACAACCAAGTAGCACCATATTCATTTAGGACCAACAATATCTTGGATAGAATGTATGTTTTACATGGTAGTCATCAAAGTACTTTAGGAGAAATAGCAATAATAAACTTGTATTAATGGACAGATGATGACAAAAGGCCATCACATGTGCTGTTGTGGCCTATCACCTGTACAAGAAAAATACAATTAGATACAGACTTAGCATTAAAAATCAAATTTATTACATTCTTACACAGAACATAGCTACATCTTTCAAAATAACTTCAAACACTGGGATACAATTTGGGGGTGGTCTATAGACATATTCAATAATTTTAGAATCAAGATTCATACCCAATCACAGTGGAACAATTTTGCAAAAATTGCATGTATAATGTGGTCCAGGAGTTAAGATCACTGAGAAACCATAGGGAAAACATTGCTTTGCAGCAGATTTCCACTGAATAATTAAGTACGAAGTAATTCACAAGCAGTATAACGAGTCCTTATTTGGATCGCTGCATATTTTAAATTCATAAAAATTTTCCCCAGATCTGGTAAAGCTTAATTATCCCATCATCCAGAGTCATATTTAAGATCATGGCAAACATCTGTGGCAACATAAAACATTAATGTACTTATATTCTGTTATTAAGTCCCTTTCAGCCAATCCATCCTTATACATGTTCAAAGTGAGAAAATTACAGGGTCTATTCTAGAATATGTGGCTGCAAGATTTATTCTTATTTTGCGCACATCAAACAAAAATAAGTCATTGTTTCAAAATCATGATAATATTTACAAGCACCACCTTTCTTTTCTTCATTCATTCCCCAATAAAAAATCTCAAGTGGGAAATTTCCTCAACAAATTTTTAATTTCTAGTATAGACCCTGCCCTGAGATCAAAATTCTAAATCTGGAATAAAAATTTACGAACTTCATCAAATCGTATCCAAAGTTTTGTTTAAATGCCTGTCATATTCTATCAAAGTAGAATATATTGCCACCCTCTGTGTCCATCTGTACACCTGGCAAACATCATTCATTTACTTTTTAATCAATATCTTTTGAAGGACATTGCTGAATGAAATGATATGAGTTATGATTGTTGAAAATTATAAAAATCTTTTAATGCCCACCTCAACAGTGGTAAACAACACTGTATTACTCTTATCAATTTGTATATCCCTCCAAACTTGTGTTACTTTGTGTTTATGTTAGTTTTCAGGCATTGTGGTGGGCTATACATGTTCTATGAAAACATTTTAAGCATATGAATATTTGGCTGAAAAATGCTTTGTCTGTCTTGGCACCATTTGATTTTTTTTCAGACTTAAACAAACTGAGGTACCTTTGTTTGCTATGTATTGTTATGTATTGGCTCATTTAAAGTAACTCAAAGAAAGAGTGAAGACAACAAGCTTTGTAAATTTTAACAAAAATGATTCATTTTCCTAGAAAACATGAAAATTGTAAATATGTAAAACAAGACTTACGATTAATGGAAATGATCCAAATTGTTTATTCTAAAGATATAAAACATAAGCCTTGTGAAAAGTTCTAAAAAAACAGTCTGAGTTCAGTTCCGGTCAAAGATGGCAGATGATGACGTCAGATGAAGGCTAACACAAAAATCCAGAATTTACACAGTAAAGCACAGTTTGTATTGTTCCGTTCCAATTTAGAATATTTTTGGAAAATGTCTTTGTCCAAACTAGTATGTTGTTCTACAGGATAACAATTTAGAAAAATGAAGTACAATTAGCTCCACTAACAAAACAGATGTTCTACGTAGACATACGAGCAGACAAGTTCTAGCACAAGGCTACATTTTTTAAGGTAATAGAAGCTGTGTAACTCTAAGATGTTACAACAGGATACAACTCTGTTCTTTATTCTGGCTCTGACTCTGTCTTACAAAATAACTAAGCATATAAATGAAGCTAATATGTCGTTTCAGTTACACATGCACAGAGGACACATGTAATTTTGCAATACATCTGGACATTAGGAAAGCCTGACCAAGTATCAGCCAATCGTGTTCATAGCTTTTCCTTAATGTTTTCTTGTAACAAATTTGCCATCATACACAACATGCTCACATGAATCACATTTACTATTTAAGTAAACATGATGTTTCTAACAACACATTAGACTGATGCTAACATAATCATAATAATAATTACATTTAATGAAATAAAAATGGAATAAAAAGATTTAGCCAGAATTCATTCTTTAACACACACATACTTCAACTACAGGGTTGTAACAGAATGTATGTATGTATGTATGTATGTATGTATGTATGTATGTATGTATGTATGTATGTATGTATGTATGTATGTATGTATGTATGTATGTATGTATGTATGTATGTATGTATATACATAAATACATATAAGACATAAGTAGTTTTATTTTCAGTTTTCTGTCAAAATACAGTTGAGATATGCATGATCCATTTTTGGCTTACAAGTATGTCCTTGCATGTTCAATCAAGGATTTAATTGGCATGGGCATCTTTATTTTTTTAATTTGGGATGCTAATGTCCAAAGACTCAGAGATAAATGGGGTCACATGTCCCAATATCTTAAGTTCCAAAAACTTAAACAGTATACTTGGGACAGCACAGATTAGAGTCAATTGCCTAATGAATGCACTATATGACAACGAATGCCTGCAATAAAGAAAAAAGACTAACCTTGACCTTCCTGGGACCATCTGAAGTGGAACGACTCTGCTTTTTGGGTGTCAGCATGTTGAAGACTTTCTCCAAGCTACCAAAGACTGATCCTTTTCTGGATTTGTGTGCAGAGCTTGGAGTCTCTGCTTGCATCTTGTAGAGACTTTCATCCACAGAAACAGCCCTAGTATGATCCACACATCTATAATATCATGTAACAGCCAAGTCTATTAGATTTACCCATTGTTCTAAACCAATCTGATCACCCTTCCCAAGCCAAGCAGTAGCAGCTGACCAAAAAGCCCAGTAGCATATACCAGTAGTACAAGCTGAGAATACAGACATTTGGGTTGATATATTCTGATTATATCATGCATATATATATACACACACACACACACACTCTCTCTCTGTATATATATATATATATATATATATATATATATATATATATATATATATACACACACACACTCTCTATATATACACACACACACACACACACACACAAAGTGGCCATCTTTCAGTGTTCAGGCTAGGTTACATTCTTGTGGACCTCCAGCCAGAAAATCTTGTTACTTACTTCTGTTTAACAGAAAGGCATATAGATTTGTGGGTCCTTCCTTAAAGACTTAAAACTGACCCTGTACTGATTACATGATAAAGTTTGATAAGCTTAATAAAGATGTATTTTCTTTACACTGAACTAAAAGCTATGTAGGATTTGGGGATATGAAGACATTGATTTTACTGAGGTCGTGGTCAGAGTCTGATGTGCCAATATTCAGTTGATTTATATTTTTAAACAAAAAAATGTTCTTCTCATTTTTTTGGAGTAATTTCACGAGGCAAATTAAGATAATGAATTTATAAAATTAGCACTAGCTACTCATTTTTCATTTGTGTCAAGCTTTTGAATCAGAGATCTTTCCAAAGCCAAATAAAGGACCCATCCAACAATCAATCAAAGCAAAATAGATGCTAATAACAGATTGCCACTGTCAGAACATGGATCATACAAAAGATTCACAACCAAACTAAAGGTCATTAAATATAGCTTATTTTAAGGGTTTGCTTAAACTAACTCATCAACTTTAAAGTCAAATTTGGAAACCCCTGTGAGCATATTTGTGTTGAGTCCATCTTTTAAATTATAAAATAAAGTATGAAAAAGTTTAGAGTTTTGAAATATAAACATCAACAATATATAAGGTACTATTTTTCAGTTGTATGTGAACTTTGTCCAGTGTATTCTATCCTCTAAGCTATTTCCAATATAAGAGCAACTCTAATCCATTTGTAAAGCAAATATTTAGGAAATTAACTAGCAATCACTTCAAGCTAATTAATTTAAAAATCATTATAAGTAAAGATTCATATTTTGTTGTTATCTTCCAAGAAATGGAAACTCTGACATTATTAATGTTCTTACCACCTTGTGCAAAATCATGTTGCTTATATTGTTGACTTTATTACCATTCTAACTTCTTTAGTTTTCCATTTGTGTATTAGGAAATGGAAGCTTCTTTTGCAAAATTTAAGTGGTGAATGAGTTTAATTTATTACTTTGGGTGACTTTCCCCAAAAGTATCCTCAATATAATCTCATTTTCATGCAACACCCTCTTGTGAGGATGTTTGCTTGTGGTCTGACTGATTATTGTTTAAAGCAGTGTTAAACATAAGTTCCTATCAAAAGGCAATGTAACCAGTCCTGATAATACATTAAGCTCTTTTCAGGCTTTACCATTAAACAATACAGGCGACCCAGGAAAGGCACTTTTAAAGTGGGGTACCCACCCATCGATGCAATTTAAAATTTCATATCATTTAAATATATACACTGTGAAATCAAAGTACCCAGCATATTTTTTTAAAAAACTACCTTCCCTGGGTACAATGTACTTTTCAATGGAACAGCTCTTATTCAAATGATCCTCTATATAATGAATATAACAGGTAAATGGCTGAATTCAACGTGACATGTACAGATTTGCACCAATTTTGACATTGTCTCATATGGATGTGTCATTACTATTTGAGTAGGCCATCAATATTTTGTTGTGCATCATTGGCACAGACAATGAAGCCTAGACTAAACCCTGAGATCTCAAATGTCAAAAGCTGCAAATAAAAACAAAACTAGTCCCTTATAATGAAAATAGGTGCACTCACACAAAATTAAAATGACTGACTCGCTGTCCTACATACTGGAAAGTTTTTTTTATTTAAAAAATATGGGATAATATCTGGACATAGCCATACTTTTTTCCATGTCCTAAAAATTATATAAAAATCCATCTAATCGTTTCTAAGATATAACAACTTTAAGAAAACAAAAAAAACCTATTTCACTGATTTCAAGGTATTTGTTACAGGTAGACCTCATTGTATATGTCCTTTTCATTAATCTTGTTAAGGATATCACAAACAGTTCCTTTTGTGTATAATGCAGTAGTCTTACTTCACTGATCTTGTGAGGTATGCTACAAACAGCCTTCATTGCATATAATGCAGTCTAATCATCTAATAGAATGCAATCTGTTGCTAATGAAACAACAAAATTAAACTGCTGGATATAATAGCTTGTTATAATAACTGAAATTTTAATGACCATTGATAAATTGTCTCAAATATTAAAGCAAAAGCCAAATTAAAAGAAGCTATGTTAACAATATTAGACTATACAAATCTACACACCTTCCCATTCTAATCTAGTGCAACTGTAATAGTTCAAAACTGCATATTTCCATATTCCAACCCGCACCCCTCCCATGTACTCACAACAACCCCAAAACAGTACCACATGTAATGCAGAATCATTCACATAGGATGCATCTTTCTGCTAAATATTTCAATTCTTATTTAAAGTTTGGTTAGAAAATGTCTTTAAATGTCAATGTAAAATCTGTATGCCTCTGACCTTTGACCATCTCCCATGGACTCCAGAGGTAGAAGCCAGGGATGGTCCCCATCTTGCAGATGGCTAACCCAAGGGCAACATCACATCACAGTTTAGGAGCAGGTGTAATAGAACAGGTTATCAAAATATTCTTGTCGAAGCATTTGCATGGTTAAAATATTACTTTCAAGATCTGATTTGATTAACCATACAATGACAAGAATATCAGCATTACAAAGGTTATATAAAACCCAATTTCAAGTTTTTTTATATCTGTGGTTGCATTTCTATATTAAAGTATTATTTCTTGGCTTTTGTTGCATTCAAACATTGATGCTTGTGATATTATGAACATATATGCACTATTTATACAAATTGCAAACAGTGATGGTCTTTCAGATAGCTGTAGTGATAAAAGATGAAAATTTAAAAAAATTATTATCCATATGTGGTATATAACTTAAGCAGTTTGTCCCTGTGACCTTGGCCTTTGATCTTCTGACCCCCAAAATGAATATGTATATTCCTGGTCTCAAATGTTCACCATAAAAGTTTTTGCAAAGTGGGGGAAAAAGAACTCAAGATATGATAACAGTTTTCAAGTGACCTTGAGCGCTGAACCTCCACATCATTAGGAGACTTAGGAAACTTTCTTATCTCAAGTTTGATAAAGGTATCTCGTAGGCAAGTAAAGTTATTGTGTGGGAACAATTTTTGTTATTACATTTTATTTCACATTGACCATTCTGAGTCCCTCTCTCCACCCCTCAGATTTTCTTCCTTGGCCTAATTGCAAGCTACTTAAAAAGAAAAATTTAGAAATGGAAAATAATAAACTAGCATTACCGTGCAGGAACGAAACAAGCAGCAGAGCAATGAATCACATCACAATAATACACAGTAAGATCCGCTTGATGCTGATTTATAAATTCTTTTGTTAGTCTCAATTCAATTTTTTTTTGTTGTGCTATAGGAATAAGTTACTTACTTTTTGGTTTGGCTGAGTGGAGTGTCCACCTTAAGGTTGTTCAACTGTGAGTCGTATGACCGGGATGGGGACAGTGTGGTGTTTAACAAAGAATCATGGTGTTTTCCAGGTGTGCACACTGTCAAAAATAAATTCATCTATACTGATCACTGAAACCAACATTTGATCAAAACAGTTGGCTGACATTGAAGAAAATTATACAAAAACAACCTAATGCAAAAAGCTGTCATGATCACTGCCTCATATTAAAATATCTTTATTAAAATAAGCCCAGGTATTTTAATTAAAACTTCTAAAAACTGTTTCAATGACTGCATACTCTGCTAATACAAAGTCGGATTTTCATCCGTCTTGTTAAGTTTTTCTCTGTAAAGTTACTTTAATACATAACCTTTCAGTATATCTGCATTATCATTTAGTGATTAAATTAAATGTCAGTGGCATAGTCACATATCATTCAATCTCATCTTTATGGTCTGTTTGCATTGTGTAATATCATAGACAAGTATTTATTCTCCAGGACCTAAATTAAAATCAAAAGATTAATGAACTAAGAATAGATCCCTTTCCATAGCAAGCTAAATCACCTTATAACAAATCCTTTATCAGAGGAATGACATCTGGATTGGAGTAACATGATTAATGAAATGTTAATCACATGACAAAATCCTTGTGTACAAAGAGGAAAGTCTCAATCTAGAATTACAGTTCAACACTGGTTCCCAAAACAAGATGTCAATAGATTCCATTAGTGTTCTTAGGGTATTATTCTCTCTACAAGTACAGAATGATTTTATCAAGTGATCAACATTTAGTTTATCATGGGACTCCAATCCAGACATTGAGGGAGTTTTACTTTGTCAAGTACAACAGTAAGGGGGATCATTTAATTCATTGCACATGCTGGAAACATGTACATTAGTCTCTCTAAGTATGCAACACCCATCAAAATAGGAGCTTCATCTGTATATAGTATATTTGTTACACTGAATTGAACATTCAGACTAGTTCACTTTATTCATAATTCGTTATCTTAAAATATTAACTATCAAATGACCCATGATTTTCAGAATGATTTTAGCGATGAAATAGATTGATGACAGATAATAAACATTCACTCGTGTTTGTACAGTTGATTCGTGCTGTTAAATTGTTAACACCTAAACTGGACAGGTGTTCATTACTGATATATTTTACCTGTAAAAACCATATTAAACTTAAGAATTATGTTCTCCCCATTCCCCCAATGAAATAGGCAGTCCCAGCTGTGATACATGTTCATTTTTCTATTGAGGCAAACAAATTTTGTAAATCGAATTGCATTATATACAGTTCAGATAATGTTAACATTGTTTGTCATGAACAACTCAGTTCTAACATAAACAAGGATTCACTCTGTTGTCCAAACTTCCCTTCCAGTATATAGTGAGTGTAAAGATGAACACTAATGACACTTGAATTACTTCCAAACCCCTAATAAACTTCTGATAACAGCAAAGACTGCATTAAATTAAGCATATACTTTGCCATCCAATTCATTCTGAAGACAGAAACTTGACAGAAAATTGCATACAAATATATGATAACTATATGTATATATGTAGTCTGCATAGTGTAAATATGAGCAGAATTTCAATATACATAAAAGAGCACCACCAACCTTCCAAAGATGTAAAGACCATCAAGTTCATATATGTATTGATATGTATCATATCGCAGGATGTGCATTATGAATCACATCAATATGTAGCACAGGTGTATCATTTCACCCCTACCCTTTATGCTGATGATGTGTCAGAATGTTTAAATCAATTTCTGTTTTTAATATTTGTGGATTGGGAATCAGCATCATTTATACAAAACTAAAAAGCACCGCTTGCTGGATACTGACAAATTCTTTAAAGCAGCTTTGGAGCAATCATTTAAAGGTTTGTCTATTTTTAATAACAATAGCCATATTTGATTGTTGAGGATTGGCATTATCTGTTGAAGCTCTCTGTGCCAGGATGCATTCTGTCAAATTGGTTTCTGGTAAGAAGTGCTCAGGTTTTTCTATATTTTGTAATAGTGACCATATTTGATGGCAGTTTTCCAAACTTCATTGGTTTATCCATGCCAGAATGTTCTATGTCAAATCTGGTTGAAATTGATCAAATTCCTTTGAAAGCATAAAAAAAAGCAAATGTTGGCCAATGATGTACAATGGCCATAGGGATGCTAACAGGTGAATTAAATACACATGAATAATTCTGGGCTACTTCAAAAATGAATAAAAATATCATTTACAGGTCAACAATATCATTGGCAACTACCTACATGTATCATCTAGAGCTATTGGAAGCTGTTTGGCCATCAAAGGAGATCTAGGTTTGTTGGCTTCCATACCAGTGGGCCACTCAGCTAAATTTTTCTGGCTCCCATTTTTCACTTTGGCTGGTGTTTTGTAACTTGGTGTCTGAGGCACCAGGAAGGTGTCCCTGTCTCTCTCTCTGTTGTCCTTGTTATTCTTTATCAATACATTTTCCTTGTCCTCATTATTAGAGAAGTAGAGCCTTTCCCTAGCACGGCCTTTGACCCGTTCTGGCCTGGATCCAGAATCTATGCTGCTATTAAAGGTTGGGCAATGGGAATCATGGTGTGGGGTGTGTCTGTCAGGAGTCATAACTAACCTTGGTGAATTCTCTATGGCTGAATCTGCACTACAACTGCGTGGCTGAAAATAAAAAACAATTTCCTGTTACCATACCTGCCAACCCAAATAAGACCTTCTCAGTAAGGCAGTCTTCATATTTCCACAAGTTTGACCAATTTTCAATAATATGTAATGAACTATCATATACTGCTGCTGTCAAATTGGAAAACACACATTTTAAAAGTTTAGAAGTGAGACCTGCTGCAGTGAATGCAACATAATATTGAATGAAATGTTCTTGAAGTAACTCCATATAAATAAAAATAGCGTGAAAGTTCTCATGCATCACTGCTCTCCAAGTGTGCAATTTCCTACAAATGTTGCACAATTTCCTGATTCATATGCTTTAACAGTACATCTTATTATGTGATACTTAGCTGTTATTACTGCATCTCTTTTACTTATGCTAGTCCCCAGTCCAGAGTGGTCTGGAACACAAAACATTTCCCCAATCTGATTCCTCAGTAAACTTCCAACATTTGGAATATCACAACTTGTGGATCTCAATCAAGACTGAGGAGGGAACTAGGTAATAACAACAGGTAAGTATTACCTAACTAAAATTAGTTTAATTAACGGTGGAGTCTCCAAGAACTGGATAAGGCTGTCCTATAGCCCTGAACTATGGATACTGAGCAGTCTTTGTCATCAAAAGAAGGAAAAAAACAAACAAGAAATTTTTCAACTGTATGGGATCAATGTGAATATAGATAGGATCAATGTGTTTCATACTTCATCATTTGCAGAAAATTCTCCATCTGGCATTACAAATCTTGGAAACTGATTGCCTGGGTGATTCAGTTGGCAATCTTACTTGAACATCAATCTTGGAAAAAAGACTTTGCTATCAGTCAGGCAAAATGGTGGAGAATCTATGGATTGTTGTGTATTAAAGAGTGATCCTGAAAGCATATCTGTTTATGGTACTGGTGAGAATTAAAGAGGGCCTTCCTTGTTCAACTTCATTATGATCAAGTTTACCACTGCCTTTCCCCAAAGATGAAAAGTGCAGAGACCATTCCATTTCAACTGCTTACCTCTGTCTGTAGCACAAGTCACATGGGTCATGTAAGCACATTTACTTATTTTAAATTAAATATAGATTGTTTTTAAAATTTAACACTAATTTTCATTAACCAAAGTCTACTGAATCCTAATTACTGAATGCTCTACACCTTAACTACCACCAAGAAATTTTACAAACGAAAATTATCTATCTCTATGGACATTTACAATGGTGGCCATATCCTAAATTCATACATGCCAAAACCTGGCGAGGAAAAAGTGTAATCCAAGTAGACAAAAAAGATAATCTGAGCAGAGAAAGAGTAATCCACATATAACATAATAAAATTCAATGCACATATATACAAAATGATTTATTTACCCCTCTTGTTTTATAACATCAATTACTGCTTCAAGTTTTCTTATCTTGAGCTTTAAAAAGCAGCAGACTCTCATATTGCATTTCAAAATACTTTATGCCAGCTGAGACAATGAATGTTTTGCACATTAGCATAGCATTAAGTATTGGGTTACAGAGCCTGGATCTGAATTCAGTTTTGTATTTGTCAACAATACCAAACAAGCTCTCACAGGCAACATTATAATGTAAGAACCAATATTCTTTTAATAACCTGACAAAGAAGAGGAAATTTATATCTTTCAGTTATTTGGTCTTTTAGCTGGGAAATAAGGTGTCACTGCACATCAACTCTGTCCGCATGAAGTACATTGTCAGGTAGAATGCCAACCTGATACTTTAGGAGTTCTCCTAATTTCTTCCCTTCAGACCTACAATTACTAATTGACAGAGGGTATAACAGTGTATCCCCCAGGAGTAAAAAACCGAGGGTCAAAAAAACTCTTGGTGTCAGAACTGGGGGTAAAAAAAAAAATGTGGGGGTCAAAAATGTACCGACAAATTTTCATCTAATCCATACTTTTTAAGCTGGAATAGGATATTGCAATTTGCATAATATATCCAATCTCTCTCTCTCTCTCATAGAAATAAACCAACAGGCACAATTAACACAAATGCATTTTCCATTCAAAGGATATTTTTTATTAGTTAATTTTCCATTTAGTTTAAAGTCGTATTTTTAACAGTCTCTTTATAATTTTTGTAGCAATATTATAGACCAACACATTACATATAAGCCAATACAAAACTCCATTTATATATCTTATTAACAAAACAACAGTTAATTAACTGCCTATCATACAATGTGTACTATCACTGGTTTCATTGTACATCGTCCTAAAACACATTTATCCAAATATCAGAGAGCAATGATTCATCTTCTCTTTAACAAGTTTCACTTGAACTTTTAGATCTTTCTTTCGTTACAGCAAAGTTAACAAAATCTGCAACCCCCTGAATAATCCAAATAATGAATTTGTCTCTGCAAGTTTACTTATTTATTTGTTCTGAAAGAATGTCTTAGGTAATGTGTTCAAAAGATATCTTGTGGTGATCAATGGCAGATTTTAAAAATTCTCAAACGATGTCACTAAAGGATTATTCACTTGTGTAGTCTTCGTAATCACGAAGTCACACCGGTAATCCCAATGCCTTGGATGTGCCGTATTCTAGTCAAGAGAATATTTTATCCGTTTTTCATTAAAGTCAGATCCACATTTACTCTTTCGTGTTCTGCTTCTTTCAATTTCTTCGCTAATGTTTCTTAGTGCACACTGTTTTCATCTCGAGATCACATTTTAGTGCAACAAGAATTGAGGTTTAACATCCGGACATCTTGCTGAACTCGATAGAATCGTGTGAGAACTCTTGAGATCAGGGGCAGCTACTCTGTCATAATATTGCCTAATGGTAGTATGGTTCTCTGTTCTGTATGTTCAGTATTGCAGTGTGCAAAACAGAGAGCATACAAAACAGGAAACCAGAAGAAGTGTTCACGATGCCATCCTAATGATGTATAATCGAAGTATACATGATGCCATCTCTAATGCAACGTGTTGGATATTAAATAAATCGCAATTATATTTTGCATATCCTTTGCGTAAAAAAAACCGCAAAGCAAAAAATTTCTGTGCGTCAATTTTCTCCAGTGTGCATCCCTGACGCACAACTGAGCGTAAAGGGAAACACTGGTATTACCACCTTAAAATGGGAGACTAGTGCCAAGAAAACTGATAGTAACACAAAACAGCAAGCGATAGGAAGCAAATTTATAGGTAAATTATGTTTCTCTGAGAATACTTAATCACATTATGGCTGGAAAAGTGTAACAATATAAGACCCACAAAATACCAGATGGGGAATAACAAGTGTGTGAGTATGATTTAGATTTTTAACGTAGCTTTAACTACTTTTCAGTAATATTGCTACAATGTCTGCAGTGTAACATTTTATAGTGATGTGTCTTGTACTGGGGCATAATGCCACAGACATGAGTCATGGTGTCTTACCAAGTCACATTATCCCGACACCAGGCCAATCAGTCCTAACATTAACCTCTTAATGCTGAGCGCCAAGTCAAGCAGCTGTTAGTAACATTTTTAAAAGTCTTTGGTATGACTTGGCTGGGGTTAAAACCTGTGACCTCCCGCATACAATGCAGACACACTAACCACTAGAGCACCAGAGCAGTCAGGGGAATTACAAAACTTGGATTAAAATAAGCAGACAAATAAACATCTTACCCTTACAACACTTGAGCCATTTTGTTTGTGTAAGAGTCGCACAGGTCTTCCTTTTATTTTTTTCTCTAATAAAAGAGAGTAAGTTGCTGTCAGGTAGTCAAACTTCCTCTGTAATAAAAAATCTCTCCAAAATTAATACAAATTTGATAATATGGCATTTAGCTAGCTAAAAATATGTGCATACTGAGGTCATACAGACATTTCATCAAGTAGAATAAACACTAGAAGCAAAAGATTAATTTTCAAGGTTGCTATAATTGTGTCCAAAAATTTGGAAGAATGTTAATTAAGATGTGTAGAGTTCACAAAACTTCTAAGTACTTTATTCTTAGACATGAAGTCTGAATTGTTTTTGTCTTTTTGGAACTTGGCCTCAGTGAATACAATGCCAATGAATGAATTTGGGGTAATGTCTATATTGGTTTGGAAAATGGCATTCTTATTTGTCATAATTTATGATATATTCAAACCTACTGTCAATTTTCTTTGTGCCGATACACTTGTCATAGGATCCCATGCCCTTTTCACCTACTGATCTAACATTTGTTTTTCCTTGGTCCCCTTACCTACGTCGAGTGTTTATGTTAATCACATTTGAAAATGTTCCCCATTACAGAGAAATTGATTTTCTCAGCAGCTTTAATTCAGTCAACCCTGCATCCTAATTTACACATCATCATTTAGTTATAATACATAATGAGTCTGTGTATTAATATCTAATAAGTACTTAAGTGTCTGCTTTAATATGTAAGTGATGCAATGCAAATGTATAATTCTAGCAAAATAGAGGTTCTTACCTTTACAACAGTAAATCAATGTTTTACAATTTATTTCAAGCAGTCGTCAAAGACTAGTTGGTCTTTCAAGTACTTTTCCTGTACTTTGGGAGTCTACCTCAAATTCAAGCACTATTCAAACTAACCACCAAAATTCGTACTCTTTTCATAAGTGTGCAACCTTTATAAACCAAAAGAGGGCGGGTGGCTAAAATGGTATCAAAATCAAAGTAAAAAAATCCTTACACTTAGGTCAATCTACATTGTAAATTAATGTGCATACATGTGCTCAAGTGGATTCAACAAAATGAAAATAATATTATAATCCTAAAGTGAAGATATAATCAAAACTTAGTTCCTTATACTAATATTTGAATGCATATCTTTGTGTTAAATCTCAAATTCAACTTAATGGTTTCAATAATAAACTTTATTTTTTATCTTTTCATTATAAATTTTTTTCAATCTTAGTGTAAATAATAAAAGCATGAGACAGAGACCAAATCAAGTGATACACAACATTTCTAAATCAAATAAATTTGTTTTTATACTACTCCACTGACCTCTGAAATCAAAGTTTCCATTTCTTGTTTTGTTTTTCCATAATGCACTGCCATTTCTGTAATGCAGTCCTCATCTAACTGTCTCTGAAATTAAGATGGGCAAAAGATTAGCATTATGAAATATGCTGAATAAAAACTGTAAAGGTCTCAATCTTTGATTTAAGTTATCTCTACTAACAAATAGTCAATCCAAAATATTCCTTTATTTTTAAAAAAGTTCAAGTTGATCATCCATACAAGATAAGTAAAGAAAAACACAAAAATAAGTCCTTGTAGCTGTTGATTTCAATTATACAAAAAAGTTCCTTTTATCAACATAGGAAACTCTTCAAAGAAATTTGAATTTAAATGTATCTTTCTTAATAAAATGCAAGCAGGTCAATGAAACGGCATACAGATCATAAATGCCAGATAAAACATAACCATAACATATCGGTGAATATACCAAACATGAAAAATAGTTCACAATTCATCAAAGAAATTACTAAAATAAAGTCATGAAAATTTCCATTACAACAGAATAATGTAAAGCTCAGTGTGTGACTGTCACAAAAAGGATATTTACTATGATTTCTCAAACAATATTTTTTTTATGTAATAAGGTGAAGAAAAAAAAATATTCAGTGTTTCCTGTAACAGACTTGAAAATGTTGGGTCAATAAAGTGGTTTTTAAGAAACAACACTTTAATAAAGTTTTGGATTATATTATAGTGAGACATCAAAAGGCTGTTAGCATATCATCACAATCGAGGCCATTGGCACATTAACACAATCTTGACTACAGGCTTTTCAACACATTTAATATCAGAATATATTTGGTGGTTGTTGTTGTAGGGTTTAACACACTTTTCCATCATAAGACAGGCTACTTCATGACAGACAGTATTAATGGTGGAGGAAGAACCCTGGAAAACCCAAGGAAGAACCACTGAACCACGAGAAGCTACTGGCAGACTTTCTTGCGTACCCACATTAGCCAAGTTTCAAACCCATGCAGACAGAAGTGAGATGGCAGTGATCGGGAACGGTGAGCGCTTTAGACTACTTGGAAACTCAGAGCCACAAATTTATTTGCTGGAATTCAGTTGGCACTTCTTCCATTTAAAATTGTGATAGAGCTTTTAGGACTCTTTGGGACTTAATTCACAAGACTTGAAGTTCTTTTAAATTGTCACTTTCAATTCCTGGAAAAGAATTATTGGTTGAATTTGAAAATATTCTTGGTTTTTGCTCTTTAAGGTTACTCAGAACAAAGCACACATATGAACCCTGGGTGCTCGCCTTCTCTGATCACTGCCATTTCACCCCTGTCTCGTGGGTCTGAGTATCAGGCTCAGAAAATGTGGGAATTTGAGAAAGCTTGCCAGTAACTTCCTGTGGGTCGGTGGTTCTTAACAGGTTCTTCCTCCAGTTATCCCAGCCACCAGGCCTATAGCTTATTTTGCACTGAAAAATGGCATTAAAGAACTATTATATATATATATATATATATATATATATATATATATATATATATATATATATATATATACACACACACACACACCTGTTTAAAAGGTGTAAGAGTGCAGCAAACTCACACTCTAACTTGGGCTGTTTATAGGAGCCTTTTCCACATCTTATCCCCCCCCCCCAAATCATCATGGATTCCAATGTACCATCTTTCACTTATGATCTGAATTCTGTGTGATTTTCTTACTGAACTGTTTCTGTGTTCTAGCACACAAATAATCCTTTGCGTTTGCAAAAGAAATCTCCAGCAACACTAATGCTAAAAGAGGAAAGTTCATATCAAAATGAAATTTAATAAACCAAATTTCAAATGAATTACATCAAGGTTCGCTCTGGTATTTATATACATCGTACATACTGGCTGTGTTGTTAATGATGAAGCATGTTTATTAGCTATTTCATGCTCTTTTATGTCATGGGCACCTCCATGCCCAATAGTGAAATTAAAGTACACAATCTGAAAAACAAAGTTTTCTTGTTTACTAGATGGTTTCTCAAATCTAAACAAGATGGCACAATTGTCCTTCCAGTTCTGTTTTTTTTGTCTTTTCAAAAGAAAATTCTGTATATTAAGCTTTCCCTTTCGACATTTGAAGCTGAATATTATGATGAGATACAGTGATAGCAGCAACTGTTTATGAAGTCCAATATGGCAACTAATGACAGGCATGGAGTCTTGTTTTCAAGTAACATATTAAAACTCTATTCCTACATACAAGCATGCATTTCTAACTGAATGGAACCAAAAATCTGTTCTAAACAGAAAATCAGTAGGAAATTGTTTTTATTATTTTTTTAAAATAAAAAAAAAAATTTAGCAAGAAAAACGTACACCTGTTTTCAGGTACATATGGGACAAATGCTGGAAAAACGGAACACTTGGCTGCTATGTGAGAGGCCAGTAATAAGGCAGGTTTATCTCAGATTGAAAGACACCATTTCAAAATAGTATCAACTAGTTGAAATTTGTGGTATTCAACCTGTTGTTAAAATGTGTTTCTACTTTGAGTAGCTTCAGATTTACTTTATGGTGTATTGGCATCTTTGGATAAATACAAAAGGTGTTCCTGCATGTCTTTTACCACATTTGGTCTGATATTTTAATGTTTTTTTGTAAAGATTTGTTCATGATATTGTCTTATATGTTACTGTTAAAAGTCATTCTTGATGGGAGATATAATTTACAGGTTTTCCATCTAGTTGCTAGAGGAGCAGACCCAAACAATTCTGGTGCACCATATCCTATGGAACAGCTCAACCAAATTTACAGAAAATTGGCCGAAGAAAACAGGTTTTCTAATAAGTCCTATGCAAGCCATACCATTGCAAGAGGAGCAAACCCAGATAAGATAAAATTCTACTTAATAATAAATTTTCCAACCAAAGTTGATTAAAAAGGTCTCAACCAGCTTGGAAAAGTTAAAAACAAAACAAAACAACAAATAAAACAACTGAACTGGAACAATCATTCTGGAGAAGTTGCAAATTGGTTTTCCATCTGGTTGCCATTAAGATCACACCAGTAGCTGGCAAGCCACCCAAGACAAAATATTTCTAGAACATGTTTAGAGAAACATTCTTACCAATAAGGACTAAAACAGAACAAGCAGGTTTGAGAAGTTTAATTGGATAAATCTGGCCATCAAACTTATGATCATTATTTTAATCCCAAAGATATTCCTTTAAACATACATGGTACCCAAGGAAGTCAGTTTGTTAAAAATATATACCAGGGTATGATTTTTGAAAACTCATCTTAAAATTATAATGGCATCTATCAGTGACTACATCATGCTTACTGAGCCTTCTGTGGGTCCCAAGTATGCATTACTAGGATAGTCATATTACTGACACATCTTACTGGTGATAAGTTCTGAAATGTACATCTTTTTTACATTCCTCAGAATGCAAGTACAATTTGTGTATTTCCAAAATATTTGCACACTATGTTTAATAATAAGTATATTAAATAAAACAAATCTGTATGAATTGTTAGCTTTAAAACCGATAAAGCAGCAGAGGGACAATAAATAGTCTGCAAACACTAATACAAGGAAAGACTTAGAATTTCAAGGAGTGCTCTGGCAAATGTTTGCACAATGAAAAACATGGATGTTTGTTATTCTTACATTATCAGTAATCTTAAGGAATATTATCAGTTGCAATTGCCAGGAAACTCACTCCTGAAGATGAATCTTTCCAAAATGTTGCATAAGAAAACACCTATGAACCAAGATGTAAAATAGCTCTTTCACAAACTCAATCAATTAAGAGACTGATCGGTGATGAAATGTCATTTGAAAATATAAAGTTTAATACATAACAAACTCTGTGCATGCCCAGTACCTTGTATTTACTGTGCCACTCTACTGGTACATTTAAGTCTTTCATGAGCCATGGGTGGTTCAGTAGTTCATTAATAGTGATTCTCCTCTTGGCATCAACTTGTAACAGCTGACCAATCAGCTGCTTGCTTCCTTCTGACAACCAAGCTGGAGTTTCGTACTTTCCTGTCTAGAAAAATACAACAATATTAGATGAAAGTCATATTCAGCCTTTCCTGCAAGTATCTATGAGAATTCTTTGGCTTATAAATAGTTTCAGATCAAAACTGAGAAACATGCGAGATGCCAGCCATGGAGACAAGCTCTGTCAATATAACTAGGGTCAGAATTTCATGACCACAAAGCCACAACCAAGGCAAAAATGCCACAGGAATTAAAGGAATATATATATATATATATATATATATATATATATATATATATATATATATATATATATATATATATATATATATATATATATATATATATATATATATATACACACACACACACACTCTGAACAGATTGTAACTTATTTATATAATTTTACACACACACACAAAAAAACCCACATGCAAGATTGATACAAGTTGACTGCTGGTACGCTGTGATATCATAATCAAATATACTCTTAATACAAGACCCCATAGCAACACCCTGGGATATAACCTCTGAGCAATGACGGGATATGGTGAAAGAGAAGTCTATATTATTCCAATCATAAAGCTGTTTAAGTGACAAGTTATTTAAATTTCTTTAACAAAATTTTAACATAAGGTGTTCAGCTTCTGGACCCCATGTCCCCACCTCGGGACAAAAATGAATGGATCAACACAGTTGAGAGAGATAGATATGTTCGAGCTCACACAATACTCCCGATTTGTGGTAAATTGGATAATAAGAGTACCATGATAGCCTGCTCTGCATTTAATATCATCCCCCCAAAATAGGCAATAAGATATAGTTGCTTCTTGAGATTAGCAATCAACAAGTCTTGGTGATCTTTGGTCAAGGTAAGCAGTCAAAAACCATTTTCTTATTAGACTTACCATAATCAAACAGATTTACCCTTTTTCAAAAACAAAAGTTATTGTGTAATAACCTTGATCTTTGACCTTTTGACCCCAAAATCAATAGCCCTCTTCCAAATGTTAAGTGCAAGTCCATCACAAATTTGGGTTAAGGTGCATGCTTTTAGGTTGGGCAGTCATAATGCATTTGAAAACTTTGCCAAGGTACATTACATAGAACTTTATCATTATTTTGAAAAGAAACCATTTATCATTTTTAAGACTGTTACACTGACCTGTAACCTTGACCCCCAAATCAGTATACTTCTACCTTGCTTCAAAGTGCAAACCATGATGTGGTCTATTATGTAGACAAAAATTAGTGTGGAATACCACTTTTTGTCTTCATATCATGGTACCTTGACCTTTGATCTTTTAACCCTTCAAAAGACAGGCTACTTCCTAATCCCAAATGGAAGTCACCCACAATGATTGGCTCAGGGTTGTGATGTAAGACTATGTTATTGTGCTGAAAACATTTTTCTTTTTTGATCCTTTGACCTTAAATCAATACTCTTCCCATACCAAACATGCAATCTATTTACAAAGTGTTGCAATGGAAGATTGTGGAGAACTCTTGTCATTACACATAAATTAAAGAGCACATGGTTGGAGAGCCACAGTAACTCAGCTTTTACAGCACTACACTTGCAATCCACATGTTCCAGGTTTGACAACTGACCTGTCATGCCACATGTCTGAGGCATGATGCCCCAGTGCTAGACATCACTATAAACTGTCGTACTGCAGATATGACTGACAAATTGTTAACAGCTATGTTAAAAATCTAAATCACACTCACATACACAACTGACCTGATCAACCTGAATTGGCTGCTTTGATGTATCCAAATGCTCCCATTTGTTTCAGCATTATATAATTAACAATGTGTCAAAAGTTTCATTAAAATGAACAAAACAAAGCAAACAAAATTTTCCTCTACATGGAGTGGACATAAAATTACAAGTCTCTGGCTTGGCCAATGTAGGTACATGAGAAAGCTTGCCAGTAACTTCTCGTGGGTCAGTGGTTCTTTCTTGCGTTTTTCTGCATTCCTCCTCCACCATTGATACTGAATGCCATGAATAGCCTATCTATCCTGTCTGAAAAATGGCATTAAACCCTACAACAACAACAACAGTAAGGGGAAGTTGGGTCGTGTTAAGTGACTCATTTAATAATTGAATTGGGAGCCGTTGTCAATATATAGCTTTTACATGGTAGTTTGTTTTGTTCTTCATAAATTATGCTTATTTTCAACATATCCAATCTGAAAGATTGTTTGAAACATTTCTTCAAGTGGTTTCAACACAAATCACATGTACTAGGAAAAACATTATTACATCACAACACTGCTTGTGAATGTAGATACATTCTAGTCCTACTGCAGATTCAAAATAAAACAAAATCTTTTTAGTAAATTGGTCACAGTATCCACATTTTCATTTGGTTGAGTTACTCTCCTTGAGACACAGCTACAAGCTAACCTTCAGTGACAAAGTACAGAAAACATCAAGAGTTTAACAAAGCAATAGGTGAAAATATCACACATGCATGAAAAATAAGTCAGTCGAAACTTTTGGTACACCAGAATTAATCGTCTGGAGATCCATCTGCATACCAATTTTCAGGAGTATGGGTTGAAACTAAATATTTAGAACATGCCAATGAAATTGCTGAAAATCAGGTCATAATAAATGTTATAGATGAGCAACATTTGATGAGATGCAGTTAAAAAGTAATTTTTAAGAGTAAGTAGGGTCTAAGACATTGAGGGTATAATAACCAAAACTACTGATACTACTCAAACCAGAAAATCGCATCACAGTGACATACTTTGGGTATGGCTAAGTTACCTTTCTCTGCAAGTATCCACATACTAATTTTTGTATCAATGTGAATTGGGTCCAAGATGCTGTCAGAGTGTATAACAATTGGGGGGAAAATTTAGTTAAAAAAGTCACTCTGGTGTGAAATTCAGGACAGTGACCTAGTTTTTATGACTGAGGTGCATCTAATATCAATTTTCTTGTGTGTAGGTACAATAGTGATTAAGATAATGAGAGCATAATAATGAATGAACATCAAGCACACGAATACATACTAATTAATGGGCAAATTGCTATATCATCTCCTAACTTAGCTGTCAAAGAAATAACATAATTTTGAAAATCAGATAAAAAGTTCCCATGTTCTAACTATTTTGACATAGTTTAGGACTACAGATTTTCCTCCCGACTCCAGCTAAAGTCAATGCACCTGTTCCAATGAGCGCCTAACATTTAATATACTAAATCTATTATTGCCTACTCCCTTGGGAAATGTCCTCCTAGTATTGTTTGGTGGAGCAGAGTGCCTTTGCCTTCAGATTGGGCTCTATAAACTACTAGAAAAAAATAATTAAAAAAGTTTCCTTGGGAGTAGGCAATAACTGAATATTAGGTTATTGATAGTTTTGGCTACTACTAAAAACTCTTTAGTGGGAACTAATGAAATGGTATACAAACCTGTATTTTCTTATATAGCTGAGGTATTTTCTCATCATCAAATGGAAGATAGCCACAAAGCAGTGCATACAACAGGATTCCCATGCTCCACAGATCAGCCTAGAAAACAATGGAGTTCAAGTAGCCAACAATTTTTTTTCAAAATTAACATACATTTCCATGCTGCAAATTTTAAGACGCTCCTAGTGATGATGAAATTCTCGATCAAAAAGGTGCATGTGTGTGAGCACATGTATTAACATAAATTTAATGTAGTTTTTACCTACAGTATTGCTTTATTTCCTTGATTCTGAGTCCTCTCATTCAAGCTCATCATTACAACCTCCAATTATACAGCTCTTCCTCATTATAATGCACTTTGTTATAATCAAGTCTGTATATAACATAGTACAACTCTGGAACCACCATGACCAAAATCATAAGTTATTATATTCATTGAAAGAAACTTGATGTTATGGCTTTCTTTCCTTTTTAAAAAACACAATTATTTAACAAATGTTGATCATACTGGGGTTTGGCACATAACTTGGTTGATGGTAATCAGAGATTTAAAAAACAACTTGCCCAACTCTCAGAACACAATCAAATTTGGCTATGGCAATCTTAAGTTTCTACATTCATTGCCCACAACCAAGTGTCATAGCCTTAACCTAGCCAAGGCTACGAAATGATCCTATACCTTGCAGTTGAACAACAAAAACTATTTTCACACAAAAAAGACACTTTAGTACAAGTATAATATAAGTTTTGTTTTTCGGTCAGTTTGGCTTATGTATAGGCCTATACAAGGGAAATATATTGGTATATCTATGCCATCTGTACATTGTCCAACATGACAGATAACACAAGATGAAGTATGGCTGAAAAAGAAGTAGCTATTAGATGAACAATATCAGATCAGCGTTGTTTTTAACTAATTAAACTAGCTAGCATGTCTTTTTATGAAAACCAAATATCTATATGACCATCCATTCTTTTGGAATCAGTGAGAGCAAGACTATTTTGAGAAAATCACCATGGAAGCCATACTGAATATCTGCTGGTCACCATCTTCAGAACAGCCAGATCTCTGGATGAATGTGTGATTAAAGCTTCATGGTAATCCCCCCATCCACTTGGAAGCAGCAATTATAATAAACTTGTGCACATGGATTGACTATGATAGATGAAGTATGGAGGAGAATAAAGTTCTCAAAATAATGTGTGTCAATGAACTTAACTTAATGGATATCTGTAAAAAAAAATATTCCCTCATCTTTAACCCCATTTAAAAATGCTGAATATTTTAATATTGTGAAATGGGAACAATGATTACATGTATGCTTACATTTAAAATCTTTCATACCCGGCCTCTGAAATATCCATTGCCACTTGACTTCAGCAAGTGAATCTTCACTTGAGTGAGTAGTTGTCTTATATAGGTAATTCATTGTGTAAGATGAAATTTGAGACTACATGGTAACTTCCAATATTTTTGTACATAAAGATATCCATAAAGCATGCACTCATTTCTATGTGTGATCTCATCTTAAATGTACAGAATAGTATGCCATTAACTTATGGTACTTTTGCAGCAAGCATAAAATGCTGAACATGCAAATCAATTTTTTTTTTTAGGTCTGGACAAGTAAATTTCCCATGAAAGTTTGAAATCCTGGTTAATTTCAAATATTCAAGAACTGGCATTTGCTTCATGCTGTCACAATATGTAAGCAATCATAAACAATGTGCAGGAGATGAGAAGAATGTATTTTGCTGTCATCCAGGCAATAAAGTACATCAAAAAATGAAACAAAAAAACCCCTGAAAAATATGTGCCCAAGTTGACATTAATTTATTGTGGAACAGGTCCCAGCTCTTTGAAGCAACATTAGATGTTTGAAAGTGTTTTCCATTATCAATTAGGCTGTACAAAAGAAACACTATAAATGTGCTCAATGAACAAGGATGCCCAGCCACAACCCAATTTTGCCTAAATCCAAAACTTAACCATTGTGTGATTGTTGGACAGACAAGTGTAAGAATGTACTGTTGTCAATAAATATTCATGATATGGATGCTACTGCTGATAATGTCCATATTGGTGTTCTGCCTTTTCATATTCACTGACTTAGGCAAAACTTAAGCATGTTTAAAAGCAAAAAACACATTACCTCCGCACCAAGGTATTCTTTTCCCGAGATCAGTTCAGGTGCAGCATATGCTGGACTACCACAACATGTCAACAAGTGGTTCTCCATACCCCCCTGAAAATAGTAAAATATGTCAAGTGATCAATAGTGTTCCTGTATTGTTAGGTAGCTTAAAGAACATAACAAACCAAATGCTACAATGAGTCCTCAGATTCATAATTGTTTTGAAACAGAGTAGATCAAGATGCATACTATATATACACATATGTAAGACAAGTCAAACTACAAACTGCACAGACCCAGATCTGCTGTTGCATAGTGCATATTTGGGTCAGTGTAGTTTGTTAGGAGTAATTAGCATATCAAACAAGATAGACCCTGATCTACAGGAGCATCATGCAATGGCAGATCAGGATTATTGTTGACTGCAGTTCACATTATTTATATTTGTGACAAATTTTTAAGGTCTAAAGTAATAACAAAATATATAAAAATGTTCACAACTATTTTTATCAAGTCTTAATAGGTTTTAACCTTTTTTTCTTTTTTAACCTATAACTTACATAGTTGTGCTCCTTTCATGATTTCAAGTACCCTTTTGAAGTAATGATTAGAGCTTTCTCATTGAATACTCAAGATTTAACAAAACTATTAAACATATTATTTTGCATGTACTCACACATAATTCCACTCCAATGTAAACTGCACAAGCCCAGATGTGCTGTCAAATAATATGCCAAAGATCTGGGTCTATACAGTTTGTTAAGAGTATTGTTGTTGTTGTTGGGCTTAATGCCATTTTTCAGCACACGATAGGCTATTCATGAAGGTCAGTATTAATGGTGGAGGAAGAAACCGGGAAATCACCGGAAAGAACCACCAACCCACGAGAAGCTACTGGCAAGCTTTCTCAGATATCTACATTAGCCGAATCCTAGACTCGAACACATGCAGACAGAGGTGAGATGGCAGTGATCCACTCGGGGCCCCTCACTACAATGTCTGCAGTGTGGAAGATTATAGTGATGTCTAGCATCTGTTAAGAGTAAGCAGTAAAACAAACAACAAAGATTGATCTACCAATGCATTATGCAGATGTTGATTAAGACCAGATTTATACCCAATTATATATATAGTATTTTTTTAACAACAGAAAGTCAATATTATATATATTAGACAAGCACAAATAATTGTTAAAAGTCATGAAAAACTAAACTAAAAATGTAAATAACACATTTGTTTATCTGAGTATTTAATATCAACAAACATATTCATAGAATACAGATGCCTCAGCAGTGTACCTTAAAACTGACCAAAAGCCAAAATTAAACAAAAGCTTGACAGATGACTAGATAAACAAGGATATCTCTATATAATTACAACCATCATGGTTTGGCATACAATTAACAGTGCTTATTTAAGATGTCATGTAATGTAAACCTTTATACATGATGTAAAAAAATGTACCCTAGGTTTCGCACATAGTCCGAAGTCAATCAACCTTAAATTCTGTTCCTCATCCAGCAACAAGTTCTCCTGGTAAAAACAAAAAAACAAAAATCAAACTGATAAATCGTGTCACTTTTATATATTATGGCCATTTAATAACATTGTCACAAACTTATTTGTTTTAAGAATTGACAATGATTTACATATAACAATATAAGAATATTCACATATGCCAATGCAAATCGGATTATTCCTGAGAAGTCTTCAATAAATTGTCCAAAAATGGTGACACTATTTACATCTCATGACTGTCTGATATTTATACACCAGACAAAAGCCAATTTAGCGGTTATACAAACTCCTGCCTAAGGATCTGTAAGCATAATTTTGCATATCCACCATTCATTGGGTAACAATTTTCACTGATTACATACAAGAATTTAAGATCAAAACTAAGGCAAATAAAGGAAAATATTGATTTTTTTTTGTCTAAGTGCATCCCTATTACCCTACTGAAGCAACAAAAAGGGACATCTTTTGTGTAAAGTAAGGTATTGCTGAAGAACAGGATCACCTGTGGTCAGTGATATTATTATTATATTTACACATTTCAAAATGCTTGTTTCTTGTTAATTGTGCAAAAGAAATCAAGCTAATACAATAGCGAGTGATTTGCTCACATAAATATACCCCACCTAAACTGCACACTATGCACTGTTAGTCTAGGATGCCTCCATGAATATTACAAGAGGCAACAAACATTTAGTTCTGGCAAGTCTGACATGATCTCCAGCTGAGGCATAGGACTTTTATTTTAAAAAAAAACATCTGTGAAATCATTTGTTTAACATTTTTGCTGTAACATATGCATCGACTAGAATAAATAGGAAAATTTCATGGCCAAATTCCTACAGAATGGTTCTGTATCTCACATTTTTAACAAAGAATATGTGAGCAAATATTAAAAATTAGGAAACCAGTCTGTTCTGTCCTTAGTAAGACAGCTGCTATAAATAGAAACAGGTCTTCTTGGAAATAGAGCAGCTTCTATAAATAGAACATAACACATAGGAAGGTCACCGCTTGTCGAAAGACAAGTGTACTTTTATGTCATAGTTACACAGAAGCCGTCTTTTCTAGAATATGTTCTGTGTGATTAGTGAGATGTTAATAAAATGGAGAAAACAAATTATTCATTTTTTGGGGAGGGGGATATACTGAAAAAGCATAATCCAAATACATTTGTGTAAGGTGTAATTTAGTGAAAAAAAAAGGGTAATGATTATGCCAAAAGCGTAATGGTTGGCATGTATGCAAGACCCTCCAGCAAGCCATGAATTACTGTACCAACAAATATGTAAATTTCTGCAAAGCCACAAAAATTGATACTCATGAAAATAACGAATTCACTACAACTGGCATATTGATGATCAATTATGAACTGCAGGCAAATGTTTTGAGACCAATTATGAGTATTTTTCTATTGCTGATAATCTTTCTCAAAACCATTTGAACAGTATGTATGCATATATGTAATAACACATCAGCACAATCATGGATATATAATGCAAAGCAAATGGTTATAAAAATGGAAAGGTGACACTTGCTGCAAACCCTTCAAAATAAAAGTAAACCTATAGTCATACAACACAAAATATAAATGGTAAAAAAGTCTAAGAGACACATGTTGTTATTATTTATTATTTATGTATATTAAAATTATCAGTCTAATCTGTATTAACAAAAATCAATGATCTTTTACAGAAGGTTTGCTCATATATGAATGATTGAATATTAAAAACAAAAGTAGTTAGCAAATGACATGTACAGAGTCATGATCAAATCTGAAAACTGAGTTAGTAAATATAAGCTTACATACTGGTTTCAGATCTCTGTGAGCATAGCCCATGTTGTGAATGTAGCCAACAGCGGACACTATTTGTCTAAAGAAAAGCCTAGCTTCATCCTCTGCAAGTCTGTCCTTGGCCACAATATAGTCAAATAACTCTCCCTCTGGACAATACTGTAATTGAAAATTAAAACCACTCATCAGCAAAACACTGTTTCATTAATGCAAGAATGAACAAATGAGTGAATGAAGTAATAAAAAAAAAAAATCACAAAATTATCTTAAATCCCGAAATAGCAAATGTCCTATTTGATTTACTAGAAATTACAATTTACACTAGGAAGATATAAATACAAAAAAAAAAAATAATTACTAAGAAATATACTGTGTATTCACTTTATTTGTGGATACAAATATTGATGGATTTTGTGACTAAATGAAATCACAGTATTCAGAACAAAAATTCTCCAGAAAGGAAATGTTTTAGTAAACTTAGTTTCTTCAAAATGACTTACACAATCACATTAACGTTTGAAAATGACTTCCGAATCCAGCTGTCCCTAAATAGTGAAAAATCATTCATCTAGCTATAGACAATACAATAACGGGAGATAATGCTTCCACATTAACTCCTCTTGCTACTGTTGTGCGCTTATCCATGTACCTGATGTTATAAATTTAAGCTTTAGCAAAACTTACAATAGGATGCTCGCATTTATGGGTGAGGATGAGAGGGATTTATAGTAGGGTGCTCAAGTAAGTATTTTTGGGAAAAAAAGAATTTAGGCCCAAAAAATGTTTGCAGTCAGCAGGCCGTTCATGTTTTTCACTCCCTAGCACCCCCCAGTAAATTTTAAAAAAAACAAAAAAAAATTTAAAAAATTCCCGAATTTGATTGCTTGCATCTAACTGAGCTACATTTGCCTAGCACTTGAAGGAATTAGTACATTGTATATATTAATCATTATCATATACATAATGTTTTAAAAAATTCCAACATAATTACCCTAATTTTAAAACTAGTGCAATAGGAAACATTTTTTTTTGCCTTACTAGAAATGAATTCTTGCTCCATAAAGAGAATAGGTAAGAGAAGGAAATGCTTCAGCATCTAACCACAACCCACATCACCCTCTATTAATATGATAAATAAATGAAAGAAACAAAATACATATTCTATATCCTAATAAAGCAATATTCTAAATGATTTACATGTAATTATAATTTACACTAGAAAGACATGTGAGAAAAAGATAATGAAAGGATGACTTTCTCCTACCATGTCATTATACTACTGAAGATGACACATTCACAAAAGGCAATACTTGTTATATCCTGCTATTGTCTAGATACCTATACAAGGTAAAATATACTGATCTGTTTATTGTTGTAATTTTTTTGGTCAAATAATGCTTGCTATAACATATTTTGATATTGTACAACATGTTATTCAATGCATGCCATATTCAGAGATGTTCCCAAGGTTTTATCGTAAGAGAAGAAATTCCAACCTTGTCACAAAAATAAAGCATGAAGTAAAACAAAAAATGAGGAGGAAACAATTACGGTTGGATATTTTCATAACACTTATATGTATCCCTTTTTCTTTCTCTGCCACTTGGTAAAATCTTTAAAATATGTTGCCTCTAGTTGTATAAGCATTAATCTGTCAACTGTTTCCAAGCTTAATACATTCCTTATCTGTGTATGAAGATTGTTCTGTGCTTAGAATCTCCCTTTCAGTGCTGTCTGAAGGAGCATATACAAAGCTAACGTGGCCAGCTGGAACAAGTTTTCAAACTGTTCTTTATGGTTGTTGTGTACACTTTTCCATAGCTCACATTTATTGTCTTTTGGATACTATTACTCCAAAATAAGATTTTTCATTAACATAAGCCTTGCCAAAGTTTAACTTTTTTGAGTTAGCACTCTGCTGAGTACTATGCCAGATTTACTGTTTAATATGCTATATTAGGATTTTAAGTTCATTATTTACCACTAGTACAGTTGCACAAACTCAAGTTCCAACTTCTACGCAGCTCAATGGCTTGTTTCTCTCTCTCAACGAGACATAATTCTTATTTTACCAATGGACATGATGAAATCATATATCCTGCCACATGTCATACTTAAATTGGCATGTGATATCCAAAAACGTAATTGTGTCCATTCCATCTTTTATTCACAAGAATTTGAATATTCCTTTTTATTCTTTGATGTTGATTATTAACACTTTTTAAGAGGCTTATTTTCCCTTTCGTCTTAAACATGCATTGCTTGCTGGATGCCATTTTTTAAACAAATTTTCTAATCAATAGTTGGATCCTGCTAGCGCTTCGCATGAAAAATAGTGGCAGTTTAAAGCATCTGAGGTGCTGTTGTAAAGTTAGACTGGTTCCCTAACGAATTTCAATAATTCTAATGACACCCGGATTCAAATCAAACACGGAAGAACAAATTTTCCAGATTTTTCGGCAATGATAATTTTTCTGTAGTTTTTGCTTTTATGCCATAAGTCCATATTTTAAGGGTAATTTTCATAAGACTTACAGCAAAATCTGGAATGGCATGCTGTCTTAATTAAGCCAGACTTGTATTTAACACCATTTTGGGTTCAAAATCACTCAGTGGTATCTTTATTAAAACCTTCCCAGCTTCAATAATCATATATAATTTCTAACTGAAACCAGATGTGTAAACACTTTTTAAAAAATACACTTGTGACAAGTGCTGCAATATTTCTGCCTGCTTGAATTATGTTGTGCCAAGCACTGTAAGGGTGAACAGCTGAATATAATTGTATACTGTGCAGAGTACATTTTTGTGTGTGCAACTTGAAAATAAATTGTGGGAGTTTTCATCTAACACTGCTTTCCTAAACAATTTTTTGTGGATATGCTCTGGGGGTATCTCTACATATTTACTATGATCTGTTAACATTTCCAAATAAGGATGCAATATCCTTAGATGGCACATGAAAAACACTAGATAGAAAATGGAAGCAGTTATTAAGTGAACTAATAGAACAGATGATCCAAAAGAAAATAGTGGACAAAGGAAAACACCATTTTACATGTATTTCCACATAGAAAACACAAATTCTGGTATTAAATAAAAGGACTGTTTAATTTCTTTCAAAATAGGTATGGAATGTGTTCAAACGTATTGACAATATGCTAAAAAAGCATTGAGAGTGAATCACACACGACTGCTTCGTTCATACATATAGGCTCATTATATTACTATGTCCATGTAGGGTAAAAATATTAGTACTAGAAAGCTGTATGTAAATATGGACATGAGTAACAATGTAGGCTCCTACCACAATTGTTGTGGAGCATAAACTGAGATGTCTAAAATAAGACAATGTGCTTTTGCAAGTTATATTCACCTCAAGAATCATGAAGAATCTGTCCTCTGTCTCAATCACTTGATACAATTTACAGATGTGCTGGTGACATAGTTCCTTCATGGCAGCTATTTCTGTGTACACACGTGGCAGGTCTTCCTAAAAATATAAATTCTAACATGTATTAAGAAATCTATTTGAATTTTTCTGAACTGGACGACAGAATATGTCAACCAAAAATTTACAAAATCTAATGCTTCTTGTACCCATGACCTTGTTTCAGGCATGATGTTCCCCCTGAGGTAATGACCACTGCAGTTTGATATAGAAAAGAAATTTTGTTTTCAATGATAATTCTCCAAGAACATTTACTCAATCACTCATGCACACCACTTATACAAAGAGAAACAACTCTTACAGATCAGCTTCCCTTGTTCCCAGTAAGTGGCCACCCATATCCCAGATGATTACCTATTTACATTACATTTGATGGCCAGGCTGGTATAAGTCACTAAAACTTCATATGTCAAGATCTTCATAAATCAGACCTGATCATATGACATTTCAGAGTACTCCATGATAATATCAACCTCTAGCCAAAGAGGATGGCTTTAATGGGTTTGTCTTGCTTTCCCATCATAATCAGTAGGAAAGGCTTCTGATGGATGCAGCATACCCCATCTGAAAGCATTTATTTGGTCCTGCATCGAACAGTTATTTGCTTGCCTGTAAAATGTAACCTGTGCTTTAATACAAAACCAGATTATGTGATTATTATGACCAAACTATCGGAATGAAACTGTACATACTTTCGATCAGCAAGCTAGTGCTATCAGAAATCTAGTCTCGTAAGTTTTAGTGAGGTCGAAGACAAGGCTAACAAAAGGATTAAGTTGTAGCACAAGGTGAGTGAAGAAGCCTTGATAGGTCACAACTGGAATGTCAGAAAGATCCTGGTTATGGCCAATTGCATCTCATTATCTGATGTTTTTGTGGGGATTTAATGCCATTTTTCAGTGTGTGATAGGCTAAATATAGACTACATAATTGATGGAGGAAAAACCAAGGAAAAATCTTGCAAGAACTACTGACACACATAAAAAGTTTCCTCATATACCAAAACTGGCCAAACCCCCACAGTAGTGAGAGGCCAGTTTTTGGAAAACAAATGCTTTAGACCATACAGCCATCGATGGCACTTTCATGTTGTCTGAAATCATGGAATAGTATCCCTAAATCAAGACATGGGTTACCTTTTGTCCATGAATTGAAAAAGAGAGAAGCTAGCCAAATGGGGAATGGATTGGTGTCACACCATTAAAGTGATACGAGTCTGTCTGAACTGGCATCTTCTGCTCATATACCTTAAAATTAGAGGTCCTTGTAGCTGTGGATATCTTCTCCACAACTTAAGTGAAGAAGCTGTCTTTGACAAAATCCAGGCATGAAGTTTGAGTTTCAAATCCCACACTGACATGGGTTATCAAAATTCTAGCATGTTCCCAACTGGGATCAAGATGAAATAAAGGGATTCATCAAACTGATCCCTTTCCCAAGATTGGTATTCACACCACAGCACCTATTTCTATGTGAGAAGTGACCACAGCCAGAAAATAGAACCAATCATTATACCAAGTAATTGTAATGTCTGATGTCACCAGTGTCCAATGACAGACCTTCCATGGCTGTCATTTGACACATTTCTTTAAAAGCACAATGTGTCAAGAGACAGTCTAAGAAAACGAATGTAATGATAACCTAAATAACTATTATGGCTGTTCCAGTAAAACATATCCCTACTGGGGACGGCACAATAAAAATACTTCTGTAGGAAGCTGTGTTTCAAACTATTTTGATTCTGACCATGGAAGGTTGATTAAGAAAATCACTTCTGTTGTGAGTTGTGTTAACAAAATGAGAAATCACTGGTGGGGTTGTCAGAAAAAAAAAGAATATATATTTAAAATAGCATCTAACCCCTTCATGAGGGTCTAACACGAATAAAAAGGTGGTTCGGAAAATGAGGCCAGTACACGCGAGTGCACCTAATTTATACGAATTCACATACTTTTAAAGCAGTAATACTCATTCCACAAATTAAGTCAACATTACGGATATAAAACTTGCCTTGCGCATTATGCAATTTTATTCAACTTTTAACTTTAAAAGTGCATTTCGCATTATTATTCGAGCTGCTAGTAGCAGTGTATCAGTGCTTGATGCGACAATATTCAGGAAGTCAAACTTTAAAATAGCTGGATACGTCGGTTCGACATTAACGGCTCTTAAACTAATTTTGATTGGTTTATTGGCCCTGGAACAAGCATTCATGGGAGTTTTAACCTTACTTTCATTATGTTCCTTTTACAAATGCGTGTTTCAAATAAAGACCACACAGGAAACCAAAATGGCTGAATCACAATAGGGTTTGTCATCAGCCGACGTTTTCATTTGGCAAACACTGGCTGGTGATAGTTATGATGACAATGAATTTCATGTATATCAGTTTGCAGTACATTGGGAAAATGTCACTGGAAATACCAATGTGCGATTTTTAGCACAAAATTGATGTTGAGCGAGAGTCCGATGTAATGTTAGATGCAAAGAATTCTAGTTATATTTATAGTTATAATAAAGATACTCATGTCGGAACAAGCAGAATATGGGAATGTTAGACTTAAAACCCTAATACATCATTATGGAAGAGAAAATACCTAGCATAAGAGGCAGCAATGCACTGATTCGTGGAAGTGAATCTTCTGCAGAGTTCAAGTTAGTGAAAACTATTCTTTTTAGAACAGAGATCTCAAAGAGAACACCATTGGCCATGGGGCCATACATGTGAGATGTTGAAAATTGCACAACCGATAAGAACAGTAACTTGTTCAGGCTAGTTATGCATATGCACTTCAGACAGCAGACAGTGAAATGGAGTTCTCAGCACAGAATAATATTCATACACAGAGGAGGACGATCCTATTCAGAAACAATCAACATATTAATGCTCATAGTGAACATAATTGCGTGTAAGTCTATAATTAACAGAACCACTATGGCAACAAAAGAATAACAAAACTAACTTTCACATCATGCAGATGTATTATTAATTGAAGTACTTGCTCTCTATGTACAAAAATTAAATGACATTAGGCATAAGAAACTGACTGAAATGTTTAAACTCGAAGCAAGATGGATAAAATTTGTCCTGTTTGTGTTTGGTTATTTCTATGTATATTTTGAGGATGATGATATTTTCTGCAGACCTTTTGGCACTTATTTCCATGCCATCATTTGGTATTTGTATTACAAATTGGATTACTATTATCTAGTACGTAACATTTTAAAGCTGTGTCGCTAACTAATGATGAAATTGATGAAAAAATACTTGATGTCATTCTGATATATGGATTTTTTTTACTACACTAATAATCTGTTTCATCCTAATTCTTTTTTACCATTTCCTTTAGTTTTACTAGTACTTTAAAACAAATTGTAACTTCTTTTTTCTTACAATGTAAATATTTGTGATCATGTATTAAAGATGTGATAAAAGTAAAATGTGCATAGTTTTGTTATAAAATCTAAAACTATTAATTAGCAAGAGACTAAAGTATAAAATGGGTCAACTTCATGTGTACCAAGATTGTTGCCATATTAGTGTTGTTAGAATCAACAGAATAGTTGCACAAGATGTATTTTGCTTAGTTGTAGAACCAGCACTCATATTGTAACCACATATTCCATTTCAATAATAATATCATTATTTCTGCAAATTCCTAACAGTTTTTCACAAGTAGTATCAATTTCCTGATCTGATGTTCATTTCTTTTGCAATTTGTACATGTCAATAATTCTCAGTATCATTAAAAAACAATATAATCTGCACCAAATTGAGTTGTTTGGGAATAAATTTATTTTTTAACCCAAAAATCACTGAATCTATGAGTTCTAGCATTAAAGTCTCACATTAAATAAAATAAATTTCACCTTTGGTCTATTCATATCTTGAATGTGATGGAGGAACATGGCTCCAAAATAAACACATCAATTTCAGAGCCTATTCATTAACTATAAATCAGGTATATAATCCAACCCAACTGAATTGTTAGAAACATTTTAATTCTTTTGACAACATCATAATTAGCTGTCAAATATGGAGTAAGCCTATGGTCTTCTACCATATCAACCAAAACCCCACCAAAACCATTTGACCATGCCCAATGACATCACAGTAATAATCACTACAACTAGAGATGACATCTCTGAGTATTTTGATTTCAGTAGAGCCCTAATAGGAACAGTAAGAAAGAGTGACATATAAGTGTTAGGGAGATATTTAACAATGGCTATTCTTTCCGCCACCACTTTCTCATTGGAGATCACACACACACAAACACAAAAGTTTGATTAAATCCTGAAATCCTGGCCGCATCCCTGCAGGGTAGATAACTTGACCATTTTATTTGATTTTATTGGTCTCTGGTTATCACATGGTATTTATGTCACTTGAACATTATCTTACAGTATGTCAATTCAGAATGGTCAAAAAAGGCATACAACTATTGAAAGTTGTTAAAGGACTAGCATTACTGCAGATATGAAAGAATGAGAACCATAATATAAATCAGTGAAAATAAAATAAGTATACATGGTTTGACTGTCCCTGACTGGTTGATAATGAAAGTAAGATTTTAGTGAAAAGAATCTTTTGAGAGATTGTCCTGCATGTAACAGATAAAAGTCAGGGACATTGTTTTATTAACATAATTTCTGTCACTTTACAAACCTGATTTTGGAAGACTTTTTACTGAAATCAGCAGCTGACTTTTTCTGTGTAGTATTGAAAGCACACATTTAAAATTTGTGTCAATCCCAAAAAATGGTGCAGCTGTTATGGTTTTCTTTTCACAAAAGCTGTCTTCATAGATGTGTCTATACTGACACGAATGTGATCATGAGCACTCAAAATTTTATTGAATTTTAATATCATGGTGTTTGCACAAGTTTACAATGTGAACTGAATTAGAATGGAGAGTCTTGAACTTTAAATTTTGTGTAGAAACATGGAATCCAAGCAGAATACATTTTTTTTCTATCTTGGATTTAGTCTCCCCATTGCATTTCACATTGATATGCATATTCACAAACAGTATAGTAGTAGGTAAAGTAAGTGACAAATTTAGATACATAGCATAAACAAGACAAACAGTATGTGGGGGGGACAAAATCATAAGAACAGGCTGGAATGGAGAAGTATAATAACAACAGTAAAGAGTAGAAGTGTGCCTTTTTTTGAAGTGTGCAACATTATTGTCTCAGCTGCAGTAAGAAATTACATCAAAGGGAAGTCAATAAAGGGTGTATAGTTAACAATCTACATGAATTTAGGTACTAAAATCGATTTTAACCTTCTGGTTATATCTTTCAGTCTCTTTCTGTCCATTCGGTTGATTATGTCCACTGAATCATTATGATTGGAAAAGCAGGCAAATTTAAAGATTGAAAAACCTTTTGGCAGATTATGATTATACACTGTAGTTCTGCCTAAGAGATCTGAATAATTTCATTTCTTGGATTGTTGATTCTGGTAGTGGCTCAATTCAAATGCATGTGAAAAACTGATGTATTCTCATACTTTTGATACAAATATTTTTTACAGATGCACATCTCCAGATATCAGTTAATATAACTTGAATAAGTTATAACAGTTATGGTTGGAACAATGAACATTGCTAGAGAAACTATATGTGAGCTAAAATGTAAACTTTTTGGCAGCATGTGTGTTCAAGACTTCTCCATCTCATATGTTTACCATTAAAAATCCATTTGTACCAACTGATGATGACTTTTAGGTAACTTAGAAAGATATAATTGACAATATTCAAAGGTCTACAAAAATTACTAGTCAAAGTTCATAAACTTATACAGACAAGCATCTTGTACCACTACCTTGGAAGCCCCTCAGACCATATGTATAAGTCTCATATGAAAGACTAGAAGTGAGAGATAGAACCTGTGACAACAGGATTAAAAGTGCAGAATGTTACTGCTAGACCATCAGTGATGCTGCTGCTGCTGTTCACAATACAGTTAACTGTAATGACACTGATTTTATGAATACTCTTAGAAACATTGATTCCTTGACTTTCATCCATTTTTAAAAATATAATTTATGATATAAAAATGTTTGACTTGCTATATTTCTATTTTTTCAAGCATAAAATTAAGATGTAAGTAACTGAAATATATGTTCTTAGTGGTTGTCCATAAAGAATGTCTGCAAATAAACCCCTCTCCCCTTGTCCACTTTTGCTCGCATGTGGCTTACCCCCCAACCCGGGCTGCGGACATCCCCATCTTGCAGGGCTGATATGTGGGCCTTGTAATCAACTAAAGGCACTGAGGGGCTAGACCTATGTATTAATGCCAACCCATTGATATATATTCTGTGGCACAAATGGTACAAATTGAAATTAACAAATAATTTATACATAGGTAAAACCCATAAAGGACGTCCACAAAACATATTGGAATACATGCAGTAGGCATAAAATAGCTGTTCAACACAATATCAAAACATAAAAATACTAGCATGCAGATGTCCGCAAGGTCCTTTAAACCCCCTCCCCCCTTGTCCACATTTGAACACTACCTCCCCCCCATCTTTGCGGACGTCCTTTATGGATGATCCCTTACAAGAAATGATAAAAGAGTGTAAAAGTAGGCAGAAATAACGCGACATCACTTTTACAGGCATTAATGAATTTTTCTGACAAATCATTTATCATAAGTTTACCAAAACATTTATTTACAAAAAATGAGGAAATCGTAGCATCTGACCACCCATTTAAAACAATACAAGATTTTACTATTATTCTCATCAAAAGCAGCATGCCTAAGAACAAAGTAAATAGCAAAACATAGTGATGACTTTAGTAAACAGTTTAGTAAGGATATAAATTCATGATTTCTGTATTAGAATAGAAATCCCTAATGTAAAATCTATATTCATGGACATTAAATTAGTAGTTAAGGGACTGATCAATGACATCTACAAATAATAAGCCACCAAGAAAATTTGTGATTTCACAGGATACATGGCTGACAGACAAACAAAAAAAAGGACAAAAGATTGTTTATAATGAATGAATACAAATAAAAATATGCAGTAGATTATATGATCTGTAAGAATTCTGTAGATTACCTCCAGCCAGCTGTTATTTAAACCGCTTCTGTCCCCAACACAATATTAAAATTGCTTCTACCACCCATTAACCCATAGACAGAAAAAAGTACAATCTATATATTACATGCCAGAATTATAGAAAAAACAAACACTATTGTTGGTAATCTGGTTCTGAAGCTGGTCAAAATTTTTTACCAGACAAGGCAAATCCATATAGATTAGAAGCAGAATGCAAACACAAAATATACTGAAAATTATTTATATTCAGTACTCATTTAAATTAGTCAGCATGTGTAACTTTCGCTGACTAATCGTCAAGTGGAATCTTAAAATGAGCATGATTATGTTCTCAGTATGCTATATTACGTTATTGTCTTATTCTTCTTCTAAAGTTTGTAAAGCAGTTTTGATCTGTCCTTATTTCTGATTTGACATGTTTTGAAGTGTGAATAGAACCATCTGCTCCAATAATTTCCAGTCCATAAAGTTCCCGTAACATGTGGTGCCATTTGTTCTAAAAGTAGACTGGTCCACTAACTAGCTTATCAATATAATAAATCTGTGAGGCAACATTCAGATTTGAAGAAACCCATGTTTTCTTGGAAATGGGTTATATACAGATGCTATAAATAGCAAATAAGATTGGGTTTTTTTTATTGTACCAAAAAACCATACTTCATATACTGGCAAGTATAAAAAATACTTGGTGAAAAAAGTATAAATATGCCAAAAGTGGAATGGTTGGCATGTATGTAACCAGTATAAAAGTTGGTAACAACAATCCCCACCCTACTACTTAACACTAAGCATATTTAATAAGCTGAACAAATTTATATTCAAAACTAAAACTGTGGATAAAATGTTTCACTCTCAACCTATTCTTTAAAAAACAATCTTTAAACATCAATTGAGACAACCAAAGCAACGTGTGTATTTTGCTTTGCTATTCTAAGATACAATACAGAAAAATATTAATAACCTCTTTAAGAATACATTATGCCAACACAAGAACACTTTTTTATTCTTTGACAGTTCAGGCTGTTAACACCTGTGGTGTAAGTCATTTAAACACTAGAGATACAGAAGTTTTACAATTTGCATATACAAGTGTTCCTGACAAACAGCATGATTGTTAGCAATTATTGCATGAAATGGCAGAAAATGAGAATTAAAAGTGGAATGTAAACAAAAACCACTTGCTCAAAAACAAGAAGCAAATATGTTTGTTTCAGCAAGTGTAACATGTATGTTTTACACGAATTAAGAAATATAATCTCTGATTATGTTATAATCCTCATCAGTTATTGCCATACAAAATATTTTAGAATGACAACTGGATGCAGTTCGGTTTATATATCACTGGTAACTGGTTTAGAAATTTACTAACCACTACAGCCAAGAAAAAAGGACAATATTTAAACTGTCAGATGTGGACAAAATGATAAAACCTGCAATTACTAATGGGGGGGATAATCTCCTTGGAATGGGAACTAGTGCCAGAATAAGGTTCAGCAATTAAAGAACAGCAGGAAACCTACTGTTACTATCAAAATCAGTTTCGTTCATATCAGTTGATCTAAAAAGAATTATTTAAGCATGGTGACAGTAATCAAACATGTTGTTCAGAATATAACTTATTCAAAATGATTACCTAGCAAATTAAGAAATATCTCATGGATAATAACAAGCTCAACAAATAAAATGCACGACTTCCTCAAAATCACGCATTACATAAACTCATAACTTTTCTACCAAGATTTCTTTATTTTCAACCTCTCAATCTTTGATAACCCAAGCATCAATCACTTGAGAACAAGGCACTACTCAGATATCTTCCTCAGCTCATGTCAGGCATTCTCGTCTCCAATGTTAAAAAAACATGAAATAACCATAAGTGGAAATATGAAATTTAGTCATTCAGCACATCAAGTTTTCCTGTATCAGGGGCTATTTTAGGACTCAGGATTCTGAGAGTAACACTAACTTCTAAATAAAATTGTGCAGATAAATGAAACAAAAATGCAAAAAGCATGTATTATGTATGCAAACCATACCTTTAGATACTTCATTAAATTGCCCAATATTCTAAATTACTATATCTTACTCATATGAGGATGAGACAACCCAACCTATATGCAATCCTGCTTATATCACATCGTTTTTCTTTTTTAAAAAAAAACAACAGAAGACCAATTTTTTTTTTACCCCTAATCCTTTCTTATCCATGATTTTTATTGCCACTTTCTCCGCAGTCAAGGCATGGTAAGCCAGCTTTACTTTAGCAAAACCACCTGCAATAAAGAGTGAAGAAAAAATGAAATGTTTTCCATTAATCATAAAGTCAAAACTTAATCAGTCTAACTTAAAGTTGTCTTGATCATCATTTTGATCAAAATGAAAGAAAAAAATCATGGAGCCTGCTGTAAATATGTAATTATTCTAACATTTCAAGGCTGAGCACATTTTATCAAATTACTTCAGCAGGAAAGACAAATTTAATGTTATTATATACATATTACCATTGTAATGTTTCATCATTGGAGCCACCATGTTCATACTGATTAAAACAATATTGAATGGCAGTATCACAAGGAACTGAGATCACTCTTGCCTATGCAATAATGCTGATCATAATCATTTGTGTACTCTGTGCATTTCAAATGATAAATATCTGTGAGATACATAAGTAACAGCTTACAGACAATGGCTGCAGACAGCAATGGAGTTTTCCATTAGCCGTAATACTGGCTGTGGCATATGACAAGACATTTGTCTCCAGTGTCCTTATGAGGAAATGGTATAATCAGAGATATTTTAATGAGATGCTGGCTCACCTTTCAATTAGCTATAAAGCAAGATACTTTCACATTCAATGCAATCAAAACTTTAACACTGACCTAAATCTAGGCCAAAGGCAGACATACATACATCTGGGTGCCAATGTGATTGCTGTGTAAGATTTCTGCCATGGTGGGCTTGACTAAATAATTTTGACACTGCCACATACATGCCAACCCCTGGCGAGGAAAATGCTTAATCTAAGTGGACAAAAGGTGTATTCTGAGCAGAAAATGCATAATCCACATATAATAAAATTTAATAACATAATAAAATTCAATGTGCAAATGTACAAAACACGTGTATATTTCGGCATTAGGAAGCATCCGTTTGAACAAAGGACCAAAGTTGTATTCTACCACTAGTTGTAGTCAGTGTTCTATTAAGAGCTCTGTAAATAACTCCCTGCATTTATAAAATTTGTTGCTACAATTTAGTTCTGCTGTAAAAAAGAAGTTACCTTGATATTGAAATTAGTAAAACGATCTAATTCAAGACGTCTGTTTTACACTATGACCAATATTAAAATCTTTTCCACACAGCCTACAATTGGCATGAAGCTACCCTAGAATGGCACTGTATTGCGTTATTCATGTAATCATCTCTGAGTCGTTTTTTTTCTTTTCTAATCCATCTGCAAAATCTTTTGAGAAACATTTTTGCTGTAACATACGCATCGACTAGAAAAAACACCGCCAAATTCCAACAGCAAAGATAAAAAAAAATTAGAGAACCAGTCTGTTCTGTCCTAAGCTAGACATCTGCTATAAATAGAAACAGAGGTCATCTTGAAAATAGGGCAACTGCTATAAATAGAACAAAATACTGGGTATGGTCACAACTAGTCTAAAGACGAGTGTACTTTTATGTCATAGTTACACAGAAGCAGTCTTTTCTAGAATACATTCTGTGCGATGAGTGGGATGTTAATAAAAATGAGAAAACAAATTATAAACTCTTTTTTTTGGAGGGGGACATATTGAAAAAGCATAATGGTTGACATGTATGACTCCAGTCGTACTGAATACTTGATTCTAGCCCCTCTTCATGCATACATTACCGTTTGACTGCATATTGGGCTAAGTGACCAAATTATCGGCAAATCAAAACATGTCAAACAAAAGAAAGCCAGTATGATCAATTAGCAGTGTTGTAAATATTACGTGACTTTCATTTATATGTGTGATTTGTTTTCCCATAGCAACAATAGATTTGGTTAATTGTTGATATCAAGTGACAATTTGAACCCTGAAGTCGTTGACATGTGGATCATGAGATTTGTGTAGTCATGTGACTTGGAATGAAAATGGCGAGTTTCAGGTCAAATTTCATCAATGATATTGTTTTGGCTAGTCTGTCAGTGGATTAAAGCTATAACGAATGCTATACTGGCAATATCTGAGAAAATAAATCATATTCCTATCCATTTCATGCAGGTATATCTAGATGAAAGGTCGTTTAAGTTTGCTAGGCTGGTTAGTAAGCGGCTACCTTATGCTAAATGGTGTCAGCGAATTCCAACTTTTTGATAGGGAATGGATGCTAACCCTACACACCAACATAAATGTCCAAATATAAAAAATGGGGTGGCAAGGATCAGAGGAAACTTGGACTAGATCATAACGAGCGACTCACGCTTATTTTAATCCAGCGAATCAGTGTAAATAAATTAATGATAGGTATTTTACCGACATCAGTGTCGGTTTCCTTCATGAACTGATTAAACGACAGTAATTATTCATTAATTTATAATTGATTATACAGATGATTAACTTCCACATGTGATATTGCATTTGAAGCAAAACATTTATGCTAATTAATGAGCGGTTTCAGTTCATATTTAAAAGAGAAAATTGATGTTATGATCACTGAAAGATACACTGTGGATAGAAAGAGTTTGCTAAACTATTTCCGTAAGGAAGGTAATAACAGAGATTAGGAGAAGGTAAATTTGTTTGAAAATGGATGGATGAAACGTAAAACAGACACTGAGTGTGCAGTAGCTATTTCTCCAAAGAAACAAGCAACAATCAGTGATGACAAAAAAAATGTCCAATATGATACTAATGACACAAATTTTCAGCTGCTTTGGGTTCATTTTCATCCCTTGCTTGAATATAATGACTCTGAAAGAAAGACGTTTTGCAGTTACTGCAAACAATATCTAAAATTGGCACAGGTAGGAAATTCACCCAGATGAACATTTCTGCAAATGGACCAGAGCTTGAGAACTTTAACTCAAACACAGCTATCAACTGCTGGCTTAGTGCTGGTGCAGGTGGCAGGCATATACATGGACATATTTTCAAATCCATCAGCTAAAACATATATACATGAACCTGAAGAAGCCAAATGTATAACCCCAAACAATTGAAAAAATTGTTTTAAGAAATAATTATGTTGTATATTATTTTGTTTGCTTTTTCTATGAATTAAATACATACATTTCATCAAATCTCGTTAAGTGTTTACCATTTTTGGACCAGTGAAAAGTAAGGTGGGACTAGTGAGAGAAAAGTGGGAACAGTGAATTTTCTGAAACCACTTTTCTTGGACTAGTAGTTAAAAAAAATTTTGTTCAGCTTTAGAATGAGTTTACTGCTCGCTGCCAGTTGTTTTATTCATCACCCATACATCCATCTGCTTGACATCTGTAGTTATAATTAATACAAAGGAGCATTGATATCTGGGTAAATAGTAATGATACTTTTATAACCCATGCTTGCAAAAAGATTGTCACTTGCCCTCAACTGTGTTTTCATATACTGAATTTTATTTGTGAGATACTGTCATAAAGTAGACCAGAATATAATTTTAATCTTGGTTATTTTGCACCTAACAGTTTCATGTATGAATGGCAGTTGTCTTCAATATATCGGTTGATTATTTCCCTCTAGTATAATATTTTATTAGATCCAGTTTTCAGTCAAATAACATATTCAACCCTTTGAGAACACCCAAACACAATTTGTTTCTCAATGTTCATGTCAGTGAACAGTGCGGATTGTGTTATCAGACTAAAGCAACATATAAAGATTTTGTGGAAATATTTATTTTTTAATGCTAATGTTGAAAAACAATTTAATGATAACAATACAAGGTTAGTTTCTTTTTATTATCTAATAAGCACTTTATTTATCTGTTTTATTGCAATGTGCAAGGGCGGGGTTGGGGGAAAAGCACAAATGCAATACAAATTTATTTTGTTTCTTAAGTCTTGGGACATTTGAGCTAGGTGAAGTTTCACCAGAAGTTCTGGGACAGGAAAAAAATTATTTTATCATTTCCCAAAATTTATGGTAAATATGATAGTAATAATAAATTTCTGTTAATTATTATCCAGATAATAAAAGGCGAAATATCTAATTTGTCCATCCTGTTACACAAGTTGCCACTAAATGACTAGCAATATTTTGAAAGGAAAAGCAATAGTTATCTTCCAAATGACATTTTTTAAAAGACAGGATATTAGATAATTGATCAATAATTTTATGTGAAAATGAAACATAAACTTTGGGGTATTTGTCACAGACCTGCCAACACTGACGAGTGTGTCTCAGTAAGACAGTTAAAGTTTGACCAGTTTTAGTAAGGTGTAAAAAAATAAATATCATCAACTGCTAGTGTAAAGCTCAAAAACGTAATTAAAAGTTACATATTCGATACATGCAGCGAAAATAAACATATGTTCAACTGAAGAGATTGTAAAGGACGTATAATAGTCATTATATACCACTAGTACAGTTGCACAAACTCAAGTTCCAACCCCTACACAGCTCAAAGACTTGTTTCTCTCTCTCAACGAGACATAATTTTTATATTTTTCCATTGCACATGACGAAATCATATCTCCTGCCACAAGTCATACTCAAATTGGCATGTGATGTCCAAAAATGTAATTGTGTCCGTTCCATTCTTAAGTATCTAAATATTCCTTTCAATTCTTCGGTGTTGGTTATTAACAACTTTTTAAGAGGCTTATTTTCCCTTCTGTCTTAAACATGCATCGCTTGCTGGACGCCATTTTTCAACAAATTCTATAATCAACAGTTGGATCATGCAGACTCATCGCATGAACAAATAGTTGCAGTTTAAAGCATTTGAGTGCTGCTGTAAAGTTAGTCTGGTTTCCTGACGAATATCACTAAATTTTATATCAAACCTGGATCCAAATCAAACACGGATGAACAAATTTTCCAGATTTTTCGGCAAGGATGAGTTTTTGTAGTTTTTGCTTTTATGTTGAAAGTCCATATTTTAAGGGTAATTTTTGTGAGACTTACAGCAAAATCATAAGAGTTGGCAGGTCTGTTCTCACATCAGATTGGCCAAAGCGAATACTTTGTGACTAACTATGAATATGCTGTATACACTATTCAAGGTATTTACCAATATAACAGCTAGTTAGAATTAAAGGAGATGAAACCACAGTAACACATTCTATCCATCATACAAATGTTCAGTATAGTAGAGCATAAAAATATTTTTTTAATTGTTTTATATGCCATAGTGTTTCACATCAGCTATACCAATAGATGTGTCTTTATCCAAAATATGCATTTCATTCATACTTGGATAGTATTTAGTAGGTCAAAAATCTGAGTAGGATGTAGAAGGAATATATAATGACTCCATTATGATCATGATAAAAAATATAATTACTAAAAAAATTTAAAAAAGGTCAATATATCATTAGTATTAAAATAACTTACTTTCAAAGTATTAATACATTTTCTAATTTTAAAAGTATAATAAAAACTATCACCTAATAATGTTAAAATATAAATTCTATTTTTAGTTTTATCATTCTTTTTTTTTACATTTTTGGGGAGTCATCTCACTATTCTATTAGTTTTCATATACCTTTGCTAACAGTTATTCTGTCTTCTATAATACTACTACTAATAATAATAATAATAATAATAATAATAATAATAATAATAATAATAATAATGTCTTTTTTATATGTTGACATGGCACCAACAGTTTCAAGAATACTTAAAAATGAATTAAAATATAAAATTGCAGGTCAAGACTTCGCCATATTTTCATTTTTTGGGCTAAAAGTAAGTTAGAAATAAAAATCCTTGCCACAGGGGTTAATCTAAGGTGACGACATCAACATAGAAGTCAACATGATCTATATATCTTCTGAAAAGGTGAACTCAACAGTTACACAGGATCCTAATGCTGATATGCTGCAAATGACAATGTCTGTTGCAAGGCAATAAATTCACAACCAAGATACAAATTTGTGGCTAATAATTTATAATACTTTTCGTTTTGTAAGTTTCAAAAAGACTGCAACTTATGTATATACTATACAACTTTCAAGAAGCTCTTTATACAATATTATTGTCAGAATAATGTCCAGCCATTTATAAGTGAGACAAAATCAGACCAATCAACCCTGATGAGTCAATTCCAGTAAGGCATCTGATTTTTTTCTTCTGTAAGATTGACAGTTTTTAATAATGTGTAACAAAATATCACAACTGCTATAGTAAAGCCGGAATGCGTAATTAAAAGTTGGGTATTTGAACATTCAGTGACGATAAACATTATGTTCAACAGAAAAGTTTGTAAAGTATGTGTAGACTTTATTTATTACTAGCACATTTGCACAAATTTTAGTTCCAAATCCTATGCAGCTCAATGTCTTGTTGCTATCTCTCAACTTTACCTAATTCTTGGGAATTTTTTTTCAATTTCAATTGATGATGGCTACCATATCTCCGGTAATGAAACAAACTCAAATTGGTATGTGATGTCCAACAAACTTGACTGTGTCCCTTCAAGCTTTATTGACATGAATCTAAATATTACTTTATATTCTTTAGTGTAGAATATTAACACTTTTCAAGAAGCTTATTTTCCCTTTTGTCTTAAACATGCATTGCTTGCTGGACACCATTAAAAAAAAACTACAATCAACAGTTTGATCATGCAGATGCTTTGCATGAACAAACAGGTGCAGTTTAAAGCGCCCGAAGCACTGCTTTAAAGTTAGTCCGGTTACCCGACTAATTTCAATAATATAAAACCCGCATCCAAATCAAACATGGATAAACTTCTTATCCAAATTTTTCTGCTTTCATCCCATAAAACCACATTTTAAGTGTAATTTTCATAAGATTTACCGCAAAATTCTATGGATTGCCAGGTCTGCAATGTGTACTGTTAATAATTACCTGATCCAATTGTTTCTCGAAGGTGATAGTATCCCTTCAGTTCAGCATAAGAGCTCATAGTGAAGCACTGGTTAATTTAACAGGGACTACTAATTTTAAGGACTGGGACTCTGAAAAATAAAAATAATTTCTTTAAGGAAAACAGAAATATAAGAAAGATGGAATATACCACAAACAATAATTTCATGAGCTCAAAATTTTAAAGCAATAAGTGTGGAATATGGCAAGTCCTGATATATGCAGAATGAATGTAAAATTAAATGAGAAATCTTCAATATAAAAAACAAACCCAAAAATAAAAGCAATATACATGTCCTTTAAAAGCAATATACATGACCTGTAACTAGATGAAGAATAAAAAGACAAATCTGGTGACAGACTATTGACAGCACTCTTATGTCAACTTGTCCAGATAGTCCCCTAATGCTGCATCACTTCACTGCTGGCAAGTTCAAATCTTCCCATAAATACCACAGGCAATCCTGATTTTCTAATCAAAGCAAAGTGACGAGCTAGTGAAATACTAAATCTAAAACACTACAGATTATGTGCCAATTTTCTTTGACTGTCAGCACATTCAGCATTTATCAAGAACTGGAATAGATCAAACACATACCAACAATCAAATCAAATGCAGCATATTAGCAGAACAACATACTGAATTGTGTACTCCCTACAAATAGGAATGAAGTAGGCAGCCTCATTTGGGTTTTTTCTTGTCTGAGCAGCACTGAATTTCTTCAACAAATTTTTTTTGAATAGGCTGAACTTTAATGCAAAATTAGAATGGACCAAATGTGCTCTAAGAAACAAATGCAGAATGGTGCATCTGCTATCTACCTAGCCAAAATGCACTATTCCTTTTGACAACATATAACCAGTAAGGCATAACCGACTTTTGATCCTGAAATCGGATTCTATTAGATGGTATAAACTTCTGATTAATCGGAGTCAGACAAGGCAGGAAAGACAGATTCGGATAATAAAAATAATAAAGTTGAATTTCTATAGGGCATTTCATGGTTGCAATGGAGTTACTGATCGTAGCACTTAAACTTACCTCTCTTAGTTCCAATGTGCATGCCCATAAAAAATTTCCAGTTCTGGATAGTTAAGAATCGTAGCTGTACTACAGATCATTATGGTTAAACCAATGAATAAATAATATCTTCTAACATTTTGTTCATACCAGGAGAATAATTATAGTTTTTAATGATTCAGTGCATTTTACAAAAATAAAAAATTTCATTGATTCTTTGTGCCTTTGAACTTTGTTGCATTGTGCTATAGTCCTGCCATATCCTTTCCCTTGTGATGTCAGTGTGACGTGCAAAACGTGTGTAACATGGTTTAAAAAGTTAATTAAAAAAAAAAACGTTTAATTTAACATTTACGATTAATTGAAACGCATCCGGAATCAGAAAAATTTCATCCCCAAAATCTGGAATCAGAAATCAGTAGAAAAATGCTAATCGGTTATACTCTAATAACCAGTGTCAACAGTGTTGCAGACTTGTTTACCATTACACCTGTCAATCAATAGTTTCCTAAAGTCCATATTAGCACTGACAATATCAAATGACAAATGAGCAAAAAAAATATTGAAAATGTTGCATACTTTCCTGAATACAACCTGCCGACTTAACAAAAACAAATTCCATGACTATTCCAAAACTTTTCCAGGGCCATTTCATAAAATTCAAAGACCATGCTATCTTGCATTGTCAAGTAAATGAACATAAAGAATGACATCTTTCAGTCTAAAAAAACAAAGTTAACAAGAAATATTTTTAATATGTACATTTTAAATTTACCTGGGCTAGCACACCTTAACTTTATGTAGTAATTTTTGTCATAATCCAATGTTTAATGTAATTTGTATTCAAAAGAAAAAAGGAAACAATCTTATGTAGTCTTTGTATGTGTTCCTATTTACAATATTAACAAAACACATCACTTTCCAGTTGCTTTTTTTATTTAGTGAACTACACAGGCAATCATGTGATTCTTCCATTAGGGGAATTTACTCTTGTTATATGAATTGAAAACATTTAGCGATAGTAATTTTATCATTTCATTTAATCGGTAATCAGCGCTCTATGAAATTTGATGTAATCAATTTCTTTAACTCCATTGTCACAGATTCAATGACCTTTCCAAAACTTTGCAAGGTTTTGACAAACTCCATAACTTTTCAAGGCCCTTGAAATTTATTTTTTAAATTCCAAAACTTTTCCAGGATTCTATGACCTGCAGGAACCCTGTACAACTGTATACCTTCTATATTAGTGATATTTTTTTTGTCCAGCAGAACACTGTTTAGAAAAACGAGGCTTAACAGTTGATGACAAGTCCCTAGTTTTTGAGGTCCCTGTACATTCCACTAGAAATCATGTTCAAATAGACTTTAATTTTGAAATAAAATGTTCCACTTCTAGTTTTCTCAGACCTTGCATGATCTCAGGGTTGTCGATAGGAATTTAAAAGTTCAGGATTCATTCCCTGAAGAAAGTCTTAAGTGCTGAAATCAGATAAAGTTGAAGTATGTTTCTTGAATGAAAAGAATAAAAATATATTAATACTGAAAAAAGTGTTTAGATGCTTCATTTCATTCAGATTCTTATCAACATTTTAACTGACTTATGTATTCCTGGCCTCCATTGCATTCAGACAGCTGATATGTACACCAACTTAACTTAAAAACATGTCCATTTGCTTGTGTGAGAATCTGTATTAGAACAAAGTTATTAAAGTCTGACAAAAAATATTATGACTTTAATTTGGAGAAAAGCACTGAAAGGGGCAAACAAGTGTATTATTATTCCTATGTTAATTAAAATCAGAACACTACACTGCACCGGTACTTAGGCAACAAGACCTCAACCCAAGGTCGATGTCGTACATTGTAGACTAGCCACCACTGCAAATGATTACAGCGATTTTAAACTTTTCTCTCGAAGTTTTATATGATAGTTAAGGCGCAAAGCATTCAATGAGGATTGAATCAACTTCACTTAAAATATATCAGTATTAGAATAATATTTAAGTTGACTAAATGCATAATAGGATCACATAAACATACATTGATAACGGAACTTATAATTTTATGATAGGATGCGGGAAAGATCTGGTAAACCAATTTTTTTTCACCTAACTTAATTGGAGTTCAAATCCTGTGGAGCCCATATAGTAAATGTACACATGTGACATGTGAGATTCAAAGGATCGTGTTCACAGCATAGAAAAGGGGTTGGTGTATGTGGTTTGGGAAGCAATAGCAAAGAAACCTGTCGCTCTTAACGGTATTTATTATAGAAAGTTATGCATAGTCATGGCAACTGATTCGATGCTGTTTATCGATTTCCATTACTAACACTATAAATTAAAAATTTGCTTAAAATATTACTTCACCATACAATCCTGAAAATATTGACCCTGCCTGTGCTTGATATCTTCACTAGCCTTTTGAAAATGGCTCCAATCTCGCTACCAGCCAATCAAATTTTGAGAAAATAAGATCAATAAAAATGGCAGGGTTCAGATATATAAAAACTAATAAACATTGATGAAAATCCTAACACAATGCTATTAAAATTAATTGCTTATATTATCATTTAATATAAAAATTTTACGGTTAAAATACAGCAAGAGAATATAAATATTTCAGCTCAGAGGCTAATCCATAATATTAAAGATGGCGTCGTCAGATGAGGTAACTTCGCTTTTCACAACAAACATTGTTGACTTTTGTTGGTCTATAAGTATGAGAAGACTAGCTTAGTAGACAATTTTTTTATTACAGTGACATGTACAAAATTATGCAGCTAATTTCGTTACCACCAACATTTGATCTATTTGCTTTGTCACCTCCAGCAGACTACACGGTTCTGGATGCAATATTGTTTTTGGCATAAGCGGAATATCATAAGATGACCTTTTCAGATTCAGGATTTTTCTTCAGACTTACTTTACTATTTCCCTGTTGCCTTAGGCAGTAAAATGTAATTTGAAAAATAGGCTTTAAATATCATTATTAAGTATTATGTATGACAATATAAATAGGTCATAATTCGAGTGGGAAAGTTTTCAAGACAATATTTTTTGCTAAAAGAACTCTTGTACAGATTTGTGTCAACAAGGCTATGCAATTAAAAACGCTTACAGATACATTGAACACTCGAGGAAAGCCCATTTATGGTTAACTTCCTCAAATTCGAAAATGATAATGCTTGTTGGTTGCTAGCCTTTATTGGTCTTGTGGATAGAATCACCAGTAGGACCCAGAAAATCTTTGCTTGGATGTGATTTCTTTGAAACTGCACTTCACGAGTAATGACGCTGATAAGCAATAAAGGGTGCCATTTCTTTAATGTGTGCAATATATTCTCTATTTGAATAAGAATTAGGAACAGAGGTAGGACAAAAAAAAAGATGTCAATTAAAGAATGAACTAAGTGATTAAACGATGAATTTAACTGATATTTACTGTCTGTTCAAGTGTTTACTTTGTTTCTTGTGATTCTTTCCAGCCTTATGGGTTCTAGATTAGTTTGAATTTCCTCTGAGCCTTGCCACCCCATTTTTGATATTTGGACATTTATGTTGGTGTGTAGGGTCAGAGTCCATTGCCTTTTGAAATGTTGGAATTCACAGACACCATTTGGTATTGGCACAGGGTAGCTATTTACTAGCAGGCCTAGCAATCTTGAATGACCTTTCATCGAGATATACCTGAGTGAAATTAATAGGAATATAATGTATTTCTCAGAAATAATGAATGTAGCATTCATTATCTCTTATCTACTGAAAGACGAGATGCAACTATAGCATTGATGAAATTTGACCTGGAACTCACTATTTGCATTCTAAGTCACATGACTACACAAGTCTCGCAACCTTCATGTCAGTGACATCAGGGGTACAATAAGTCACATGATATCAACAGTAAACCATTTCAAAAGTTGTACATAGAATTCGAAATTATTAATTAAAAGTCACATGATACTTGTACATAAATATAATGCACACTTAATTCTTAACATATTCTGAGAACAATAACTAGAAACCTTTTGTTATCGCAGCAAGGTGAAGAAGAAATTCAAGTATGTGTCGGCGATGTATTTTATTGGTATTCTGTGACTACCTCGTTGACCTGTGCTCTCCCTTTGTTGGATCTGGGGGTTTTTTTTCAAGTTGCTACAACATTTACAGATTTGTGGTCATTGTTTCCAGAATAGATATTTTTAGAAGTTTATGTTCTTTTTTTTTTTCTATAAATATTATGTGACTTTCTTTAATTTGTTTCCCTACAGCAACATTAGAAATGGTTAATTGTTGATATCACATGACTATTTGAACTCTGAAGTCATTGACATGTGGGTCACAAGATTTATATAGTTAGTGACTCGGAATGAAAATGGCAAGTTATAATGAAATATAATGCAATATCTGAGAAAATAAATAAGATTTATCTTTGTCATGCAAGTATATGCCAATGAAAGGTTGTTAAAGTTTACTAGGCTGGTTGAGCCTACCCTATTCAGTCACCAAATGGTGTCGACGAATCCTAACTTTTTGATAGGCAATGGACTCTGACCCTACAAATATCAAGAAGTGGGTGGCATGAAAATTGTGCTGCTCAGAAATCCAATATGGCTGCTATAGTGGTAATGTTGAAAATCATGTTTTTGCTACAATTGAATAGAAAGACAAAAAATCAGGGTAGCGATATGACTGAAAAATTGTTAAAGCTACGTTAAAAATCTAAATCATATCTAATGTGGCCAGCATGGTAACTGTCTTGAAACTTTTGTTGTTGCTACTCTCCCTGAAATTAAATATTCTTTTGCCTAGAAGATGTCTTACAATGACCGGTTCCTCCTATATAAAAACAGTGTAAATTAGACATTCAACATGGCCACCATAGCAAACATTTTATAAACCTTATTATGGCTGCTTTTCAGTGGAAAGCTATATTGTCATATGGTTTCTACCAGATGGTTTCCTATGATACTTAGTTGATTGTGAATTAAAATGATGCTGATCTGACCCCCAGTATTGCTTCTCATGACAATTGTGCCAAACTGACATCCAATAAAACCACCTTGGCAGCCATCTTGAAAGTCTTGGTATTGCTACTCCTTGTGGACAGAAAGTCATTTTATGATGTACATTTCTTCTTAATTAAAGATGACAACCAGCATGGACATAACAATGGCCATCTTGAAAAACTTTGTAGTTCTTCTCTTTAAGAAAGAAATTCATATCAATATGTTGGTTTAACCAGAAGCATTCTTGATATTTATAGTTGACTCAGATGAAACTTTTGCTGATCTGACATCCAGGACACAATCATTAAAAAAAAAATCTTTAAATTGCTACACCTTCTTGATTGAAATTCATATCAAGAATGGGTTTTCACAGTGTTCCCCAAAAGACTGATGTCTCATTGGTTCTGAATCAGAACGGGGCTGATCTGACATCCATTGTGGCCAGCTTGACTGCAATCTTGAAAATCTTATTTCTAAATCATATCAACATAGGGTTTTCACCAGTGTAATTATCATGTTTAGTTGGCCCAGAATGAAGATGGTGCTGATCTATCCTCAAATATATCTACTGTGGCCATGCATTAAGCTACTCCATCTAAACTGAAAGTAAAATTGACATGGGGTTTCATCAGAAGGTCTTCATGTGGTGTCTAGCTGAATGAAAATTATGTGCATCTGACGGTCATTGGTGGCCATTTTGAAAATCTTGCTCTTGCTACTCTTCTAGAATTTATGGTCATATCAAAATAGGGTTTTTACCAACAGACTTTTTATGACAGCTAGTTGGTCCTAGATGAAGATGCTGTAGTAGCTACAATGAAACATATTGAGAATCTTGTCACTTATTCTCCCTATTGGATGTGGATTGTCATATTTACCAAAAGTTATTCAGTGGTGTCTAGTTTTTCTTAAATGAAAATGAATATATCTTACATCCAATATTGCTGCCACAGTGGCTAATTTAAAAGTATCACTCAAGAATATTAGATTGTTTTAACGCTCAAAAGTGAAAAAAATTAATGGCCTTACACCTATCTATAATTCATGGAAATTCTTTTCTGATGGTAGGGAGTATGCTCCGTTGAGAGACTTATGTTTATTTTATACCTCTAATTACTGATTTAGGAGGAAACAGTCATCTTGGACTGGGGACATACTTGGGTTCAGTTAATTTCATCAATTAGTTTTGATATACTTGCAAATATCAGTTGCAATTATAATTTCAATTCTTCAAAGTTATGGCTTCAGTTACAATTACAAATACAGTGTAACTGTAATTAATTACTTGTTTACACCAATTATGTTGTAATTGAATCCCACAGACTAAGTAATATTCATTTATGAAATTTTAATATCTAAAACTTAGTTTTATTGTATATTCTGTATAAATTCCTATACATTTAGCCTAACACTTGGCAATTAAGATAAATATGTAAATTTTCTCCATACTGTAATTTGTTTGGAAATAAAAACACATTTATATTTGCATTTGTGATAGACCTTTAATTGAGCACTTGTACAAGTCTAGACCACCAATTACAATTACACAATATCAATGATGTTGAATTACAATTATAAATACTGCATAATTGTAAATAATTACTCATTTACATCAATTATGTTGTAATTGAAGTCATGTCTGAGGACACTCATAAGGAAAAGATAAAGCTGTGTAATAATAGCAGGTATGTAAAACTTAATAAAAATTAGTTTTTGCCACCCAAAAAGCAACATTTCATAACGCTTGATGTGAGGAGCTTAACAGGGGCATTTTGAGAATACTGCTTTTATGAATAACATGCTTTCCAGTTCCGATTCTGCCAAACTGTTTGTAACAAAAGAAATTTACCTACATGCACTTGGATTCATATGGTCTTGTACCAAAAGAGTACATTAAACAAGTCACAAAAATAACTATATTCCTCTGCTTTTTTAAATAAAAATTTTGAAGTGAAATCAATTCTGAAATCTTAACAATTGTGTACATGTTGGTGATTTGTTTAGTACTGTTAAACATGTTAGGGTTTATTATGTACCATTTGTGGAACTTTTGTTTCTTTATCATTGAAATATCTTTCAGGCACTAAGAAAAGGAAATTTAAGACTACTGACATATAGTTCCATGAAGTAACATCACATTTTTTTCATAAGATGTCACATCAGAGGGTGTAATAAATAAAACAGATTTGATCCAATACTGACTTCACCAATAATTGTTGATAGCATTTTTTTAAAAATGTTTGTTGTTGTTTTTTATAATAACCATTAGAATACAGATCCATTATCATGTCAGATTTATTGGTCCAGTCACATACACCACTCCCTCGATAATTCGCGCCCGGACAACTCGCGAACCCGCTTATAACACAGTGTCCGGCATGGCTCCCGATTTTTTTTTCCAAGGAAAATATATTTTAAAATGTGTTAAACATGAAAAAAGTCTTGATAAGAAATTGTAAATTGTCAAATTTAACCTTGATATATAGTTCGTTTTTATAATCAAAAATGGTGATTACCATATTTTCCAGGGTATAAGTCGCTACTTTTTTCGTTTTTTTTTTCTTCTTAAAAATGACGTGTGCGACTTATATGCAGGAGCGACTTATACGATAAATATTTTTTTTTAATGACTGTGACTGTTTCGCAGTGATGCTGTGCTTTAGCGAAATGCATCTGCCGGTATACAGGCAAGCCAATTGCTGGAAATTTACATACGGTACACGTAAGTATTAGACTATAAGATTATCAAATTAAATAGTCAAATAATATTTAGTTATATATTTGTTAAAATTTGTTGTTATTTATAAATAAAAAAAATATTGAAATAACGATTGCCATTGTATTTCCTTTACTATTTGGCATGTACATCTTAGAATCTATTCGTCTCTAAATTCAGTAGTAGTAAATTTCAGCACATTTTCCCACCCAAGCTGCTAGTCAAAGTCCTTTGAACTTGCTATTGCATCATGTTCTTTTGATGTACTCAAATAAATAGGGAATGCAGAACTGGGATTATTTTGTTATTTTAAACAATGAATTATGTCCCTGTAAAGCGTTTCGGAGACCTCTGTTAGAGCTTCATAATTTATTTTTATAGTAGTTTATAAAAACACATATTCATTTTTTCGGTTGGTTTCGCAATGGCTTGTTATTAAAAAAAATAAACATAGCAGGAATATTTCCTCGGATGATTGCTCTAGTTTTAAACTCATGGAGAGAACTTCAAAGTAGCGGTAATTAATAAAAAAAAAAATAACTGGAAGGCTGGTGAACAGTTTCAATGGTTAAGTAAATTCCCAATGTCTTCGTTAATGTATTAAAATCACTGAAGCGTATAAAGTGCCTTTGAAGTTTGATTGGGTTGTGGAAATGACCAATATATAAATACATACCTTTCATACAATGGAGCATTAATAAAATATAGTTTCACAATAACTTTGCATGATTTAAAATTGTTATATTAGCATAAGTCAATAAGTTTTGTTTTAAATTAAATTCGTGTCATTTATCATGGCAACAACAACTAGAAAAAATATGATGCAGAATTAAAGTTAAACATCGTAGCATTTGCGAAAGAAAACGGAAATCGTGCAGCAGAAGGAAAATTCAACGTAAGCGAGAAAATTGTGCGTGACTGGCGTAAAAAAAGAAGACGAGTTAAAGTCAACAAAAAAAAAAACAAGAAGGGAGGTCATAGTGGCAAAGCAGGTTGACCAGTTTTTGAGGAGAATCTACGAAAATGGATTGTGGAACAGCATGCTGCAGGTCATGGACTTTCAACAATTCAAATACGACTCAAGGCAAAGGCAAAGTCTATTGTAATACTGACTTATATATAACTCTTAAACAATTGTATAATATTTCTTACACGAAGTTGGAAATTACCAAGTCGCATGCAATGGCCGGCGGTATCAAAGACGTGATTATGGTAAGTGCGGAGGAGCGACTTATACGCAGGAGCGACTTATAGGGCGGAAAATATGGTATTGCCTATAAAGATAGAATCCATATTGTGAAATTTGTATTTTTTTTTCAAAATGTGAAAAAGTGATATTTCTCAAACGTGTCACAAACCGCAAGTGTTATCGTGTTCTAATTTATGTCATTTTAAATTTTTAGACCCATTAAATTCATGTTGGTAATGATTAAACCTTTTGAATTTTTTTTCCTTTCATTTTACTTCTACCGCAATAAAAATCTACACATCGTTCGATCGACATTGTTTTTCGAAGTGTATCGATCTTTTGTATTTGAAAAAAAAAACGTCTACTTTGGATCAAACAATAAAATTAGAATGTATACCATTCACCACAAGAATAAGTGACGTAATACACGCGTGAAGTACATGTGCTAAGCAAACGGAAACCAGGAGGAATAATGTTTAGATTATTTCCTCAATATACTGTAAGTTATCCTGAAATTAATGTTATGAAAAGATATTTATCCACTGTTAATCTTAGCACGATTATTGAGTATATGCGTCGATCCCATTGTTATATTTGTTGTTTCTTATAGGTCCCTCGATAACTCGCGCCCTCGCTTATATCGCGGTCGATGTTTTTGGACCCCAATGTCCGCGAGTTATCGAGGGAGTGGTGTATTTGGTTTTTTAAAATTTCATTGAATTGGAAAAGGAAATTTATTTCTTGAACCTCAGTGGCTATTTATTAGAGCCACAACTTTCACTCACACTTATCTCAGATAACATTGATCCCTTGGTGGATTAATTTCTGCACTGACTTAGCCAAAAAGCTCATACAAAATGGGTGGGTGGGTGTCAAATCAGGTTTCTTCATAATGACAGGCAAGTATTTATGTAACAACTCTAAGTCATCTGTATTGAAAGGAAATGTGAAGACTAGCTAGGTATTTCATGTTGTGGTACATGCTTAACACTTGCAAGTATAAGTAATGTTTATATGTTGAAGAATTACATTATCATAATGTACAGATTTGTTTTAATTAGTAATACAAAATACTGCTTTACCTATTTTTCAGGAGGATCTTGAGGCACTTCGTCAGGCTGCTTTGGCCACACTAAAAAATGTAAGTTGGAACAGTTAACTTGCCTTGTTGTAAGACCAATGAGTTTATGATATGGCCATGTATCCATTGTGTGTTGTGAGCCTTACATGTGTCCATCCATCAACAGTTGCATTTTACTATTAAGGAGTCTGCATTTCTGATCAGACTTCAGACTTGGAATATGGGTTTATATTATCAAAGTCTCAGGCAAATTCAATAATGAATAATGTCAAACCTAGTCATCTTGATTATGTCCAAAAAATCCACATAACCAGGTCCAGAGATATCAGGATTTAGTTGACAGATCAACTGCAGAACAATGATTATGCAAATATAGCACAAGAAATGAGCTTTATTTCAGAAAACAAATGGTATTTCTAATGCACAATAAAAATATCAATTCAGTCATGCCAGGTTGCAAAAAAAGAGATTGACGGTCCTTGAAATGAGATTAAGTAACAAATAACACATTTTTACAACACTTAAGTTATTGTAACAATGTTGGTGGTTTAAAGTTTTTATTTCCAGCCTCATCTCTTTTGTAGCCTCAGCAGTACTCCAGTTTTTTCTTGCTGACCAAAATCTTGGCCAATTTAAGTTCATGTACCTGTAGATGTTTTCTTTTGTTAGTGTTGATTATAACTAGTAGCGAAATGTAACTGACCAAACATGTATATGAAAATCTCTCGCTTTTCTTGATCATCAGTTTACTTTACACCAGGATTCTGGCTTTTACTGATAAAATTTGCCCCTGTACTGGACAAAATGAGGCTGTCAGTATTCTTCAACAGCGGAGTGCCAGAATGGTAGTTTTCATATCGCTTTGCTGGATTGCAAGGCTTTGATACTCAATTCAGGATAAGACAATACAAATGAAAGCACTACTTTCTGTCTCATAGACATTACTCCTATCAGTCACTTTTCTGCTTCTTTTCTGTTTACGTTGAAAAATCTGGAATCCTGGCGAAGCAATGGACAACTTCATTTAAAACAGGGCACTGGATTTTGTTAAAAATTTCATTTGTGCTTTTAATTACACATTGTTTGAAACGAATTAATAAACAGGTTCTTGTTGCAGAGGGTGCAGTTTACCAGCTTAGTCTGGAATTTTGCCAGTTTCTATTTATATATGTTTGTATGTCAAGTTCATCTAGCCTTGCTAAAGTTGAAGGCTTGCACTCATACCAAGCATGGAAACACATTAACTGTTTACTTTATAAGAGCAGTGAAACATTCTGTATATTAAGTTTTTTCAGTAAAATTTCAGCATTTGACTATAAAAAAAATATGTCATTCACTCAACATTGTAACTCGCTCAACAATTCAAGCTGTCTGTATTCTGTACATGTACATTCCAAAGCCATGGACAGATAATAATTTTTCATCCATTTTGTCAAGTACTAGTGGATCAGATTTGTTTTTCTCAGCCACTTCTTTTTGTAATGTATCATAAAAATATAACCTTTTTTATTGCAACAGAAAACACTTGAAAAACCCTCTGAAGTGCCAGTTATTGTAACACCTGGAGATGTACTTGAAAATCAGAAGCGAGCAGCTCAAGAACAGGTATACAAAGCTTTAAAAAAGGTCTTTGTTGCCACATACAGAACACATTTTTCAGGTGATTTATTTCAATAAAAATGAGATTTGGTAGTTGAAAGTTCCCAACTTATCCTGTTGTTTCTCAGTGTATGCCTTATAATTATTGCTGAATGCATGTGTAGCAGTTTTGCAAAATAGTATTAGAAATGCTTTCTTTAGCATTAAATACAATATTTATTAGCTAAAAGAAAAGTTATGTTCTCGCAAAGAGAACAATTATTGAAGAAAATACTAATAGTCATTGGGTGAAGACTAATATTTTATGAAAGAAAAATTCAAAAATGTAAAAAAAAGTTTATAGTGTACCTAAAAATCAAACCTGTTTTTAGCTCTGCCAGAGGAGCGAATCTGGTGGTTTTTAATTCATCATCAGACCATTTACAGTAAGCATGAGTTTGTTATACCTATTTGGAAGATTGTTGTGAAACTACGCGTACATTCATCCCACATATACTATGGTCCTAACTGAAAATGGTGCCACTCAGACATCCAGTATGGCCACAACAGCAGCCATCTTGAAACTCCTTATTACTTGTATCATTGCTGAATTGATAGTTAGATTGACATGGGTTTTCAGCAAAACTTAAAATGTATAGTTCGTCCGGACTATCCACTGTACCGTTTTGTACTTCGCATATGATTTGATTTTGTAATCTGACATTCATGTATCCATTAGGACAAGTTTGTTATCACAACTCCTCCTGAACTGGTTGGAGGATTGACTTGAAACTTTATAGACATATTCATCACATGCTTTATAGTTGGTCCTAAATTAAAGTTGTGCTGCTGAGGCATCCAATATGGATGTTATGGCAGCCATCTTGAAAATCTTGTAATGGCTACTTTTACTGAACAGATTTTCATATCAACATTGGGTTTTCACTGAAAGACTTCTTATGATATCTAGTTGGTCCTAAATGAAAATCTTGCTGATCTCCTGTCCAGTTTGGATACCAAAGCTGCCATCTTAAAAATATTTTTATTGCAACTCCTCCTGATTCATCCCTTTTAGTAAGAAAAAAATCTGAAAGTCTTCCTACAGAATATTACGTTTTCGAGCTTTACAATAGCAGTTTATATTTTTTACACCTTACTAAAATCTGGTCTTACAGAGAAAAATCAACTGCCTTACTGAGATGGACTTGTCAGGGTTGGCAGGTCTGTTAATAGGTCAATTTTATGAATTCACAGAATTGGAAATTGCACTGACATTCAAAATTTCTCATCAGTTACATTATAAATGTCAAATTCTGTCCTTCTTGCCATGATTTTAATATACACAAAACCATTCAAATATCATGTACTGATAATCTCCTGTTGTTTAATTCATTTATTGAGAGTTCAGTATTCACATCCTCCACCAAATTAATTCTTTTTTGTTTGCTTTAATATTTCACTTCCTGATAATTGCAGATAACTCGAGAATTTGACCATTACTGACTGGCTGTCTCTGGCCAGAGATCCAATACACAGCTATGATGTCCCTTTAATCTAAGCCGGTCCTTACAGCTTCCTTCACCAATTCAAGAATTCTGTCTTAGATTTTCATTTTCTTCCCTCACCAGCCCTAAAACATTGACTTTCATATTTCTCCAGTATTGTTTGTTTTGATTGGAAGCTGCACTTGCATGTTTTGATCTCTTGTCAGAGTTCTTCTGGTCATGCATCTATTTTCTTCATTTTCCTTCTTTGCCTCTTGTAATTTTCTCATAATTGCTGGTTACCAAACTCAAGTCAAATAGCACTATCCATGAACTCATCTGTCTTCTCCGTTACTCTCCTTTCACTTTCTACTACTGATCTTCCATCACATTCTCTAACATTTCTCTCTGAAACATTTTCTGTAAGGTCATTTTTTTCACAAGGTCAGCAATAGCGAATGTAAAATCTGTTTTACAATGCTCTCTGAGGCTTTGCTTTTTTCCCCTTGAAGTTCAGCTGAATTGCACTTGTGTCTGGATGCCTACATTGGGGAACTGCTGGTTTTCATTTGTTATTTGTCTTGGTCTTTCTTTCAAGTCATTCCTGTGGAACATTTTGTTTAGACTATTTTTTTCTCACTACCACTATTTTGTAATATTTTTGATTGCCAAACAATTACAAATGAACATTGTGAAAAAACAGGTACATATAATGAACCAAGTCAAATAAACAGGATAGTAAATGTCTCAAAACTGCATTCTAGAACTTTCATCTATGCACCATCATCCAAGAATTTGAATAGAAAAGTTTGGTTTCCAAACTATATATCATCCACCAGAAATTTTATCATTGAATATTCACATATAAAAAAATTGAATCATTTCACTGCAATAAAAAGAAAAAACTCTACAATACCATCTCCTTAGCTTCCATTTAGAGTCTCCATAAATATCACTTCCATTGACATTGGTTTGCTTTGTTTGAGTATTCCCTTGTCTTTTTTGACACCTTCTAGTAGATGATTTTTAATTCTACTGGTCATTGACCAAAAAACATTTATTGTATGGTTTGTTGTTTATCATCCATCAGTCTTGTTTTTGTTATTGCTCTTGCAAAACTACTTGGGCCATTGCCATCTTGAAAATCTCATTATGGCTCCATCTCTTAAACGCAGTGTAATGTTACCATGTGTTTTTCACCATAATACTTCTTGTGATATCTGGTTGGTCCTGATCTGATGTCCAGGATAGCTGCCACAATATGGTCATCTTGAAAATATTGTCACTACTCTGCCAGAATTGATGATTTCATCAACATGAAGTGTTTGCTAAACAGCTTATGATGTCCAACTAATCCTAATGGTGCCATGCAAATTATCGATACTTTTATCACAGTGGCCATCTTGAAAATCACTTTTATTCTTGAATAATTGGTCATATTAACAATAGGCTTTCATTGAAGGACTTCTTTTCCATTTTTTTTTTTCGTGTCTAGTTGGTTATAAATGAAAATGGTGTCAGTCTAACTGCTAAAGTAACCGTGACAAAAGTCATCCTGAAAATCTTGTTATGACTGCTTCCCTTAGATGAATGGTCATATTGACATTTGCTTTCAACAAAAGACTTGTTTGATGTCAAGTTAATAAAATGGCACCAATCAAATACTGAATAAGACACAATGACATCTCTTGAAAATCTTATTATTGCAGCTTTTCTATATGAATATGGGATTTCCACCAGAAGACTTTATGGTTCTGCCTAAATAAAAATTGTGCCAAGTTGACATCCAATTTGTCCACAACTGCAGCTAATTTTAAAATCATATCACAGAAGAATTTTAGAGATGGTTTCAACTATTCCCAGTTTAAATAAATAGTGGTCTTATCTTGGATTCATGGACGTTCTTTAACATCAGGGATACTTGATCATTATTGGTTACTGTGTTATAAATAAGTTTTCATTTATTATTTCAGATTTTCTATGACCCTGATTTTCTTCACTTTGGTCATGATGTTGGAGATCTCATTACACCAGTTTCAATGTTGGGACAAGGAAATACAGATTTCCTGCGAAATTTTCAAGCTCGTGGGCGTGGAATGCGAGGAAGAATCCGTGGTCGAGGTCGGGGTAGAGGAGGGCGGGGGATATCAAATGCAAACACAAATCTGATTGTCATCAGTACTGTACCATTGGAAGGAGAGGACGAAAAACCAAAGGGAGATCAAAATGACAAAGAAAATAAACCTGTATTTTTGCGCCCACAAGATAAATGGGCCTTTGGACTTACAGATGAAAATAGCAGATCATCTTTGTCCTCGCCATCAAGACCAAAAGGTTAGAAAGTGTTGTATTCAGTATGTTTATGCTCTTCACTCATGTATGTAGTTATTACCATTGTAATAGCAGTAGTATCTGATCATGGCATGTTACTATTGATTTTTATTAGGCCATTGGCAATGATCTGATGATAAACCCCTCCAGACTGTCAGACATGGCATATGATTAAACATGTTTTCTTGCAAATGCATGGAAAGGAATGTTGGTATAATCTTTCACAGAGACATATGCTTCACTGAAATTGATTTTTTATGATTTTTTTAAAAAAATGATAGATCCTAAATTAAGTATTCACAAATATGCACTTTTTACCTAAACTGCCAAATTTGAAACCCACTCAAATAATGTTTCACAGTACCTCACCAGCAGAATAAATGAAATTGTCAGAATAGGGAGAAGTGGATGTAGAAAGTTCAATATAGCCTAAAGGACCACTTCTTTTGCATATTTTCATGTCAGGATGCTAAGATGATGAAATAATAGTAAACATTTATAAATATAATAACTTTTCTTATTTCATTTCACCAAATGTGTTGTATAACATAGTGGTTACCTTGAAAATGGGAAACTCAAAATTCGCTAACATCCTTCATTGCTGAAGTTTCCATGTCATCTGTTTATATGATATATCAGTAATGGACATGGATGTACCCAATAAGTGATAATTTGCTTTTGATTATGAACCACAAATTAAATTTTTGATGGAATCACATAGCAATGTAGTTCCTGACAATTATGATTATATAATTAGCACCATAATTGAATTGGGAACAAATGATTTCCTTTTCTAACCTTTTGCCCTCCACTTTGAAGTAAAGACTGACAATAAAGTCAGAGTTTTACTTTGATCATTCATGAAAATGGGTTGCTGTTATGTCATGAAATAAATGCAAGGCAAAGTGACCTTTGCTTTTGAGCCTGTTTGGGTGAAATGACAAACTGTGTTTTGACTCTTTTACCTGATTCACTCCCTTGGACCCTTGAGTATTGCGCTTGATGTGAGCAGACAGCTCACCATTTTCGTTATAAGACATCTGTTTCTTCATAATTAGACCCTTTTTTTGGTTTAATAGCTGTTTGGATAGTTCATGGTACATTTTGTTAATGGTTATAAACATATTTTGCACCTAAACTTCCTTACATTCAACACATGACCTGAGATTCATCTGTCCAGATCATATTCATTATAATAAGAACACATCAACAGTAACATCTACTGCAGCTATTATTTAAAAGGCAACTTCTTTACAAATCAGGAATGAAAATAGTTAATAATTACTGGTAATTGTGATGTATAAAATTAATTTTTGTATCTGCTGTACAGGAACAGTGAAAATAGATTGCAACAAAAATTATAAGTTGCAGGGTTTATTAGGTTACAATCCTGTATTAAAAATTTCAAAAAATACAAATTTTGCAATTAAACATTCCCAGTTATGAGGACAGACAATCCATAATTTTATTTTGGGAATCATTCCTGGTATATAGTTTTAAAATGTACAATAGCTGCATTTTTAGCTCACCTGAATACAAAGCCAAGTGCGTTTATGTTGGAACTGTTCTTTTGTGCACATATCAAGAACTGCTATTTGAAACGTGTTCTCAAAAACTACTTGATGAATTTGAACTAAATTTGGTGCTTGGCATCTTGGAATGAAAGACTTTCAGATTTATACAAATAATGCTGATTTTCCATCATTACTAAATGTTGCAAAAAGTTTTAAAAAGACTTACTCTCCAACAACTGCTGAACAGAGTTTGATCACATTTGACATATACTTCTGACTGAAATGCCACCATAACTTACAACAGCAACATTTCAATGACGTCTTCAAAATGTCTGAATAAAACTTGGCAGGAGAAATTGGGCTTGAAGATCTTTCAGATTTAGGCACGCACACATACACACAATATGTGTTTCCTAATGCACTGGTTTTAAAATTAGGTTGTGTCAATCGGTTTTTCTCTTTTTTTTACATTTAAAACAGTACATTTATTATAATGCTTTGTACATATAACATACTAAGTACTTCAAATGCTTTGATAAACTGGTTCAGTTAGGTGAACTATTTTCAGCAACAAAAAGGGATATTTGGCTGACTGTAAACATTTTTTCCTTGGCCTTATACAAATGATGGCAGTCTGCATCAGATATGGGCACTGTTACTAAAAGTATACAAATCTTTATATTCCTAAAACTGCTTATCAGAATTGGACCTTATTTGACATGAAGGTTCTTAGCATAAAGACCTTTCAAATCGCATATGTGATCTGTCTTAAGCGTCATTAGTACTAAAAAATAATAAAAGCTTTACAAGGTATCTTATCTAAACTTTTTACTGGTTTTGACCACATATGGCAGAAAGCAACTTGGACTCTTCATTATCATCAGTCCCCTAGTCAGGCAGACTGTTAGGGGTACCGCACGAGACCAGACAACAATCTTCTTCCATTCCTCTTCATTTTCCATCTTTCTCAGTGAGTCGCTCAGTGTCAAGTCTGTCCACTCCCGAATGTTGTCTTCCCACCTCTTTCTCTGCCTGCCTCTCTTTATTCTTCCTTGTACAGTGCTTTAACAGGATTTTCTTGGCAAGTCCTGATGTTCATGAGACATGCCCATACCACTGCAGTTTGCGTTTTTTTTTTCACTGTAGTCAGGAGGTATTCATGAGGCCCAAGGGCTTGTCTGATCCTTTGCCATATTTCTTCATTGGTGAGATGGTTTTTGTATGAGACGCCCAATGATCTTTCTGAAGCATTCATGGTCCATGATTCACAGGCATAGAGAAATATGGAGATCACCAGTGAGTTCATCAGTCTGACCTTTGAACTGAGTGCAATGTTCTTGTTGCTCCACATGGGCTTCAGTTTTGTTAGCGCTGCTGTTGTCTGCATAATCCAAGAAAGTACTACAGGCTTTGATCCTTCTTCTTTTACAATTGCTCTCAAATACTTGAAGCTGTGGATTGTTTTTAACCTCATACCTTGGACAATGATATCAGCGCTGAAGCCCGTTGTGTTGTTGGTCATCATTTGGTCTTCTCTGCACTGATTCCAGAGGTTTTGTCTAGGCTCTCTTCAAAGCTAGCTAGTTCTTGTTCCTTTCCTGCTAATTCATCAGTGTTGTTGGCAAAACTTAATCCACTTGATTCACCGGTTTATGTATTTCTTAATCATTTTTGTAACATAAATGAAGTGCATAAACTTTACACATTAACAATAGACAAATGTTGCTACAGAGAATAAAGAAAAAGTTAAGAATATTGGAAACCTGAGTTGTTTTGTTTATGTATCATGATGGGGAAGAGTTTATTTGAAAAACAGTAATGCATGTCTGTAATTATTGCCTTGCTTGCCTCTTCTGGGATGAAGTACCATTGTCCATGCTTGTAATTTCATTGCCCCATTAGACTGGAAGTTTCAGAACATCTTGAACAGTCTAACACCCATGTCAAAGACCCATGCAAGATTCTTTTCCTCTTTTTCTAGGGCAACTTTGTGTCAGATATCTGCAAATGTATTTATGCGTTGATACACCCACCTCACCCTGGGCACACACACACACTTTTTACTCTTGAAATGACTTAAATTAAACTAGTGTCAATCTTACCTCCAGTATTTCTACCGTGACAGCCATCGTGACAAGCTTGTAATTGATACTCGTGAATAATTAACTTGTCAACATTTGGTTTTCACAATGAGACTTTATATGATGCCTAGATGGTCCTAAAGGAAATTTGTGCCATCTTATATCCAGTTGTAACCATCTTGGCAATCATTTTATTTCTCAAGAATATCATAGATGCTTGTCACTCTCAGCAATTAAAAAGAAATGGTGTTTAACCTGGATTTCTTTTCAATCATCTGCCTCATCGAGGGACTTTTGCTTTATTTGACAGGCATTGCCTTACTTTGTATCTAATTCAGTGCTCCAAACTATCTGAAACTACATATGTTTGAATATTTTTAGGGAAAGTTGACCGTTACACAAGTCAAGTGGTACGTTTGAATATTTTTAGGGAAAGTTGACCTTTACACAAGGAAAGTGGTACTTCAGAAGCCACATTTCATTGACCTTAAACGTAATATGAAAAATTTCAGGAGCAGGTTAATGCAAAGTTGAATAACTTAGATGAATTAGAAAGATCCATCATCATAATTGATATAGACCTCAGTGTCCAGTGATTTTCCGGTTTCTTCCTTCACCATTAATACTGGCCGCATTGTATAGCCTGACCTGTGTTGAAAATGGCATTAAGCTCTACAACAACAACAATAACCATCATAAATCACTCTATAGCTGCATTCCAGAGCAAATTTCAAGAAGACTTTGCATGGAAGGTAATATTGAAAACATCACAAATTATTATCTACATTTGTGCATATCAATGAGGTAATCTGGCATTTGATGGCTGAAGTTGTCATCACCTAGACTAGAGGATTTGTGATGAATACAACTTGGTTTGTGAGATTATATTTATAACATTGAGAAAAGTTCAATTGTGCCTATTGTGACATTTGTTCATCACACCCATGAAACAGAAATCTACCAGTTTTGCTAACCTTACTTTTCCTATCTCAGTCCTGTTGTCTCAGTCACATAGGAACTATTTTTAAAGTAGAAAGCTTTGAAGTCTAATCATTGATTGATTGGAGTAATAAATTCCAACAACAACAATGACAACAACAGATGTAACAAAAAGAAATTCACTCATAAAGCTGCTTAAGTTTTCTCCATCTTTGATAACAACCCATCAAAACATTTTGAGACAAGCACAAACCTATTTGATAGATCTCTAGTCATGGGCAATATATATCACTGGCTACAAAAATTCCAAACTCTAGAGCTACTACAACACTGGACAGAAATGTGTTATGTCAAACTGGTTTTTTCCAACTTTGCCCCAGTCCAATCAAATTTAATAATGCTGTTGCTGACAAAAACTCTTGAAAGTTCCATGTAGGATATTATTACACTAGTGATAGCAACACTTGCCATATTTCCAGTACAGAAAATATAAATTTCCAAGTAAGTCATGAATTAAAAATTTTCTCAGTCACTACAGACTTTGTTAGAACTGTACCCAGGTCTATTGTACTGCACAGTATTGTACTGTTATTTACAATAGAAAGTTTTCCAAATTAGAACTGACAAAAGTTAAAATTTAACTGTACAAAGGTATTAATTACATATGACATCCATTGATTAAATGGGATAATACAGTAATAATGTCCCACACAGGAGTCCTCTGCACGCACATCGTTGTTGCAAGAAGGAAACTTTTGCAGCAAAACTTTTTTCTGTTTTTTTTTTTTTTTTTTTTTTTTTTTTTTTATAAATTGCTGTGGTCGACTTTAGTCATTTCACATGTTCGTCCTCAGAGGTGGTTGTTTGTAGCTAGTCAGTTGCATGGCTATTTTGATTATATTACAGCATACAGTATCAAGGCCAGATATCAGCATAAGCAGGGTGGTTTGTCAATATGAAATAAGGATTTGTTTATGTAACAATTGATTCCAGTGCATTTCTATATCCAAGTTTGCAGCTTCCTGTCATGGTGCCTTTGAATTTCTCCATTCCATACTCAAGACTATACTGTTTTTATCAGCCAAAAATGTTGTAGACAAAAATATGGCCAGAAGGTATATTTTTGTTGCCAATATGTAAAACATAATTGCAATTTGCTACTTTGGCAAAGCCAAGCGCAATCATTGATTTTATTTCCAGTTTTTGCCATATAAATATTGTCTGCGAACTCGAAATCAAGAGACTTGGACAAAATGCAGTTTTCAAATTTAGACAAGTGTTTTGTAGTTGCACGGAAAAATGAAGATTTCATTGAAATTCAGAACTGTGCTAAAGTTGCTAGAACTAATAGTTCAGATATGACCGTAGCCAAGTGTAAGAAAGTATGTGATTTCTGGCTTAATTCGGACTGCAACTTTTGCTGGTGGGACTCCTATTTATACGAAATTAGGAGTCCTGGGCTCCTAGTTTTAAAATCATAGCAAGACCTCTGGACACCAGTGTTTTTTATCTGGGATGCAGAACATCATTTAGGTGGGCATCCTCCGTACACGTGGGCATCAAAATTCAAAAACTTACCAGTCCTGCTTAAGCCACCTAGAAAATATGTTGATCACTTAGCTGTGCTAATACTGGTGAGTATATACATTTGTTTATTCCTGGAATCAAGTGCCCGTGAATTACAGAATTTATGTACATGTTGTCATTATAACAGCATCAAAAGAACATGATGCAATAGCTAGGCAGAAAGGCTTTGACTTGTGGCTGGGTGGTAAAATATACTGATATTTACAGTCATTGAATTCAGAGGCAGAAAGGTTCAGAGATGTACTTGTGATAATTTATGAGAGTACATGAAGTAAACACTTTTATGTTTTGTAACTGTGTTCATTTCTGAGTGTAGTGGAATAAGCAGTGCACATGACCTCGGAATCAAGATATGTTGAGACTTGGACAAAATGCCATTCACAAATTTGGATAGCATTTGGAGTTCAATCAAAAGTTTGTTTTCTGGCAACCCAGAATGCCTTCCCAGTGCGATGTGAATATGATTTTTAATATAGCTTTAATAATTTTTCAGTAATATTGCTATGATGTCTGCAGTGTGGCAGTTTATAGTGATGTCTAGCACTGGGGCATCATGCCACTGACATGTAGCATGATGTCCCACCCAGTCACATTATCCTGACACCAGGCCGACCAGTCCTAACACTAACCTCTTAATGCTGAGCGTCAATCGAGGCAGCTGTTAGTACCATTTTTTTGTAAGTCTTTTGTATGACTTGACCGGTGATAAAACCCACGACCTCCCGCATCCGATGCGGATGCTCTAACCACCAGGCCACCAGAGCAATTCCCTTCCCAGTGTACTGTTATGAAAGTTATTGTTTTAAAGAGGTTTTTGCACATTTAATTGAGGTTTGTTTTAACCTGTACATATATGGCAAAACTTAAAGGCATCTTCATTGTCACATTCTTCAATCGACTTTTGTGAAGACATAGCCAGCTGTATGTTTTAAATCATTGTTGCGCAAAATTACATTTTATCTTACATGTAACCATTATCTCATCTTAAGATGATGAAGTCTCTACTGGTTTGATAGTAATAACATTATCGACGGTTGATGGTAAAAACGCGGTCCAAATGATAATTTCATTTGTGTCAGATCAATTTTAAGTTTGTTTGTTTTTACCTTTGACACCATTTTTATTCGAACACTGATAGTATCTTGGAACAATGCAAGGCATATAATTGAGTGAATTTAAATTGTTGCTTCTTTTCGAAACAAGGATGTGCATAAAATATTTTCTGGTGAGAACCACTGTAAAATCACTTTTATTTTTGGCCTCTTGTTTGTGGTGATTTATAGTTCTAGCATCCTCATGCTACAAATGATGTGATAGTTACAGGTCACATAAGGTCAGTTCCAGGCTCCACACTGAGTTGTAACCCTATGTATTATGATAACATCAGCTTAAGAAACTGATGTGTGTTTTCTGTTGAGCGAGTTGTAATCTAGTCAGTGAAGTAGTTAGACCAAATGTTTATTTTGTGTTAATCAGCAACACATAACAATTTATGTACTGGCAACAATTTTTAGACCAAACCATTGTTTTGTGTTAATCAGCAAAAGATAACTTTAAAGTGCATCAATTTACATATCGTCGTCGACTTTTGTGCGTCAAATCAGAAACTTCTGTGTATTTAATCCATGAGTAGATAAAACACTGTATAATTTTATTTTAATTTAATTGGAAAAAAGTTTGATGAGAAAAATAATCTGTGTCAGTGTTTGTACCAAGACAAAGAAATGCCTGTTGCAGTGTTACATTATTAATGACCCCACTAAACCTTGTAGGGAGACAAATAATGTAACCTCTTGACTGGGATTTCCTTGTCTCAGTCCAAACCTCAACATAGATTCAGTTATTAATCTTATCACACTACATGCAACACTTCGAGGTGCATTGCAGTGCAAATTGATTCATGATGTTAAATCATTAAGAAAAACTTAACTCTACACATTACATTCATTACATTTGCCTTGTATCATGATGATAATATTTTTGACCTTGAGATTGTAAATTCAGAGATTGACTTTGACTTGAAGATTTCCCTCTCAATCAATCAATCAAAATCAATCAAAAATTAAATGTCATGAAATCTTAAGATCAGAAATTTTGAGTTCCATGCCCAATTTATTGCTGTTTCATTGTTTAGAGGAAGAGTTGAATACAACTTGGTAAGCTTTCATCAGCAAAATCTTGAACAAGTTCAGTCATGAGTTACAGTTATATTTATTTATTTATTACTGTTACATTCCTTTATTTCACAGACAAGTTCAGTCGCTATGATGATCGCTCAGATAGTGAGGAGGAGGAAGATTGGTATGAGGAGGAGGAAGATGAAGATAAGAAAGAGGAAAAATTAGTTGAGGAGGAAGAAGAGGAAAAGAAGAAAGAGATGGAAGAAAAAGGGAACACTACTAGTGAAGGATCCGATTCTGACCAAAATGATACTTTTAGTGATAGGTTGAAAGCACAGGAGAATGAAAATGGATCAGATAATCATCTTGATGAAAAGGATCCAAATGTTAATGGAAAGGATATGTTGACTAATAAAAATGATGATGCTTCCATATCTCATGAACATTATGAATTAGATAAAAAGAATGAGCAATATGTACATTCAGAAGCCAGAGTTTATGACACTGAGAAAAAGGATGCAGACAAAGGTGCTACAGACCTGGATACATCAAATAATGTTCATTCTGACCCTGAGAACATGGATTCAGATTTGGATTTAGAAAAAGAGAACCTAGTAAAGGAATCTGTTGTTGAGAGCACTGTAAAGAGAGATTCCTCTCCTCTTGTGTCTGAAAGTAGTCAAAGCACTTGGAGTAGGAGGAGAAGGCGGCGTGGAAGTGTAGCAAGTTCTAGTCAAGAATCTGATTCGGAAAGTGACACTCCATATCAATCAAGGAAGGTGTCTGAATTAGAATTGGGCAGAAGTCCTAAACCTGAGTCAGACTCGTACTCTAACAGTGGTCCCAAGTCTGAGTCAAACTCAGACTCCAACATTGGTCCTGCGTCAGACTCAGACTCTAACAGTGATTCCAAGTCTGAGTTAGATTCAGTTTCTAAAGGTTGTTCTAAGTCTACGTCAGATTCCCACTCTAATAATGGTTCCAGATCTGGGCCAGACTCTGGCTCAAGCTCTGATTCAGAGAGTGGTGATGAGTCCAATATAGTTAGAGCAGATGAGAAAGTTGATTCTGACAGTGATTTAGGAATGTCTCCGGTGAAAAAATCATCTGTTTCTCTGCCTTCTTCAAGGTATGACCTTGTTTCAAACTCTGAGAATGACTCTGATGATGAACTGCATTTTAAAAGGAAAAGAACTTCCTATCAAAGAATGAGGAGGAAACATTCAGGAGGTGGAATTCATAATAATTCAAACTTGTCAAAAAAATCCACAAAGGTGTCTGATTCAGAAATTAGTGAGTCTGAAGAAAGTCATAAAATTAAAGCCAAGGGAAAATCTCTAGAATGTATTGAGAAACCAAAGACTGTAAGTTCTGCCAGTAAAAAAGGGTCTAATGTTAACTTTTCTTCATCCAAAGAGTTAGCAGTAGAAAAGAAAAACTCTAACTATACAAGGACAGTCACACACAAATCTAGATCAGAATCAGACTCTGATTCACCACCCCAGTCAAAAAACAGAAAATTAGAACCTCATTCAAGATCACCAGTGCAAATGAATAGCAAACCAAGATCACATTCATGGACCAAAAACAGGAAAACTAGGTCAAGGTCAAGGTCTGAGTCAATTTCTAGAAGAGAAAATTTTCATTCTAGATCAAGAGCCAAGTCCAATCAAACTGCAAAGGACAGAAAATCACAAAAACCAGGCCATTCAACAAAAGAAAAAAACAAAAGAACAAAAGATAAACATTGCTCTAAATCCAAATCTGAAATGAAAAGGAGAAACTCGGGTGAGCAGAGAAAATTGTCTTATTCATATGGTGGAAGTGAAAAAAGTATATCAAGTTTTAGTGACATGGATACAGATTCTGGGACAGACACATGGCGTGACAAGAAAAAGGGAGTCAATGAAAGACATATTGAAGATATAGCTAGAGAACGGAGAAAAAGAATGGCACAAGATTCACCACAAAGAATTGAGAGAGCTCACCCCAAAACTCATAAAAATTTGCCTGATTCTTCAGGTCTTGAAAATAGACGAGAACGAGTATTTTATAAAAGGAACCAAGAAAAAAGATTTGTTGAGGAAGAATCTGATTCTGATGGTGAGTCTAACAGGGGCTTACGGCGAGGTTTGGTTAGTGTTGTCCTTGGAGACAGTGCTAAAGGTCGTGTTAAGAACAGTGACTTGGATGATGCTGCCATGCATCAATCAAGGAAGTTTGATATTGACAGAACTGGTAACAAGTCATCCTCCCTGATCCGATCTGTTGGAGTGAAGAAGTCAGAAGGGCCTGAAAATACAGATTCTTCAGATGAAGGACTGAGAAGGGAGGGTTATAAGAGCCCTGTCATTAATATTACATTCACAACTGGTAAGAAACTATTAAATCTCCCTAGGTTTTAGCTCACCTGGTAATCTCTCTCTCTCTTTTTTTTTTATTGCAGAATAAATATGTTTTAATTACTATGAAAACTATACCAATGCTTTTATTTAAGTTGTTGCAGATGATTTTGATCAATGGTTGCTTGCTTGTTTTGATGAAGGTGCATGTGTCATTGAAGGCGCCGCTAAAGGCTACCTTTGAACAACCAAGTACCCGTTATTGCAGCAGCAACTTCAAATAATTGTAGAACATTGAGACCATTTTTAAAAAGAATTCCTTAGTATATATCGGTGCTTCAGAGGTAATCAGCTTTCATTGAAGTTGCAGCAAACCTATATTTTCTGAGTTGTTTTATTTTTTATTTTTTTAAAAATTGCCATCATGTGGTTGACAAGTCATTTCACATTTCTGCTCTCAGAGGTGGTAGATTGTAGCATTTTCTAACCTGTTGGTTTGTACCCCCCCCCACCGATTTGAAAAACGGAAACATTTAATTTAATAAAAAGTGCAAAGAACTTAGTCAATTCATTCATTGATTTATATTTTCTAACCAGACTGTGAGTAGAATGGCCATAATATTGTCTGCACGTTTCAAGGGTTGTATGCGTGTTTAAAGATGTACATGCATATGTCGTCTGCTACCGATATTTACAGTGTCAAATCAAGAAGAGGAAAAGAATGAAAAAATAATTTGCCTTTCACATGAATTTAACAAGTTTTTTCATTAATATATTCATGTGTGCAAAGGAATAAAATTCCAAATTCAACGTTTTGGTAATTTCGGAATTATCCTGCAGTTACCGAATAGGATAAATTACATCATTATGTTGTCAGATGGAAATAAACTACCCCATAGTGTACAGAATATGGCGCCGTGTTAGTATGGAAAGTCTGTTAAGCATGAAAGGTGTAAGGGGATACCAGTATTAGTGTCATTCAGGTCACATTCAGGTTAGAAATTATAAATCAATGAATTAATTGACTTAGTTCTATGCACTTTTTATCACTTTAAACTTTTTTTTAATTACTGAAATCAGTAGAGAGGTACAAACAAATGGTGATGTAGCATCAGACTATTTTGATTATATTACAGCATACAGTATCAAGGCCAGTTATCAGCATATAACAATGTGCTATTAGGGTGGTTTGTCAATATAAAATAAAAGATTTGTTTATGTAAGAAATGATTCCAGTGCATTTTTATATCCAAGTTTACAGCTTCCTGTCATGCTGCCATTGAATTTCTCCACTCCAAACCCAAGACTGTATGTACTGTTTTTATTAGCCAAAACTGTTGTCATCAAAAATATCGCCAGATGGTATAATTTGTCACCAATATGTAAAACAAAATCACAATTTGAAACATTGGCGAAGCCTAGTGCAATCACTATTTATTGATTTTATTTCCGGCTGTTGCCATATAAATATTGCCTGCGAACTCAAAATCAAGAGACTTAGACTAAATGCTGTTTGCAAATTTATACAAGTATTTTGGGTAAAACGGAAAACTGATGATTTCAATGAGATTCAAAACTGTGCTAAAGTTGCTATAACTGATAGTTTGGATGCGACAGTAGCCAAGTGTAAGAAAGTATGTGATATCTGGCTTAGTGGGGACTGCAACTTCTGGTGGGACTGCAACTTCTGCTGGTGGAACTGCAACTTCTGCTGGTGGAACTCCTGTTTTTACTAAATTAGGAGTCCTGGACTAGCGAGATCTCTGCATTTTCTGTTTCATCTCCAATCCAGTTTTTATAAAAACAGTCTGGTGCCATTCAGCAAAGAGTATTCTGATTGGTCAAAAGTTTCTACTCATCCAGTAACTGATTGAAAGAAAGAAGGATGCTTACAAAAGGTTGTATCTCATATTTTTGAGAGAACACAGAACACAAAAAGAGGATCAAAGTTTGAAAAATATATGGCTGTGGGAATGGCTCATGCAGAAAGTTGAGCATAATATAGTTTTTCAATTCAAAAGAAAACTGAATGCCAAAGGACTGGCATTTAATGATCCTTGCAAGAAAGATTTGAATTCTGCTAATCACAGTTGTTAAGAATTTGGAGCAGCAGCCAACACCACCAAAATAGCTATAGATAAACAAATTGAATATCAGAAACAAAACTTACAGCGAATACAAGAAGGTGCTTAAAAAGAAAAAATAATTTTGTTAAGAAATATAGAAAATATTGAATAAAAATAGCAGTGTTGACAAAAAGGAAATCAAAAGAAATTTTCACCAAGGCTACAAAGGATGCAAGATTAGCATATTTGCTTGTTGTGTCTGATGTGGGAAGATAAAGTGAATTTATGTGATTATTTGTATATAGTTGCTGTATTTTATTTTACAGATTTTGTATGAAAAAAAGGAATGTGATATTATAATCACTCCTTAAGTTTACAGATTATGGCTAAATTACATGTAATAATTTCATCACAAATATTATTGGAGAACAAGTTGATGTGACAATGATCATTGTGAAATTCTTAAAGTATTATTGAAAGTTTATTTTTTCAAATGATTTTTTTTGTTTTGAATGAAGTAGCAACTTTGAAGTATATTATGATAATAAGTTCCATCAGGCCCCTTGAGATATAGTTTAGGTACATTTTTCAGGGTTTTTTTAACGGAGGACCAAAATCATGTCTGGATAACTCAAAATGCATCAATCCATTCTTTCTGCTAAACCTTTTTTTAATTATTAAACACTTTAATTACTTGGCAACAGAAAATGTTAAAATTGGGAGCAGGCAAGTTATTTATTTGATGCTTCATGTTCTACTGGTTGATGCTGAAGCTTTTAATGTGTTTGTCATTTAGGTGAAGTTGAGAAGCCACGCCCAAGTGTCCATGAAAGACTGGGACTTCCATTGAGGAGAGATAGATCGTCTGGAAATGGTGACAAAATTATTTCCTCACAGCTTGCAGCAGTTACAGTTCCATCAGGAGGAAAGAAGATTAAACTGAGTGGACTTTCATCACAGAGGAAGGTACTGCAATTACAGAATAAAGATATACACATTGACACTAGATGCATTGTAAGCAGATTCTTGTTTGTTAATCAAATTCTCTTCTCCAGCAGTTTAAGCTCTTTCATAATTTTATTTACAATAGGAAGAAAAAATGGGGAATTTCATTCAGCTTTAGGAATTTTTTTTTTCAGCCATGTTGATACTGATGTTTTTTTTTATTGAAAATGGCATTCTATCCTGAGAAGCAATTCTAAATGCACTGTGGTAAAATGGAGCATCACACAGCAGCAGCAGAAAAAATTGTGATGACCTTCACCATGTTTACAAAAAAATGTTGTAACATTGTTATTTATTTTTGAAAGTATATAAAACTATGTATCTCTGAAAAGGTGATAAAATTGGCAACACAGTGATATATGTTTTATTAAAATTTACTAATGTACAAGCTCACAACTGTATTTTGAAATAGGGCTTTAAAGAAGAAAAAAAACTTACCACGAACTTCAGTGAATCTTTTCTCCGTGAAGATGAATGAAATGCTCCAAATAGTATGGGAATAAAATAAAGATAATTCTATTTCTAATATTTTGGTTTAAATTTGAAGTTTATAGCACTGTTAGTTCAAACGTTATAATAATTTTACCAAAACTGCACAACTAAATACCAGGAACAATTTGTTGAGTTCACAGTCTAGAACATGTACTTCAGCCTGCAGTTTCTCGGAAAAACACTTGGCCACAAATTAATCCTAGAAATCTTTAAACTGAAACCAGGGGTCAAGCTAGACTTAAATTTTAGGGAGAAGTGACTTCTCCTTTTGGTCAGAACAGGGAGAAGTGGGAGTTAAACAGGGAGAAGTGAGACCGAAACAATAAACTATATATATATATAGAGAGAGAGAGAGAGAGAGAGAGAGAGAGAGAGAGAGAGAGAGAGAGAGACAGAGAGAGAGAGGGACAGGGAGAGAGAGAGACAGACAGACAGAGAGAACTGCATTATCTTATTTTAATGATGTGCTCTATTTCTTGGTATGCTTTTAACAGTTTTAAGCAATGCCTTATTTTCAAGTTGAAAAATATGTGTTAATTTGTGAGTATGAACATATTTTGTATGCGTAAAAAAATTATTTGTACCCATTTTATTCATATTTAGTAGATGTGTGTTTGAATTGAAGTAAATGCGGTATATTTTGGCTGTATGACTTAAAAAGCACATCTAAAGTTATGCATTGTAATTAATTTTCACTGATAACAGTAACAAGATTAGTCTTATAACTGCAAGTTAGTAAAAATGCTTAATAAACTACCACTTAATTATTTTGCTTTTTTAAGTTTTGTATACAATTGAAGTCAAAAAGATTTCTAGCATTCTTTAAAACAGCCACTAATACATGTACATAGGAATGTATGCACAAATGACCATACTGTTTGTCCTGATTTCATTGTTCCCGATAAAGAATTACTGTAACTATTCATAGACAACACACTGAAGCAATAAAGTCGATATATAACTAAACTGGGCCCTTTTTGTTTTTACCCCAACAGAAAATCTAAGAATTCATCTTGCACAGAGCAAATGCATTTGTTCATCTATTTTTAGATCTTCACACTTTCTTGCTTCATTAGAAAAATCCATTAAACGTTCTGCATATTTATGATTTTTCTACCTACTGGTAATAACAAAATGCATAGGTTAAATATTGCTTCATTACTACATATATTTTTTGTATTTTCACGGTTTAGTGAAGTGGTATTCATATACGTAGCGATGTCCACCATTAAAATTTCATTTATGGTTTCAAACTGATTTTATACAGGAAATGCGCAAGTACAGCTGTTAAAATCTCCATTTAATAAAAAGGAAATAAATTAGAAAACTCTCTTCACTGATATTTTTAAAAGCAAATTACTATTTGCATATTGAGGTTTAATTTTTTGAAACAGAATTTGGTATATTTTCATCATAGCACAGTAGGCCCAACTTCATGAAATCAGGAAGTGATATCTTGCTCTGGAAAAGGGTTAATGGTCAGTTAGCTATTAGAACTTGCATGTGAAAGTGCAAAAATTTCTTTGTCGCAATAAATTGATTGGTATTAACACCATGCAAATACTTTTGGCGTTAGGTTACAACAGTGCCATAACTTACTGGCTACAGCGAGGGGGCATCTCAGAGTCGTAATCTACAGTCATTTTCGCTTTCATAACAGAAGAAGGCAAAGTTTAAGCTTCTCAGAGGACTTTTTCGCTCACTTCGCCTGGTAGCATGACCACTGTGAATCATTAAAATTTTTGTCCAAATTTTGAAGTCCACATCATCACTAGGTCATTATTATTCTTCTGGGTGTTGAACAGTTGCCCTTCAATCAATTAAAATTGTGGCTGCAACCAAAGAGGAAAATCACCCCAGACACAATCATATTTAAATCCTTCAAAGTTAGCGTAATTGTCTGAACCGCTGTCGAAAAGTGGATGCAGTCATGTGCCATCTCTTTCATCAACTTCATTTCCATCTAAACCATCAATTAAGTCAATATTATCATCAAAATCGTTGAAATCTTCAACTTTAATGTCACTACCTTCGCTATCAATATCCTTGTTGACATCTGAGTTGTCCATCATTTTATCGATCGATTTTCAAATCAGCTGTCATTTTTTCAAATTTTTTGCGCATGCGTGCTTTAACCATTGTCTATTATCAGTGAAGAAGTACACAAGTCTTTGTGATGTATAGAGACGTTACATAAACGCCTAGTGAAACTACGACTGAAAGTGTATTCCGGATACAATGGGAGTCTACGACCAGAGGTGTAATCAGGATAGAATGGGTTAAAGTGTGATAATGGCCATCTATTCATTCATCAGATGTCTTGCATCCCATTCTGCACTGTATCAGTTTTTAGAAAGTTACTGGAACAAGTATAAAAAATTGGAACATTTATAATTATTTCATAATAATTTTGAGCCCTTATTTAAGCATGAGTTTTGATAGGAGGCAGATGGCTTTAATTTTTAGCTCATTTAGTCAGGAAGAGATCGGGGGGAGGCAGTTGTGCTTCATCTGTTGTATGTCCATGTGCTATGTTATCAATACTCCTCATAAACTACTTGGAGGTATTGCCATGAAACTTTATATACCCATGATCTGGTAGGATCTAAATGAAAATGATGCCACTCAGACATCTGGTATGGCTATGACACTTGCCATCTTAAAAATCTTTCTTTTGTTGCTCATCCTGAATTGTTCTTAAAAGGAAATGGTACCACTCTGACATTCAATATAACCACAAAAGTGACTATCATGAAAATCAGAGTTATTATTCCTTCTTCTGACTAGAAAGATTTATCTACATGAGGTTTTACTAAAAGATTTCTTGTGATGTCTGCTTGGCCATAAGTGAAAACAGTGCTGATCTGGCATCCAATATGATACCACTGCAGCCGTCATATCGACATTTGGTTTTCACCAGAAAACTTACCATTATGTTTGGTTGGACCCAAAATACAAATGATGCAATGTGACTTCCAATATGGCCATCATGGTGGACATTTTGAAAATCTTGTTATTTCTACTTGTAAAAGATGGATCTTAATATTGACATCAGATTTTCATCACCGCTCTGGTGGCCTAGATGTTAGAGTGCCTGCCTTAGATGCTGCAGGTCATGGGTTCTGTCCCCGGTAAAGTCATGCCAAATACTTTAAAAATGGTACTAATAGCTGCCTCACTTGGTACTCAGCATTAAGAGGTTAGTGTTAGGACTGGTTGGCCTGGTGTCAGGATAATGTGACTGGGTGGGACATCATGCTACATGTAAATGGCATGATATCCAAGTGGTAGACATCACTGTAAAATGCCACTCTACAGACATCATAGCGATATGACTGAAAAATTGTTAAAGCTAAATTAAAAATCCAAATCACATGCATACACACACACACACAATCTTGTCTTTTTTTATTTCTAGTTGGTCCTAAATGAAAATGGTGCTAATCAGACATTTAATATGACCATAATGGCTGCTGTCTTGAAATTTTGTTGTTGCTGAAAGTGAAAGTGTTGTAGAGTTAGTTTTCCCCAGATAATTTTGTTGTCTAGTTGGGCCAAAATGAAAGTTATGCTGATATGACATATAATATGTTTACTGTGGTAGCCATCCTGAAAATTTGTTTTCTCTTTTCCACTTGAATGGATGGTCATATTTAAATGGGGTTTTCACAGAATGACTTCAAATGATGTGTACTGTGTCTTAAACCAATATAGCCAACATAGCAGCTAATTTTGAAATCTTGTTATTGGTCAGACCTATCTGAGATGACTTAAACAATAAGTAGCTCAGAAGGAAAAATGGTCTTATCTATTCAATGATTAAAATGTCATTAGCTTCAAGTTACTCATGTTAAAAATGCTGACATTGCTTTATAATAGACTAGATATTAAAATTCAACTGGGGTTTGAGGAAGGGTAATTGCTATGAGTAAAATGCAGTACATGTAATGCAGTACTTTGTGATGAAAAGGATGGTTAATACTGGACATAAATGTTGGACACTGATTGTTGGTGGCCTTTCCAAGCCAGAAATGTCTGAACCTAAGTTGGTGGAAGGTGGAAGAAGACAAACTAAAAATATAAGGCAATACAAAACCAAAATGAGTTGTTGGGGGGCTAGATGGCAACACAAGAGTTGCATGTAGCCCTATTGGCAACTTTTGTTGCATGGAGTTTGTACCTTTGTACCCGATGTACATCACTATGATTCAGTGCATTGCACTGATGCATAGTAAAGTATATAGTACAACATTACAACTAAAAGTACCTTTCATAACCCGAGAATGGACAGTTCCAGAATTTAGACTCGGGGTTTTGAATTTTATAATCCTGCTTGTTAGAGCTAAATTAATATGGTCAAAAATTTTACATATTTAACTTTGCAAAACAAAACCAGTTAAAGTTTTTGACACTTTTTTTTGAGATATGTTACCTAATCATAATTCCTCAAGAGAAGGAATTCCCACAGATCTAACCCTCCCAGATAATACTTCTAGCTAAAGGGAGCTAAAAGTTGTCTGCTGACCTAGGTATCGGTCAGATAGATTGATCTCCCGTTAAGTATAAGACATAGTGATATCAAAGTACCAATTGTTTTTCCATAGGAGGCAATGCTAATGTTTTTGCAAAATAAATATACTTTCTATCCTACCTCAGCATGCATGTCACACACTGTCACAGAGAACAACGTTAGATTGTCGATTAGATAACAGTGAAAACAGGTACACAATTGCATTTAAGAGAGATAACTCTGCTGGAACTAGACAGGGGTAAGCGTTATCTACTTAAACCAGACACATTTTCAGTAATGTGTACCACATTTTAAAAAAACTTGTATAATACAAAATGTGATCTAGATATGAATTAACATAATCTCACATGTTGCCAAGAGACTCAACTTTTTTTAAAGCCTAACAGAAAGTACAACTCTTACATAATGCACCTATCACAGCTAGTTTTGTTGTTTATTTCTGAATGCAATGTTCCTACACCTTAAGCTCCACCCACCTGGGGTTGTACAATTGGTACCGTTATACCTATTGGCAGAACCTGTAGATCTGCAAGTTGCTAATTCCACTTGTGCCAAAAAGCATGCTTTCATCATGAGAGACCTTGCAAAAACCAGAATCGACATGGAAGATATATCATTATGAGTTGGGGAGAGTTTTTTTATTTCTAAAGAAAGTTTACTCCATGTATATTTCCATTTTTGTCTCATCATTTGCTGACAAAGTTCAGCCTTTACAATTTGCCTACACTTTGACGTCATCACACATTTAGGTACTTGCCCAGGGAGCCTAAGCAATTTCAAATTAAGTTTGTGCTATAATTATTTTATGTATGAACAAGCCTCTAGCACTTAAAAAAAAATACTAATATGTGTGTAATTCCATTATGAACAGAAACATATCAGTAAGTTTCTGTTCTGAGGAATGCATAGCATCTTGGTGTGAAGCTTTAGTGATTTTACTTATACAGGCCACATGTGAGCCTGTTTCTGTCCAGGTAAAGTTGTTTTATGATTGATACTGTTGCACCTACTTTGTAGTTATCTATCATGGAGCCTCAGATTAGCTGTATACTCTAGAGCCCAAATTACATACATCAGAATAAATAGGAATTAAATTCTTTTAACAACACCTAAGATATAAAAAGTCTTATTAAATTGCCAGTAAAACCATTGTGAAAATTTTGAGGAAATAATTTTTTTTTTTAACTTAACTATATGCAAATACAAAACTAGAAGGTATAACGGTACCAATTGTACAACCCCAGGTGGGCGGAGCTTAAGGTGTAGGGAACATTGCATTCAGAAATAAACAAAACTAGCTGTGATAGGTGCATTATGTAAGAGTTGTACTTTCTGTTAGGCTTTAAAAAAAGTTGAGCCTCTTGGCAACATGTGAAATTATGTTAATTCATATCTAGATCACATTTTGTATTTTTTAAGATTTTTTTAAAATGTACACATGACTGAAAATGTGTCCGTTGTATCTAGATAACTCTTACCCCTGTCTAGTTCCAGCAGAGTTATCTCTCTTAAATGCAATGGAATACCTATTTTAGATGTTATCAAATTAACAATCTAACATTGCTCTCTGTGACAGTATGTGACATGCATGCTGAGGTAGGATAGAAAGTATATTTATTTTGCAAAACATTAGCATTGCAGTCTATGGAAAAACAATTGGTACCATGATACCAGAATGCCAATCCCTATGCCATAGAGGAGATAAATCTGCTTGACTGCCAGCTAGATTGACAGACATCTTTTAGCTCCCTTTAACTAAAAAAAAAAAAAAGTAGTATCTGCTTATCTGGGAGGGCTGGATTTATAAGGTGGTAGCATTAAGACTGGGTTATGTATTCTCTATAAAATTTATTTACTTGGGAAAATTGGGTTTATAGTATCAAGATCTTGGATAAATTTGAACAAGAGCAAGATCTATTCACATTATTGAGTAAAGTAAATCTTGTTAAACTTGCAAGTGATGTATTATTTATAGATAAAAGTTTGATCAAACATGGAATGTATGCATATATCGTCAAGATCTTAGACAAGTTTGATAATGAGCAAGACACATTCATAGTAATGGGGTGATCATGCATTTGTTTGGCTGAGCTTGTTACTTTTCTGAAAGCTGTGTTTATGATTTAGTTTTGATTAAACCTGGAATAAGGGCTTAATTACACCAAGCCTTTATATGAATTTGATAGTGTATTGAGTTCCACACTTATAAATGAGGTGATCTTGTATCATTTGGATGCACTTATTATTACCCTAGAAGGCTAAATGTCTGGTCAGACTTTGATGAAACTTGGAATATAGGTTTAAATGATCAGACTAACATGTGAGATTGATAAAATGAGCCACAAATATTAACAAGATGTTGATCTTCCATTAGGTTGGTTGATGAAGTTGTTACCACTGTGAAAACTAATTGTGATACAATTTGAAGTAAACTTGATAAATGGACTATTCAATGGGTTTAATTATCAGTATACTAATAAAATTCATTGCAGTTAGAAATGCTTATCAAATTGTACAGTTTAAACACTTAAAATAGCTTCATTTGCTTTTTCTAAAAGAAAGCAAGGGATATAATACATGGTATTGACTATTGAGAATCATACCATTAGTTATTTGCCTTGCAGAAATTAAGAATACCAAAAACAAAAACTAAATGTAGGAGTCCCATATGTGTAATTTCATAAACAGTCTGCTAAAGTTAGCACAGTAATAGACCTTGAGGGGTCACTTATTATCAGGTAATGAGTCTTCTGACAGTTGTAGAAGTTTTGTCACCAATTTCTGGTCACCAGATACTGAGCACTAGGTCACCAGGATAAGCATTCAGTGTTAGCTGTCACCAGGTATTTGTCTCTGAGTACCAGACATTAGACTTTGAACATTTAGTGTGTTTTGTTCACCAGGCATATGATGTCAATCTGTGGGTATGGTATATGGTTTGATCTTCCATATTTAGTTGAAGATCACTGAGCACAGGTCACTGAACATGGATTGCTAATCAACATGCTGGATATCTGGTAGGGAGGTTTTCACCACTGGTCATATATATATATAATTCCATTCTGGAGAGTGGACTTAATTAGTTTTGACAAATGGTTTGAGAGAAAGGATATTGTTGTGAGGTTTAACACCATTTTTCAGCAAAAGAAAGGCTATACATGGTGGCCTTTATAACTGGTGGAAAAAGAATCCAGGAAGAACCACTGACCCACAAGAAGCTACTGGCAGACTTCTCACGTACCTGTGTTAGCCAAGCCCAAGACTCAAACACACTTAGACAGTGGTGAGATTGCAGTGGTTCGGAATGGCTCATGGATTAATTTACTACAAGTTTCCAACCTACTCCAGCCTTTTTACATATTGTCCAAAACAATATATAAAAATAAATAATATTTGGTAATTGAATTGAAATCACAATACCAAATGCAACATATGGAGGTCAAATTAGCATAGGACAAAATACTGCTTGAAAACTTTTGGAAGTTCTTGAAAGCTCCTTGAACAAAATTCCCAATGACTGTATGAGCCATGTTCATATTTGTTACTATTTATTTTAAATAAACATATTAAATACCTTTTCATTTACAGAATCCTAGTTCCTGGACATAAGAATAAAGAGAAGCAAGAAGGAGAAGTTACAGGATTTGGTCGTATTTTGAGGATAATTACTAAAGGATTCCAAGAGAAGTCCTAGATGATATTGTTCTACAGTACCATACCCCTTCCAAGATAGTGTGTAGGTATTAGGTAGGGCTTTATTTCAGAAATGTACAGATGTAAGCCACCATGGATGAATGTCAACTAGTGGCTAAGTGATTCTGCTGCATAACTACAACATGGAAAGGATTTGGCAACGATTCGGACCACAATGACTTAGAGAAGCTTTCATTTAGTTTTAATACAATAGTTTAAAAAGAATCTTGGTGTAGATGACACTGTAAAACAGTGATCTTTGGTTGAAGGGTATCTTTAGGCCAAATTTTTTTTCAAATTTTTTACAAAATATAAGAATATTCACAATAAGAACATGCATGGGTACCTGTATTTTAATCTTACAACTAACAAACAAAACTTAAAATTTAAGAAAGACACAATATTTACTAGATTTATCTTAATAATTGTATTCAAGGGAAAAAAACATTTGTCAGAATCTGAAATGTATGTTTAAGTATATTAAAAGAGGAAAAATGTCAGCCTGTGTGGATAGAGTAAAAGATTAATTTGTTCCTTTTTCAATGAGTTTAACATGCCAACGTTTAGGGGTTTTTTACCAAAAAATACTAAGTCCTGAAGCTGTTTAAAATTCTGAAGTATTATACAATTTCACATATGATAGATTTCACACAATACACCATTAGTTGTCTGAGTTGTCATTTTAGTAATAAATATGCAAATATTGTGCAAAAGTCTTTGTTTTCTTCCAGGTGAATTGGTGCTTTACATTCTGAATGACTGTATATACTTATTCCATCTTGTGAAAAAAAGAAATATACTGCTTACACTTGCTTTCCATTTATTGTATGTACTTTCCCTTAAGTCCAGCCCAACTGCCAGCTGGACAGAGCCCAATCAGCTGTTACATAATGCACAGACAGATCCGGGTCTATGCAGTTTGGTAGGAGCAATCAGTTTAACAAACTACATAGACTCAGACCTCCCAGCACATTATTTCATGGCTGATAGTCTATGTTGTTTACAGTTGGTCACAGCTTATAAGTATTTTGTAGTACACAGGATATATATATATATATATATATATATATATATATATATATATATATATATATATATATATATATATATATATATAGAGAGAGAGAGAGAGAGAGAGAGAGAGAGAGAGAGAGAGAGAGAGAGAGAGAGAGAGAGATTTGATAGAACTCTAAACTTTACAAAGTTTTATTTGCTTATTTTGTGAGGCTGACCACATTAGGTCTTTATATGACAACACTGATAAGGTCTCATTAAAAATGCAGTTAAAGTTTTCTCAGGAATGCTTAATTAAGTTACTGTTAGAATTATACTGTTGTAAAAGGAAGGGCAAAACAATTTTATATTGTATTTATTTTGACTTTCAAGTAATACTGATAAATGTTACATATTTGAAAGATTGGGGTTAAAACTGCAAGATTCGATTAGCCATCTTTCTTGGCTCTCAGTGTAGTATAGCCACATTATTTCATTGGTAAAAATATTAACAAATAACTCTAGGTTTCAACAGCAGTAAGTTGCATAGTCCGAGTTTCCTCTAACCCTTGTCACCCTATTTTTGATATTTGGATATTTATGTTGGGGCGTAGGGTCAGAGACCATTCCCTTTCGAAAATTGGAATTCGCCGACACCATTCGTGTAGGCATAGGGTAGCCACTTACTCGCCGGTCTAGCAAACTTTAACGACTTTACATCAAGATATACCTGCTTGAAATCGATATGAATATGATTTATTTTCTCAGATATTGCAAATATAGTATCCATTATATCTTTAATCTTTAACCTTATGCCAACACCAAATGGTGTCAGCGAATTTTAACTTTTTGAAAGGGAATGGGCTCGGACTCTTCACCCCAACATAAATGTCCAAATATCAAAAATGGGGTGGCAGGGGTCATAGGAAACTCGAACTATAAGTAGCACAGAATGCCAACAAGTGGAATCTCACGATGTATGTGATAAACTCAAATTAGACATACCAGACAGCATCTACATGCTGAGTCAGCTATTAGAATTATTTATTCCTTCACATTTTTTTAAAATTCTGTTTGTAGAAAGCAGTTATTAATGATTTCTTTGATTTGTCTTTGAATGGTTTACATTTTGTACACAGTTTACCAGTAAATATTATCAAGATTCAAATTGTAATTGAGAAACCTGATTATATATATGCATTGTTTTTATTGCTAACATTTTTATGGCTTAGAGTGCATAAAAATTTCACATTGTCATTGTAGTTCATATCCACAACAGTTACATCAGGTTGCAAAACTAGTTTCAGTGTTATGCATTGGTTTAGAACTAGTGTAGTAAAGTTCAGATGTTTTGGTTAACATTACTTCTTTCCTTTTGCATTAGAATCAATATTACCTTAAAACAAAATAATATATAATTGATAGGAAAGTTTTCTGTCCATTGGTCTCATGATCTTTTAAAGAAATGCAAAGAGTCCAAGTAAAAAAGTGTACATATCTTTACATTTTATAAATATGACATGTTTAGCAGTGTTACAGTCTGAGAGGATGAGTGTCTGAAGGTAGAAAGCTTAATGTTTGTTTTGTCTCAAGTTACCTAAGATTCACTTAAATAGGGCTGCATACAGGAAGGATAGCATTATTCAGTGCTGGATGAGAATCTTGCTGTCTAGTTTTCTATTCCTTTGCATTATTTAGCAAATGAGAGAAATGGGGTAACTTCATAAATTTAAGTGTCACTTTTTTTAGAGCTTGCTAGACCAACCATCAGTATGCGGTTAACTTTATATCTGTACATTTAAACCATTTACTTTGCAATATTTTTAAGATAGTTTTTCTAATTTAAAAGCATGTCATCTTTGTTAATTTATGAAAATTACTGTTTGAAAGTAGAAGAATTTTGAAACTTTCTTTGAGAGGACAGATTATATATAACCAGCCTGTTTTCCACATAACATAGAATAACACTGCCTTTACTGGATGCAGCCAATTTGAATGCTTGATTCAAGATTCTTCAATCTCTTGGAAAATAAGGAAACAAATTAAGTGATAGAAAAGAGACTTCTTTATTTTGGATCTCACGATTTTTTCTCCTGCTTTTTAAATTTATCTTTGTTTTATGCCAACCACAAAAGTGGTAGAGCATATATATAGTTATTCATTTTTTTGTCCATATTGTTATTTGTATTGCAGTATACTTGTTGATGAGTTTGCTGGGTTACTATGTTAATTATTTCAAAAAATCCTCCAATTGTGTTTACACAAATGTTTTGTATATACAGAGTGATCTTTATGTTTAGAGAGACCTGAATGTGGAATGAGTCCCTAGGAAGTTATCATTGGATTTGATGTAAAAACTATTTGGATGGAAAGAAGTTCTGAGCAACCCTCAAATAGAGGACATGACACCATATTTTTAGGTTGAAATTAGGATCAACTCATACACTTGGGTATGAAATAGAGAAATCTTACCTTGGGACATAGAATTTATTGAATATAAACAAGATGTGTAATCATGAAAAATACTACTAGTATTACTAGTTTCAGTCACTTACAAAAACCAGTTTAAAGAACATCAAAGTAAGGGTTGACTACATGTCATCAGGACCACTCCTGTAGAATTAAGAGAATCATCATGATGCATGTGGTCAAAATAGAGAAAACTAAACCTGATAAGATTTGTGCCTGGGACATGTTTGCTGACTCCCTGGTTCAAATCTTAATATCCATGGGTTAGCTTTTCATACCTTTTCTACACATTGAGAAATGACATTTTTTTTCTTGCACACCACATGCAGTAGGGTGAGGGGCAGAAACAGTGCAGAATTAAAGAAGAAAAACATTTTGTGTTTTTTGAAGATAGAATATTAATAATGCCATACATGTAATACATTCATTTATATTTCCCTAATGTAAGATGGATATCTAGTCCGTGGGAAAACTCAGAAGGTTGGTTGAACAGAAAGTTATTCCTCATCACATTTCTACATGGTATCAAACTTTGATTGTTTAGATGCTTGAGAAAACATTTGTATGCAAAAATATTATTTAATAATTTCTAATGAGCTAATTTTAAGTTCAAAATAAATTAAATATTTGATACAGTGAAAAATAAGAAATAATGCTGTCTTTTAAAAACTACTTTTATTGTAACTAAACAGCAGAAGGAAAACCTTTACTGATGATACCCAATAGCAAAGAAGCCAGAGATGGTTAATAAGAAACAACTATTCAAGGATTAATCAGGTTTATCAGGATTTTTACAGTTTAAAAAATTGTGCAAGCATGAGACTATGTTCAGTGTGCCACCTGAAATTCAGTATCAGTTGTTGAGTTCCAGCATTCAGATAGCTGACGTGTTGTGTGTCATAACTGAGTACTCTGGAGACCTATTTGTTATAGAATCTGCCTTGTATATTGGAGGTAGCTGGTTAAAACCCTGGCAAAGCCATACCAGAGACTTATAAATATGGTTCTAACAGCTGCCTCCATAGGTGCTCAGCATTAGAATGTTAGTGTTAAGACTGGTTGGCCCAGGTGTCAGGATAATATGACAAGGTGGGACAGATTCTACATGACTTTGGCACAATGCCCAAGTGCTATACATCACTATAAACTGTCACACTGCAGACATCATAGTGATATGACTGAAGAAAAGCATTCAGTTTATTGATTAGATGCATTGAAAACTTGTATTTACAAACACCAGCTTTTTCAACATAGCATAGGTTTTTGTACAATAATTTTGTGTATTAAAAGCACAGGAAGACAGCATTTAAGTTATTTACAGAAGTACCCTTCATAAACTTATGAGAAACTTCTTGTAAGAAGTATTCTTAGTCTTATAAGTCAAACACATCCTCAAAGCACAAAGCAACTTTACCAGTCACTGCCATCTCACATCTTTCTGCCTGGGTTTGAGTCTCAGACTTGGGCAATATGAGAAAGTGAGCATCCACCTTGGATGCTGGAGGTCATGGGTTCGAACACTGACCGAGTCATACCAAAGACTTATAATAATGATGATAGCAGCTACCTCACTTGGCACTCAGCATTAAGAGGTTTGTGTTAGGGCTGGTTGGGCTTGTGTCAGGATAATGTGACTGGGTGGGACATGATGCCCCATTGCTAGATATCACTGTAAACTGTTACACTGCAGACATCATATTAATATGACTGCAATTTATTTTAAAACTACATGAAAATGTTTTTAAAAATGCACACACACACACACACTTCGGGTCCATGATTCAGGTGGGGGGTGTCACCTTACACCAGTTATACTGGTTGCCATTTACAGAGTAACATGTGCTGAAATATGGTTCTAAACCTAGAAATAACAATAAAAAAATCAATCTGCAGACATAAACCGTGATTTGTTATTGTATAATGTGCTGGCGATTGAGGATCTATGATCTATTGATTACTTCTGGCAAACTGCATAGACCCAGATCTGTGCAGGCAAATTATACAACAGTAGCTCTAGGTCTGTGCAGTTTGCATTTTGGACTCATAAGCATTTGATTTTAAGATCAATCATACACTTTTTATAGCAAAAGCCAAATTTAATTCGTTGAATCTATACTTCATGAATGTCATGTTGTGTGTATACTGTTTGAACAAAAACTAGTGTGCCATTTTCTGATGTCGTTATATATTTTATTAGAAAACATTACACTTTTGAATAAATTTCTTTAGGTCAAGCTAGACTGTCTAAATTAATCCTGTAGCTTGACTTGGATCAATTCTTTGTCAATATTAAAATTCCCAACTTGGACATTGAGAGTTTCTAATAAGAAACTCATATTGAGGGTTATTGTATTTGAAGCTTATAAATGGACATTGCAATAAGTTTAAAGATGCTTTTGGGGCTTCTGCACAAGGTATAATGTAACCTCTTCCAACAAACTACTTTTGTGCCAAAGCCAAGCTTCAGTGTATACTATTTGATTCATGTGTAAAGAGAGGTCCCTAACAAATAATCTTTTTTTAAGGTAGATGAATGGTTAAATATATTAAGTTGTATGCAGAATGACAAATATATCTGTAACTATGTTTTTTTTTAATAATTTACAACTGAAGTGGATCTGTTTTAAAGTGGGGGGGAGTCTGGGGTGTGAGTGGTATAAAGTGTTCTCTTTTACAGATCACTCACATGTCATCTCTGTCCATGTGGAATCAAGCCTCAGCATGGCTTAATAGTATATATGTATATGTGTGGGTATGTAGCCATTAACCTCCTGTGGGTTGGTGGTTCTTCCTAGTGTCTCTCAGTGTTTTTTACTTCACCAAATATACTGACCAGCATGCATAGTTTATCACATACTGTAAAATGACCTGAAACCTCCAAAAAAAAACAAGGAAAGAACTTCTAAATTTATTGTCACAGTACAATACATGTAAAAACCTAGCTTAGTATCCCATATAATTGATTATGGCCTATTACTTTCAATTTACCATTTACAGTTTAGTCATTGAATGCATAATTCTACCATAACTTTTTGTTCAAGTATTTAGGGACCTGCATCAGAGTGCAAGAGCTGTAATTACCTAGTTTGTTGGTCCAGATGTTCAACTTTTTCACATAATTGGATGACATTTGGAAGGTGAATTGCCTATCACTGATATATGACATTTAAAGCTTCTTCTCTATCCAGGTCCTGTTTTGAAGGAACTGTTGATCATTTTCCATCACAGCTGATCCTTGTAGCAAGGATAGCTGAGAAACCATTCAATATATTATGATGGAGATGGATATGTACATTATCTTGTGGACCTAGATGAGTATTTAATGGGTGTTGTCTCTTCAACTCAATTTTGGAGAGAGATATGGTCCTTGACAATCAACTACATATCTTCGCTAGGGATATTGCTTGTTATAGGCACAGTTCAAGAACCATTCAATACATTCTGATGCAATTTGGTATCAATGTTGTCTCATAGACCTAAATGGCATAGTCTAAAATGTACCTTTATGTATTTTATCTTGTCCAAGTCAATTTTTTTTTATACAGTTATAGCCATGACAGACCTCATATCTTGACATGGGATGTTCTTGAAACTGGAATAGCTCAAAAACCATTAAACACATTATGATGCAATGTGCTTTCAACATTGTCTCCTTAAACAAGATGAGCTTTTTACTGGCTTTCATCTCATCCATTTTGGATAGAGCTATGAATCTTGCCAGTAACATAACATTTTCACATGAAATGCACATTTTCACATGAAATGCAGTTTGTAACTGGCATAGCTAAAAAAGCATTAAGCAGATCTGTTCTAATATCATTTGATATGAACATTATCTTATATACTTGCAAGTACTGGTTTAGAGTATGTTTTGTCAGCTACTTGTTGGATAGAGTTAAAACTCCAGAATCTTTCAAGATGTTATAATGCAATTTGGTGTTCTCTTATCTTTGCAGTTTTTGACAGAGTTGTGCCTCTTGTCAAGCAATATTTTGTATTCACATGTAAACATGGAATTTCTGCTTGCATTCATATATGTTAGAATGGTTTGAAAGATCATCTTTTGACTGATAGGTGTACATTAAGTATGTGCATATGCCTGTTGGTAAAATAGATATTTGTTCCAGTGTTGTTAAAGCTTTGAAATGAAATTATTTAGTGCCAGTTATTATGGCCAGTTACCAAGAAATGTCAGTATATTTATTTCATGCAAGATTTGCTGTAGTTATATGAGGAAAATTAAGCTGTCTTTTATAATGAGAACAGTATAAGGGAAAAGTGGCTTAACTTTTTTTCCAATCTAGCTTTTCAAATCATCTTGGTGTATGTGATAATTTACCTAAAGTAAACGTAACCTAGCTGGAGAAAGTCATAGGCTACAGTTAGATGTGCTTGTCTCTAGTAACAATATGATCCTTTATCTTCCTGTATCATCCAAGTTATTGAGACTAATTTCTCAGTTCTTAATATTTTTTTGCATCAAAATTATCATCACTCTGGCCTGAATTGATAGTTTAACTATTTGTTTCAACCCCCAGCCATTTCTGACTTTGCACAGGAAAGTCTGTTCCACTTGTACATAAATTTTAAAATTGTAAAGAATTCTTGCTTGATATTTGTTATGCTTCTTATAATTTGAGCTGACTCCAAACAGTATTATTAATCTAGATTTACTATTTATTCTCTACTATATATAGTTTGGATTACATTTTTGGGACCTTGTGATTTGTTTGCCACAAAAACTGGCCTGTGTTATTTAACTTTGTGCAGTTACTTGAGCCAAGACAAGGTAGTAGTCCAATTACTTGTTATAGATAAAAGATAATAAAGTGCTAAATAATTTTAAATGTAAGAGGTGAAAACCATCAGCTTAAAACAATTTGATTGCTGGAAATAGGTTTTTTCTCAGATAGGGCCCCAAGTGGTCTAAGGCACATGCTCAGTGGCATCTCACCTCTATCCATGTGGGTTTTAGTCTCCACTTAGCTGACATTGTTATGTGAGAAAGCTTCCCAGTAGCTTCTCATGGGTCAGCATACATGCCAACCATTATGTTTTTTTTCTCCACTAAATTATGTCTTACGCGTAAATGTATTTGGATTATGCTTTTTCTGTATATCCCCCTCTCAAAAAAATTAATTTGTTTTCTCATTTTTATTAACATCCCACTAATTGCACAGAACATATTCTAGAAAAGACGGCTTCTGTGTAACTATGACATAAAAAGTACACTTGTCTGTAGACTAGCAGTGACTTTCCAAAGTGTTATGTTCTATTTATAGCAGCTGTCTATCTTGGGATAGAACTGACTGGTTTTCTAATTTTTAATCATTGCTCCCATATTCTTCGTTTAAAAAAATATGAGCTACAGAACTATTCTGTAGGAATTTGGCAGTAAAAGTCGTCCTGTTTATTCTAGATGATGCGTATGTTTCAGCAAAGATAGCAGTGACTTTCCAAAGTGTTATGTTCTATTTATAGCATCTGCCTTGTTTCCAAGAAGATGTCTGTTTCTATTTATAGCAGCTGTCTATCTTGGGATAGAACTGACTGGTTTTCTAATTTTTAATCATAGCTCCCATATTCTTCGTTTAAAAAAATATGAGCTACAGAACTATTCTGTAGGAATTTGGCAGTAAAAGTCGTCCTGTTTATTCTAGATGATGCGTATGTTTCAGCAAAGATGTTTCTCAAATGAATTCACCAATTGGATTAAAAAGAAAAAAAATGGAAATAAACAACTTATAGATGAATCCATGAATAACACAATACAGTGCCATTCTAGGGTAGTTTAATGCAAATTGCAGGCTGTGTGGCAAGGATTTTAATTTTGGTCATAGTGTAAAACAAAGTCGTTTTGAATTAGCTAACTCCAATACTAAGGTCACTTCTTTTTTTACAGCAGAACTAAATTGTGGAAACGTATTTTATAAATGCAGTGGCATTATTTACAAAGCTTTAAATAGAACACTAGCTACAACTAGTGGTAGAATACAACTTTGGTCCTTTGTTCAAACGGATGCTTCCTGATGCCAAAATTGTGGAAAATACACACGTGTTTTGTTCATATGTGCATTGAATTTGTTGTTTTGTACGTAGATTAGATTACGCTTTGTTCTGCTCAGATTACTCTTTTTATCCACTTGGATTATGAGTTTTCCTCACCAGGGGTTGGCATGTATGGGTCTGTTTTTCCCAAGGTTTTTCCAGGTTCTTCCTCCACCAAATAAATTGGCTGCCATATATGGCCTATCTTGTGCTGAAATGTGACATTAAACCCATAAAAACCAAACATTATATTCTTGGATGTGTTTTCTCAGAATTGTCATATGAACTACTTATGATTGGAATTGAGACCACACTTGTGTTTGTTTCCTTCCTCTGATTTCATTGAGTAAGATCATTATTCTCTTCATTACCAAAAGTATGTTCTTTCAACGGACATAGGACCTTTTTGTGGAATTTTTACATGGTATCTGCTCATATCATGTTACCTCATCCAGATAGCAAACTTTCCTTGTAAACCTAATGGATAGGCATGTTAAACTTGAAGAATTGAGGATATTAATAAAATAACATTTTTTTTTAAAAAAGACCATTTGCAGCATTACTCATACAATTTCATTCAAATTTACTCAATGCTATTCATTTGGTTTGTCTGTGTAGTTTACCAGAACCTTTAGGCCTTGGAGAAAAATAACTAAATTGTGGAAACATATACATGAAACACAGTGAAATTTTAATTATCCACATTTTAAAAGAAGATGTGGCTTTTGCCTATATGATGTTCCAGATATATGATAATGATGGGTCAAAAAACACTCAACTGATCTGGAAGAGTGAAAATGGAGATATATGGTTTATGGATAATCAACTTTTTACTGAATTATTGTTATGAATTTGACCATCTTCATTGTTATTATCATTATTATTGTTATTAATAATTTGTCTGTTTTATTTCTCTATAACCAGCACATTAATGGCTACATTATTTTTTTTAGAACTACAGTGATGAAAAACTTGAAATATAAAACAAGGTTTCTTTAAAATAAATACTGGTCATCCAATGTTCTTTTATCGAAAGCCCATTTTCAAAAGTATATAATTAAGTTCAGAATAGTTGGGGGGGTGTTCAGCATTATCAGCCAGATGCCTTGTGTAATGCATGATACATCCAATTCTCATCAATTTAGTGGTGATGCCACCTTGTCATTGGAAAATTGTCCACATTGCATGAAAAGATTTAATGGGAAAAAAGTAAACTGTAATCTTGTGCCAGAATTTTAATGTAGATCACCAGATATTTTTTTTTACACCTGTTTGACTTAAGCTGGCCATAAAGCCAAGTGAGCTTATGGTGTGATTCAGCATCTATTGCAAGTCATGCATCCATCAACAATTACTACTTGAAACTTTTTAAAACTCCACAAAACCAATTTTGACCAAATTTGGTTCAACATCCTGACATAAACGGCTTTCAGGTTTTATAAATGATGTCAGTCTGCCATCAAATATGCCAGCCATTACTAAAACAAAATAAGGGATGAACTGAGGCTGAGTGGTTAGCATGCCAAAGTTGTGACAAAAAGGATGCATGGTCAAATCATATCAAACCAAACATGGATCAGCTACCACAGTATGTCCTTGGGCAGACAAGTAAAACTCCAGTATTACTTGTGCTGTAATGCAGACAAGTATAACTCCAGTATTACTTGTGCTGTAATGCAGACAAGTAAAACTCCAGTATTACTTGTGCTGTAATGCAGACAAGTAAAACTCCAGTATTACTTGTGCTGTAATGCAGACAAGTATAACTCCAGTATTACTTGGGCTGTAATGCAGACAAGTATAACTCCAGTATTACTTGGGCTGTAATGCATCTTACCAAACCAAACAAACTAAAATTAAACCATTTGATGAATCTGCTCAACAGAATTTGATCAAATTTGAAAGATAGCATCAGTGTTGTTTTTTTTTTTTTCATTTTATGCAGAGGTTGTCAGTGTGTCATCAAATATTAAAATTTAAACAAATTGGAACCATATTTAACAAAAAGCATCCTGGCATAAATTTGTACTGTGAGGCTGATCTGCTATAAACTGTAGTCACCATTGCTAAAAACAACCTGTTAACCAAGTTTCAAAATCAGCTCAACAGAATTTAACCAAATTTTACATATCATCCTGGCTTGGAGGGCTTTAAAGTTGGTATAACTGATTCAGATCCACCATTAATAAATGGTAACTATTATCAGTTATAAAAAAACAAACTTGAAACAACCTTTTCTCCAAAGTCAAAGTATAGACTGTAGCCAAACTTGACAAATCATCTTGTAATGAAGATATTCAGGCCAATACAAATTATGTCAGTCATCAGTTATATAGCTGCTGTAGCTAAGAAATTCTCAAACTTTTGTGGTTTATTTTCTCGAACTACCAAAAAGAATTTGACCAATCATGATAGCAAGTATCCTGGCATAAAGACTGTCAAGAACAGCTTTTTAATTCAATAAATATGGTATTTTTCACAACTGTATTCAAAAGTCTCATTTTTTCAAGATTTTTAATTTAATGTTGCATTACTATTTATTTTGCTTTTACCTATGTACTGTACTCAAAGTTGTACAAGGTGCATTCAAAAGTATGCACCTCAAACCCAGATCAGATCTACCATCAGATCAGAATTTATGCTGTACTCCGATGTGCCTGCCCATCTTGATTTATACTTTTCACCATTGACTTTATTTTCTAATTGAGCAAATATGGGGTAAATAATATATTTCCATGAAATTATTTTGAAATCTTCACTTTTCATTTCAAGTCAGTTGTGTGTAGATAGAGTTTTGTCTAGTTTATATGGATGCTTTCTGGATACATGATATTAAGACTATGAACCCAATAGTTAGTTGACTCATATTCTTACCTTTATCCTAGCAATTTATTTGACACTCAGCTAGCTAGCTATGTAAATGCTTAATCCTTTCACTTCTCCCTGTTTCTTTTATTGCTTCTTGTTTTATGTTTATATTAAGGCATACAAAATGTAATCACATTTTGTAATTAATTACTAGATGAACATTTTCTTACTACTTCAGCTGTTAAGTTTACAGACTTGGTTGTTTGCCTTGTCTATTTTAGATTTTATCCCCACATTTAATGTACAATTTGGCAATGTACAATTTGGCATCTGTGAATTTGTTTTTAACCATCTGTCCTCCTCCTTTTCGGACAATCACTTTACAGTGCTCTAGAATGTTAAGACATTCAGCTTTTACTTGTAAGAGATGTATTCAAAAAGAAAAACAGACTTGGAGCCAGAAAAGAACAGATTAGTCTGCATCCGTTTCATTGTATACGAAATTATGCACAGTTAAATTAAAAGGATTTTACATAGTGTTTGTTACATAGTGTTGATCATACATGTACAGAGCAAGTAAAATAAAATACACATTTTTTGTAGCCTTGGCATTTAAAAGACTATAATAATAGGTTGGGGTTTTTTAAACATTGAAAGCTTGTCAATTTTTTTATTGATGAAAAGTATACTGATTTTTATTTCAATAGGTTGATACTGATTGTATTAGTATGGTTATTTGACATTCCTAGTACCAAACTTTTATTTGCAGAGTCATGTTATGATTTTGCTTCTTTGCCATATTTGATGCTGTCACACAATATTTAATCAAAGAAATATAGTATTAAAAACATTGACATTTCAAACAAACACACTGCGTATCATATTTTATACTTAATGTATCATATTGTTTCACTGAAAGTATTAAGGAAGAAAAAAATGCTGACACAACCAGGTCTCATATTCATCAAGATTTAGGCTTATTAAATCTGAATTAAAGTTTGATCAAATCAAATTCAGTCTTAATATGTAACCAGAATTTTAAGTTTGTGTAAACAAACAAAATACAAAATTAAGCAAAAGTTGTGATTGTTCAGATTATAAATGCAGAAATTGTTTTAATTCTCTGTTGCCATATCCAGTCCACATCATTTGTTTTTCATCATTAAAGGTTCTAATTCATTCAAGATTTATAACAAGGTTAAGATTTTTTGTGAAAGGGCCTGGAATCTCCTTTCACAATTTGTTGTAATGAGGCTACGTTCATTTTTTATTTTAAAAAAATTTGATTTTGTCCAGAACACATTGTATTGTTATGTGCTAGAAGCTTCATTGGACTTTTGTGTAACCAGATTATATAATAATGATAGCTAAATTTACACAAACTGGCCAGAATTTAGGACTCAGAGTATGAAAACAGTTTGTGTCTTCAAATTTTGTTGACGTTTCAGTCTTGTTAAGAAAAGTAACACTTTTATATGTATGTTACTTTGTAATGTTTGTTCACTGCATTTTAGAAATTGATGTCTATAAGCAATTAAGGATTCCCACTATGACTTTCAAAATTGTTTAGTGTTTTGTTGTGTGTTTACACTATGCAAGATGACCCTGATGGGGTAAATACATATTTTAAAAGTTATTGGGTAGGGTTGTTTTGATTTGTTTCCTTTTTTTAAATGTTGGTGAGATTTTTTTTTGGTCAGATCTTTTTTAAAAATTAAATTTTAAAGAAAACTTTTGGAGCTATTTTAACATGGAACTTGGTCCATTGTATAAAGAACTGTATTTACTCACTTATAAATTGAGTCCACATACAAGCTGTAGACCCGGCTAAGCTGGCTAGGAATGATCAATAGAACTACATAAACCCTGCTCTACTAATGCATTATGTGAAAACGACTCCAGTCTATGTTGTTTGTAGTTGGACCCAGCTTAAAATTACAGATACAAATTTGGCAACTGTATAAAACCTTTCTGAAATATTTTGCTTAATAATACTGCCCTAAAAATGTAACATCTTGAGGAAAAAAGACAATCGCCCAAGAATAACAAGGATTACTACAAGTTGTATATTTGTTCTATGTTCTATGATATGTTGTTCCTTTTTACCAGCACCACGACAGGAAATACTACAGATAGTCTATTTGTTCTGAGTTGTTTAATTATATGTCCCTAGTCCGTCCTACCAGTATCACAGGAGAAGATAAAACCTGCCATGTTCATCTGATGCAGATGGAAGAAGATATTAAAGTGTTCATCAAAATGCATGTCTTTCATATTTGTTATTTTACTTTTCTGTTTTCAGATTTTCTATTTTATATATTCTATTTTCAGAATAAATCAATTTACATGATTTTTTTATTTTCAGCAATTTTATGGTGGCTCGTATTGCCTTACACAACCGTTTTACAATATATTTTCAATAAAAACTATTTCTAGAATTCAAATTTTCCATTGTATTTTGTTTTCACCATTGTTTATTTAGAGTTATTCAATACACTTTGTCAATAGTTTTGTTAGTGTGACTTTTGTGATGATCTTTCTCCTTTTCTATCTTTCTAAATTGTACTGACCAGTCCTTGTCAAATGTGTGTGTGCGCGCGCGCGCATTTCTGCGCACCTAAGCTGAGGTTTCCGTCTCCAATATTGAAGCAAAACGCATACCGAATTCGACCGATTGACGAAAATAAGATACTGCAAAGCTTACAATTTGAAAAGAGGCAATTGTCACCAGAATATTCTGTTCAAAATAGTATTAATTTTGGACACAACGGATACCACCACCTGTGTTTTCATGACTCGCGATATGTCGCCCTATTCTGCGCACGACTTTGAAAAGATGCAATGTTTATATCCATCCGGCTGTAGAAAATGAAATACATAACTTTGGACTGTTTCTGTCAGCAGTTCAATGGAGTAATTAGGTCAGGTTTATAACTAGTTTTACTAAAATAATAAAATAAACGGTCATACATATAACTATATTGTTATAAAGGAAATATAATGTAACAATTAAAAAATGTATATAATTTTATATAGAGTATTGATATTAAGGTCATTAGGATATAAAGTATCTAATTTATGAATCCAATAAGTTCAAAATCGTTTCTTTCAAAACATTTCTGCCTGAAGAAGCATGTACTTAAATGCGAAACTAGTTGCACAGAATTATCGGCGTTTGTTTTTTATCACAATTTTAACCAGTTTTGCAAACTTTAACGTAACATTTGCAATAAATGGCATGATATATTAGGCAAACTAAACCGATCTTGTAAACAAATTAGTAAAGTTCAACATTTTTTTTTTAAAGCTATTTTGTGGAAGAGAAACAACAATGAATAGGATATGTTTACAACGCTTGTTTAAGGAGGGGGGATTGGCAAAAGAATTTTAAAACAGACTATACCCCGGGGAATTTCATGAATCCCGTTCTCGCTGCGAGTTGACGCGTTGTGTAGCAGTCGATTTTGTACGTTTGGAGCTAGTTTTTGCAAAATTAGAAACTTGGATTAAGATGCTGAATTTTTTAAAGTATACATTTCCATCTTTTAAAATAATGTATTTATTTGTATGATTCTAAAAGATACATAGTAAACGGGCTTTTATGGGTTACAGGTTCAAGAAGCTCATGGAGTGAGTTTTCATGTTGACGTTCAGAATTCACAGTTTCATATGCATTTTGAGTCGAAATGTGGTATATTTAATACACTTTATGAATATCAATTTTCTTTATTAAAGTAGATCATTCTCTCATGATACAAAATGCATTTGTGACCCAAAATAAGACGAACTCGAATGTTTACAGAAATGACGTATCGTTGGGCAGAATTACTCGATGCGCAGAATTAGCCGACATGGTGGTATAGGCCTATATACAAATATTGCTCTCTACCAATGGCATCGCTTGAGCCGTTAGTACAGTACTATGAAAAATATCTAGATCTGATGAACTCTTGTAAAGATGAAGTAATGTTGGTGTAGCTTAATAGGAAAATCTGGCTTTCAAACATGTAATCACTATTTTAATCCTTCAGTTTTAAGCAGCTGTGTAAAGTTATCAAAGTTCTGGCTCATCGGATAAAGGGATAAGTCAGACATTGATTATCACATGGACATTGACTCTCCACAAGTGCTCTAAAATGAACTGAATTTAGCCCTTTTCTCTTCCATTGATGTTGCAGAGGCACAATTCTCTGGTGATAATAGTTGGCCGATAAAGTTTTATTACTAAAAGCCAAGTGAACATGTGTAATGTTTCAACACTCAATACATCGTCGGCCAGTGCGTTGACATTTTTTTAAAAGTTACTTTTGAGGCTTCATTTTGTATGAGATTTTGATAAGACCTGATGAGCTTGATTAATAAGCAGCTTCGGTGCTTTTTAATAAGGTTACAACCACCTGGTTGACTTTGCTTATCTACACTCTAGAGGCTATATTTCCGCGCGCGCGCGCGTGTGTGTGTGTGTGTGTGTGTGTGTGTGATTTGAATTTTTATCGTAGCTTTAACTTTCTCTTTTAGTCATAATAGATACGATGTCTGCAGTGTGGAAGTTTATAGTGATGTCTAGCACTGAGGCATCATGCTGTAGACATGTAGCATGCATGATATCCCACCCAGTCACATTATCCTGACACCAGGCCGACAAGTCCTAACACTAACCTCTTAATGCTGATAACGTAGGGAGGTAGCTGCTAGGACCATTTTTATAAGTCTTTAGTTATGGCTCGGCCAGGCTATATTTCTAATCAGGTTAAACTCAGATCATGTTTGTTACGTTTAAATTGGCAAGATCTACGACAAGGTCAGTTTTGAGTGATATTCATGCACAATTATCAGGTGACCTTGCGTTTGATTGAGCATATATATAGACACAATCTAAAAAAAATTCAGAACAGATGTCGATCAGAATTTTTATACAAGCTTGTATCGTCAAGATCTCAAATGAGTTTGATTATACGAGGCCATGTCTATGAACAGATTTTCATCAGACTTGCTACTGCAGTCACCCTCAGATATTCAATATGGCCACCACAGCAACTAATTTTAAAATTTTATCACTCAAAAATACCATACATGATTTCAACACTAAGCAGTTAAAAAGAAGAAATGGTCTTGTCTTGGATTCCTATAATTCTTTTTGGACAGTAGAGCAACAGTCGGTTCCTGGGACTCTTGTTCTCATTTCCAAACTGATTCAGATAATGCACCGTGCAACACAGCATCAAATCAATATATAATGTTTCAAAACTTTAGAAAAATAACCAACAAACACAACATAAAAAATCAAATAAATCGTCATTTTGTCATTTCTTTGCTTTTTTACAGTTTGCTTTCATTTTCCAAGTGCTTTAGATATGTGAGTAATGATTGCGGATATTATTTAAAGAAATGGGGAAAGATGTTAATTGGTTGTCAATGGGGGAGGGGGTAGGAGAATGGTCCGTCTTTGTTCTCATTGATCTGGAATACATAATGTTTTCTGTATTTTCTCAGCTGAATGGCAGCCACTAGCTGCAGTTGTAAAAGGTTTCTAACCCATTTGAAAGTGGCATTTGACATTTCAAAAAATGACCATTTTGATGCAATGCTAAAATCCCTATCAACAATGTGTCAGACAACAAAAGCAGTGGTAACTACAATACGAGGCTTCAAGGTGTAACCATTGGGACCTTAAGAAAAACTAAGTCATACAAATATATGTTTGAAGGAACTAGTTCTGTGTGATGAATCATTTTCATGTCTAAACAGAGTTGTTATGGAACTTTGAAGAAAAAATAAACGACTATTAGATTGCCCTTTAACCATATTTTATAATAAACTAAATCAAACTAGTGTAAATTGAGGATTTATTACGATTTAACTGGGTCTTATCACATGTGGCCGGATATCGATTGTATTGTAATAAAACTTGATTTTGAGTACTTTGTAAAAAGTAATATAGATTAGAACTATACTTTTTCCGTTGCGCCATGTTCTTTTACGCTGAATTAAAACTCACATCCAGTACCAATGCTCAGTGTCTGATAAATGATAGAACCATGAAAGAGAGACATGTTTTCTCCAAACAGAAATAAGAAAGTCCTAATTTGAAATAACTTTTGGCAATTTGCTAAATATGTCTTCAACGGTAAAAATTTTAAAGCTATTATCAGTGCCATGCTATCTGTATATAGATACGAATGCTGGTGTGTTCTTTACGTCCTCCGTCTTCAAAGATCACCATGCCATTAATAATTGTTTTTGTGTGCACGCCAGTGGCTAACTAGGCCAGTTTGTGTTCTGAACCGTCTACGGCTCACTGGACATGAAATGCTGCTTGAGATTGTGCGATCGATTGAGGACTTGCTGCAGTTCCGAAATTTGTGCTGCTCGTTTCTGCACTGTCTCTGAAATACTGCTTAACTTATAGTCTGTGGCTCCAGCATGGATGAGAATCCGCCAGGTTGAGAAATCATGTGCAAGCTCTTCTCACGACTCAGGGTTTATGTTGAAATGTTTAAGGAATACTTGAGGGTGTCGTTGAAGCATTTCTTTTGACCTAATCTCTCTCTCTCTCTCTCTCTCTCTCTCTCTCTCTCTCTCTCTCTCTCTCTCTCTCTCTCTCTCTCTCTCTCTCTCTCTCTCTCTCTCTCTCTCTCTCTCTCGATTACTTGAGGGTGTCGTTGAAGCATTTTTTTTACCTAATCTCTCTCTCTCTCTCTCTCTCTCTCTCTCTCTCTCTCTCTCTCTCTCTCTCTCTCTCTCTCATACTACTGTCTCTTACCTGCTTCTGTTTTTTAGAGTATGCACAATGCAGATATTTTATGTTTGATAAGTATAAATAAAAGATGTGCATTAAAGCAGATACATACAAATTGCGTTTTGGAAATGTTGCACCTACATGCATTGTGTTACGGCAGCACATTTATGACAGCAATGTCCTCTTCTGCAGCCCTTTCCTGGAAACATTAGCAGATAGTTCATTTGTATAACTGTTATTAAAAGTACATATACAATTTCTATATTTTATCCTCATAAGACACGCACCAACAAAATTCATGACTGAAAACTTAATGTTTTAAACAAAACTGTTTGAAATATTTCGAAAATAGAATGGGAAACAACACTGGAACACGTCAAAGCTGACTTCAGAAAAACTTACTGTTGCAAAAAGAAGCAACAACAAAACAGAACAAAAATGTCGCATCGCATCAAGACCATCGGAACGTAAGTATTAGGATTGCTCAATGCATTATGCTTTACCAATTATCGCCTTGAATCTGATTTAATGGGGTCTTTTTATAATAAATGAATAATCCCTTAACAACTGGTTTTAAAAAAACACAAGACAATAATGTTATATAATTCAATGGTATAGTTCGCCGTTTCATGTTTTTTCCCACCCCGTAGTTAAATGTTCGCGTTAACTCGGAAGCAGCATTTCTACCCCGGCCATGAAAATCGCGCTTGCGTATGTTTCCGCATGAAAAAGGACTCTATAATCTCAAGGGGAAAAATTGGTTGTTAGTAGTTCCTCCACCCCCACATCCATCCCGACTCATGAAACATTTGAACGTATCAGTTTTCTATTGCAAATATACGGATCTGCTTTCGTGCACTATTCTTTGTTAAGACCTTTTTAACACTATTTCTCTAGAATTTATTATTTAAAAGAAATAATTAAAAATATTACCTTGAAACTTAAAAACGTAAGAGTAAAACAGGACGCCAAGTAAAAACCACTTGATACGCAGAGTAAACCATCTAGCATGATGTCCCACCCATTCATATTATCCTGTCACCAGGCCGACCAGTCCTAACACTAACCTCTTAATGCTGAATGCCAAACAAGGCAGATGCAAGTACCATATTTATAAGTCTTTGGTACGGCCTGGATGTTTGATTTGTTGTTTTTTTTTACAGATCGTCGAAATCAAGGCTAAATAGACGTGACCTGGATGTTTTATACAGATCGTCGAAATCAAGGCTAAACAGACGTGACCTGGATGTTTTATACAGAGCGTTGAAATCAAGGCTAAATAGACGTGACCTGGATGTTTTATACCGAGCATCGGAATTAAAACTAATTAGACGTGGTCTGGATATTTGACACAATGTCGAAATCATGGCTAAGTAGATGTGGCCTGGATTTTCTTTACAGATCGTCAAAATTAATGCTTAATGGACGTGTCAAGGATGTTTTATAAAGAGCATCGAAATTAATACTAAATAGACGTGGCCTGGATGGGTTTTTTTTGTTTTTGTTTTTTTTTTTTGTTTTTTTTTTTACAGATCGTCGAAATGAAGACTAAATAGAAGTGACCCTGGATATTTTATACAGAGCATTGAAATTAATGCTAAATATACTTGGCTGGATGTTATGTGATCAATGCAGTTGTTTCATTTACAATAATTGCAGGGATTATTTATCTGGGATATAACTACCATATACTAACATATTGCAAAGTAGATAAAAAATCACGTTGAAAAGAAACAAATAAAGATGTCTTTTTTCTTCTTTTTTTAAAACTATAATAATGGCAATTTTAAAAGTCTCGACATTTATACTGAACTCTTGAATTTATCTTTTCATGGTATTTTATCGTTGTTTAACCTATTATCACTGGTTGTCACGTATCTCGGGTTTTACCAGCGAATGCAACTTTTTCTCCTCTTTAACATCAGAAAAGTAAATTGAATATATAATCGGTACGAAGGTCTCTTTCATCAGTATATTAACCTGATGTTGTGAAGATTAAACAACTTCGGTATATATCTTTCTGGAGAACACAAAGAAAAACATAGTTTCTGATTTTATTCATTGCTTACAAATGCAAACTCTTGCTAAACGGACTATCCAAAAAGTTTCAATATTATTTATCATTTGAGTTAGGTACTGTTTATAAATTGTTTTATGTATTTTGTTATGTTCTCTATTCCCATCAATTCATTGTCATAAACTCTGTGCTCTCTGTTGCGTTTGCTTCGACTAATGTAATCAGTTTATACAAAGTTTTGGAGTAAGAGCCATTTTTGTATAAACTCAGAAATGTTTTGATCTTCGTCATATATGAAGCATGTCTTGGTGTCCATTTATTTTATACAAATTTGGTTTTTAATTAAATTGTGCAACCAAAATTGTATATCTTTCAGCTGTCAAACTGATCGTAAGACAAAAAAAAATGTGTATGCAAGCAGAGTCGTTTTAAGAAGTTTTTGGGGGACTAGGCACAAACTCTAACCTTAAAAGTAACCAGAATTGCGCCTCAATCTCTCAGTCTGATATGGAGTATTGCATTGCATTTTCATGTGCATGTGTGTCATTTTCTTAAATTTATTAATATAGTTCTAAGCTGCTAACATAACCGGTCACCGAAATTGTTTTTTTGGGCCGCCGCGGTTCCCCCTGCTGCGCGGGGCTTCAGGCACGTGCCTCGCGTTCCTATGCCTTAAAACGGCACTGTATGCAAGGAATATTTGAAATATTACTTTGAATAAGTTAAACCTAACCTTTAAAATTTCCGTGAGCTAATTGTGGTTTAACTTGCCGGAAACAGTCGAGCTGAACATAAAAATTAATTTGAAACGTTTACATGAATTTAATAAGGCCACGTGAATCAGGTTAAAACAAGGGGAAAAACTCTGAAAGAAAAAGTCTTTAAAACATACTGACACAAAATGTATTACTGGATTGATTGTCATACAGTTTTTAATTTAAGATTGATGTATTCACATCTATTGTCTTTGTTTTAACTGCTATACCTGATATGCCATCTCAGAAAGAAGGAGCTTAGTTAACTGAAGAAGCGAATCCATTTCTAGAAACAATGCAAGAGTGGTGAAGAAAATCATTTAATTTCAAAATAATTCATGGAAAGCGAAGAAAATAACTTAATTGATGCTAGGCCATGAATTGACGGATTTTCTGAGAGAAATAATATCAATATTTCACTGGAGTGAAAAACATCATTTATTTTCACTGGCCGTCAATAGACATGAATAACATTACAACCATAAAATTCGAGTGGTCAATATGGTTGTCTCTCATTAATGACAACCTGAGTTCAAATCCAATAAGGATCGAATTACTTTTGTCCTTAATGTGCTTATTTGGGAAGTCGAATTATAATTCTGTTTATATTTTCTGTGCGAAGAATCACAAAACACTGTAAAACATAAACGGTAAACTGTTGTTATCGCGCAGAATCCACTAAGAAATCTTCTATTTTAATATATTATGTAGTACGTCTTGCAAGCAAATATATTTGAGCATGAACTAAAAAGAACATTTGTTTCCTTCTAATGAATAACGGATATAATTGGTCTCGTGTATGACAATACTGAAAGTTTCACCCAGTTGATGAAATGTATCCGTCATTCACTCGTTTCAAGCAAATATCCTCAATAAAATTAGCACGGTTTACGATGCATTATTTAAAACAGCTACACTGCTCCTGGAGAGGGTCTTTAAGACTGCATCTACCAGTAATATGGACAGAGAAGTGGGTGTAAACTGTATAACTGCTATTTCTTTCAGTCATTTTACGATTGATTGCTAACATAACGAAACTACACGACATAACAATTAAGAAAAATAAAATACATGATACAAAGTAAAATGTTATTGAGTGTTTTAGAACTTAACTATAATTACATTTTACAGTTTAAAAACAATCCAGAGAAAACGAGAAAGTACGCAGAAAGTTTAGCAGTCAATCAAAAGTGCATTTTAGTTTGATATAAATTCTGACTATCAAACTGTCCGTTTCTATCCTTAAAATGGGAGAGAACATACCACGCTCACTACTATTTAATATGGCTTCACATTTGTATCCAGTGTTACCAGTCAACAGTGTCACTCATTAAAGGTCGACGAAAATGAAATTATTAAGAATGATTTATCTAGAGATAGAGCATTACCTATATGTCATATAGAATACAAAACGGCATCACAAGTTGATGCTGCTTTCTTTACTGTTTTTTTTTAAATAACTGAATAGAGGTTACTATGGTGACTTCATCAGGTGAAATGGTTGTTGCAACTACTAGTTTGAGAGACGTGGGAATAGGTATATGATTTTATAATCACTCTAATTTTGAGCACATTTTGTGCCACTTTACTAGGGTTTGTTGATGATGCTTCAAAGAAAAGATAGCATAATGATTAGAACATACGTTATAAGTAAAACATGCATTTATTTCTTGCGAATTCCATCATTTTTGCTTAAACCTTTTTGAATGATGATATACTAGGGACTAATTACGTTTAGAAGGGTTATGCTTCAAAATTACCTGTTGGAAAATGAGACTTTTCCTTCATCTGCTGACAAGATCAATCTTCATTTGTTATGCATTTTTATCAGCATGTAACCATTGGCGTAATTAAGCAAATTTTGAATATTTATTATATCTATGTTTATTTACTATCATGCCATAACTATAAATCATTTTAATGGTGTAGTTTAGACACCATTTATTGCTATAGTTGATTACATTTCTTTGACAGTCATTTTCCTTTTTATTATTTTGCCTCAGAGCCTTTATGGTTATTTCTTAAAATTCATATTAAGTTTTTGACCGACATACTTCATATAGCTACTTTGTCATAAGCTCTTCGTGACAATCTGGCCCCAGCACGTCTGACGAATCCCTCGACTTTTATTTGTTTTTCTTTTAATTAAAAGGGTTTTGTTATTAAGTTGTAAAATTAAAAACGTGATTTAGCATAATTTCCACAATCTTTACATCTATCAAATATATTGATATTGGCTCAAACATCACAAGCAAGATAATCCTAAATGGAGACAAAAATGAGAAATTTTGCGAAACAAATGTGATTTTCCCAATTCTTTTCCATATATTACAAGAAATTTATGCTAATGTATTTTCAGGGGTGTGTGTGTGTGTGTGTGTGTGTGTGTGTGTGTTATTTCGGCATCTTTTTAAGTGTGTTATCATTTTTTTAGTGTACTTTTCACTCTTCAATTAATTGCAAATTTGCATCTTTTCCTACATAAATCACCAGATTATGTACCTATTAATTATTCAATGTAATATCCTCGTCAGCATAAGGTCCAAAATAGCTACTTTAGCGAGAGAAATAGGTCACTGCAACCTAATTTATTTTGTTTGGGTCCTAAAAGTAAGTGGCAAAGATGAATGCATTCATCAAATATCATGTTCTTAGAGTAAATAATAAAAAGAAAGACATTTGAAAAGTACTAGTTCGAGTTTCCTCTGACCTTTCAGACTCCGTCCTTGATATCTGTTTTGCTGGGATTACCGCGTTTTCTCTGACCGTTCCTACCCTGATGATGATATCTGGATGGTTTTGCTATCATGTCTGAGCATTCTTTTACCTTTCCCATCCCGTTTTCTTTTATATATTGGCTGTTATGCTAGCATAACCGAGTTTTCGCTGACTTTAATTTCCCATCCCGTTGTTCGTATCTCGACTGATGCTAGGATTTATATAACAGAATTTTTAAAATTTATGCCGACATATAAAATTGCTGTTTTGCTAACCATATAATGAAATGATTTTGTTTTGACACGCAGTAAATTTCATCCCAATAGATGAAAGCAAAAGGAATACTCGTGCTTTCAGATTCCATTTCACTTCACGATCCACTAATATTCGTGCTTTCAAATCCTACTTGACTTCACTTTCCATGAGATATCCCATTTGATTAAAAGTTTCCATGAGAAACCTTACTTTTAAATCAAATTTGACTACAAGTTTCCATGTGATGTTTGTGCTTTCAAATCCCATTTGACTACAAGTTTCCATGTTATGTTTGTGATTTCAAATCCCATCTAACCGTTTCTATGTGTTATGTTTGTGATTTTAAATCCCATCTGGCTACAAGTTTCCATGTGTGATGTTTGTACTTTCAAATGTCATTCGACTATATATTCCAACATATTACGTGAATGCATTCTGATGTTATTTAGAATCATTGTTTTTCTCAAATAAAGGAATCTGATTAAATAATAGCTATAAAGTACATGCTAAAAAAGCAGCTTTAGTATTAAAATTTAGCATTTAGCTTTACAATACCCTCAAGATATTCAGTGTAGCAACATTGAATATTAATGCTTTACTGCCGGTATTGTTGCTAATTTCATAGATTTGTAATATTCTGCATTATATAGAAAGTTATCATTTTTTTGGATGTGTATAAAAATATGTAACTTTTGTAATCTTTCCACATTTAAGAAAATAAACCAATTTCGTTGTTGATGATATATCTATCTATCTATCTATCTATCTATCTATCTATCTATCTATCTATCTATCTATCTATCTATCTATCTATCTATCTATCTGTCTGTCTGTGTGTGTGTGTGTGTGTGTGTGTGTGTGTGTGTGTAACAAGTTTAAAGAAGTTAAGAGGTATATCATTAAAACATTCCGTTGCATTAAAGTAACTAAAAGTGCTACGAGATTATATTAGACATACACATAAATTATGGTGTTAGATTCATTTTTAGAATACACAGGTTTTTGTATAGTTAGCAGCAATCAGTTTAGTGTGGAAACATTGAACTTAAGCAGAAAATGATGAAAGGCAGCGTATAAACGTGAGATTGAGAAAATCTCGGACATTTTTTCAGAACATTAGGTCGAGAAAGTAGTAGAAATAATGGAAATTCTGGAGAAAAACGCGAGTCATAGCCAGTAGCGCTGCTGTCAGCAACCCATCATTAACAAATTCCAATGGAGGAAGCTGTGTGGACCATGAAAGTAACTATTTTTGAGCATTTTTGCCAGAAAATTCTAAACAAGATTTCTGACTTGGTTTTTGAAGATTTTTTCAATAAGCAAAATATAAATTTATCATGTTCTTTCTGATGAACTTATGGGCGGAGGTACTTCAGGAAGAAAAGCTCAGAAAAAAAAGAAATAACAGAAAAATCTAATTTACCTTTCAACTTGACGAAACGGCGAATGTTCAGGAGGAAAATGCAACGTGATGTGGTCATATGAAACTGAAGAAGTTGAAACTCAGTTCTTAAAAGGAAACTCAGTTCTTAAAAGCTGTTTTGTTTAGTCATGGCAATGGAAGTTATTTATGACAGGCACATAATGACCTTGTGACAGAGACGAAATACCAAATGTATTCATATAATTTTTTTTTTATTAGAAAATGATGGATGTGATTTTAATATCCGTGCGAAAATTTTAAACTTTCCAGAACAGGAACAGCTTTATTCTTGTGCACTGCACATAGCTCACGATGCCTTTAAAGTCATGGTATTTCGGGATAATAGGCCGAGCAGTTAGGCTTAGATCCGTTTCACTAACTTAGAGTATACATTGATCAAAGGGAATCATTCAAGAGTACTCTGTCTGAGATAGGATTTAGAGGACGATCTCTCTATAAATCAAGTACACTGTAGAAGGCTCATTCTTTTTACCAAATCCGTTGAAGATTGTGGTATTAGGTTGTGTATCAATACTTTCTGCAAGACATATCAGTAATATAAAAGGAAGACATATTTGGGAACTATTTGATGAAGAATAACAAGTTTAAAATGATCTGTGAAAGTTTTAAAAATATAGCAACTCATATTCCGATGTACTTCTGATTAGAGTGGGGCCACCATTTGAGAGCTGTTAAGCCTTTTTAAAAGACCATAGATCTGATTATTGTGCTCTATGAAAAAACATGCAAGATACTAAAGTAATGTATGCATTTACGTGCCGCTGGTAATGGATCAGTGGTAAGACTGGATTTAAGATATTACTATATTACAGACAGCTTAAGACGGTTGACCATTATTAGAACAAACTTTTGCAGATTAGAACCTTTTGAAAGTTGTCAAATCAACTATCCGTTTGGTTCATGGAAATGCAGATGCTTACAGAAGTTTGTCAACAATCAAAAAGATGCTAACAAATTGACCAAACACTCCATGTGGAAGAGTTCAAAATGGGCAAAGACTTAAAAGAGATGTTCTTATGAAGGGCAAGGTGTTATGTATACTTATACTATGTGTTTAATTTTTGCCCGTAATTATCGATAGTAATGATCATCTATAAACAAGATATTACATAGCTAATTTTTCTTTGAGTGTAGATTCTATTTTATGCTAATGAGCTGTAATTAGATTGTTTATATAGGTTCAGGTTTCGTATAATGAACCATTTTACAGTTTGGGTTGATTTTCCATTTGGATGGTTAATTCTGGCGGATTGTTTTACGACATAAGTCACGTGGGAGGTATTGCGCATTAGGCCGTAACAGAGTCGTGTGGATGCAAATAAGCGAGAAGAATACAACAGATAAATTAATTAATAATTCCTTTTTTATTACTATTATGATTTTAGTGTCAGTTTGCAGCAGTATTTGATGGTTTGCTTAGATTTAATTCGAGATGAATTATTTTTAAAGTATGCGTTGCAATCACAAAGTTTGGAATAATTGTCTAATTGGAATTATTGTGAATTCATTTAAAGGAGCTATGGTCAATACTATTGTGATACATCAAGACTGTTCTCGCTTCATCACAGTCAAGAATATTAGTACTTCAGCAAATTAAAAACCTGGAATTCTTTCGGAACACTAATTTCTTTTTTTACTTGTGATATTATTGTTTTTAGCACTGATTTGGATTTAATTCAAAATGCTATAACTTCCTTTTAAAGTTTTATATATTAACTTCTAGAATTAAATTATTTAAGTGTTACAAACTTAGTTTTACTTTTTTCTGTTTCATTGTTAAAAACTATACAGCCGTAACAAAGGAAAACATTACAGATATTAAATTAAGTTGGAGCTTACTTGGTGCTGTGAATAAATCAACAATCATGTTGACGGGGAAAAGGTTGAATCAGAACTCTTGAAGAAACAAAAGCAGACTTCAATAGAGCATCTTGACAAAAGATATATAAAGAATGAAATATATATATATATATATATATATATATATATATATATATATATATATATATATATATATATATATATATATATATATATATATATATATATATATATATAAAGATTAAGAACTGAAAAATGCAGGCGTTTCCTAAGAGATTCAGAAGACATCAATTGCTTGGTGAGGCTAGTGAAAGAATAAATTCTGCAATAAAGATCAAGAACTCTAAGGAAATTTATGTGTCCTGTGGTCTTTGGTAAGTGGCAAAATCTAACCCGCATAAATCATCAGAAGCATTAGAAATGTGCACATCAAATAAGTGAAATTGATGAGAAGAAAGGAATGCTTATGGATAACTATGCAAGTAGAACTCATTATTCCATTGGAATTGGTTCTCCAATTCAAAAGTTGACTTGTTCTTGAAAATGAGAGATACTTGCCTGAAGTATTTATAATCTTTAATCAAAACTATCCATTGGCCTAGTAAATAATACATTTATTGGCTTTTCACTCACTAGCTTTTGAGTGATTTGTGGGTATTCAGTCACTTCTTTAAATCAGAGTAGTTAGAAATGCATATGCATACATATAGTGCCTTCGAAGTAATGCACATTCAATATTTTTTAACCGTATTGCTTAGCTAATTCTTTGTTTATCAAGTATGATTTTAAACCTTAATCGTCACAGTGAAAATTTTTAGGTCGGAGAGCCACACTTAAAAAGTTCATTGTAATTAACACTAAGGATTTTCTTTGCAATTATTCAAGTTAAAGTTCTTTGCATGAAGTTGCATAGATTGTTTAGACTATTGTATAGCTTGCTTTGATGAAATCTTAACACGTATCTGTATGTCAGCACTTCTATATTTGTATTGTCCAATCATAATGCAGCTTTATCGTATTTAGGGATGTTTGATTATCTTTCTTAGATTATTCATCTACCTTATGTGTCTATGGTATCTGCACGAGTTGTTGAAAGTAACATAATCTGTACATCTTCTGTAAATTATTATGTATTTTTCGTATGAGTAATTATTATCAATATTTTCCAGTGTGCTTTTTATTACCATAGTAACAGCTTACTAATAATACTTTATATCTGCTTTCTCGTGGGTCAGTGGTTTTTACCTGGGTAATTACTCCACCGGCTATTTTAGTCACCATATATAGCTTATTATGTGCTAAAAATAGCATCAAACCCACAACTACAGCAACAACAGATCTACTTAATTTTAGATGATTTCTCTACCTCTCGTGCTATATTGCTAATTATATTTGCTACACAAATAAAGATAAAATTAGTTGATAGTCGATCATACAGTTACAAAATAGTGGAGCATTTTCTTCTTTTTTATATAAAACGATTTCAAATTCACACAAATGTTATAAGGACTATAGAGATACCTAGTGTCTGAGTAAGAGCGTGCGTTTATTAAAATTCAAAAACGTAAGTCAAGTAAACGTTATATCTTTTTTTTTAAGTTATTTAAATAAATTTCATACTAAATTTCTCATTAAAATATCCACATTTGACAACGTTTTTTAAACCCATTTGTTAATAAAATATCCGTATTTGTTTGTCCATTTTTGCTTTTAAAAAATAGAAAGTAGCCCTTCTTTATTGATACTTTTTCGCAAAGGGTTGCTGGAAAGACTGCTTCCAAAGACAGCATACCGTTTTCTAATAACTCGATATAACTGGTCAGCTGTCGCTTGGAATTTCTCACGTGCGATAGGCAGCAATAAAAATCAATGCATTTGCACACTTATGATTCATCTGACGTACCTTGCCAAGGTATTTACGATGGCAATATCTTCCATAAATTTAGAAACTGACATTAAAATAACATTTTCGACAAATAAATTTTTTACTGGACCTTCTAGAACCATTGAAACCTATACTGAGGTGAATGATGTGCGCATGTCCAACTTCATAAGGCCAAGAGGCAGATAAAATAGATTTTATATGAAGCATTGTTTTTTTCATTTCAGATCACGCATTTTGCTTTAAAACTACTGCTTTGCACGATACGATAGTTATTCTAGGTGGATCACTCTAACCCCTTAGGTACAGTAGTTCGTTACAAATTAAATTAAGAGTTATAGATTAAAGGATATATTGGAGAAGAAACTCAATATTTCCAACCATGATAGCTTGCCCTTATTTTCTTCTCCTAATGTAAAACTTACCAAAGCTGTAATCAAGGGAAATAAAATTCTTTTTACAATGCCTTAAATATAGAACTTTTATGTTTTAGTTTCCTTTACTCCTGGTGTATGATTGATGACGTCATTTTGGGTTGTGGGGTATACAGCACGGTCTTACTTCAGATGTACAGCTATAAAAAAAATAAAAAAAAAACAAAAAAAAAACTGCCAGCTCCATTTGGTTAATTTTACTTCCTGCATCTTTCATAGATAAATTGTTTCAAAAGAGCTTTTCTTACTTTTTATATATTTGGTTAATTTATTCAATGCATTTTCGGAAGCTCGTAGTCTTGTCTGGCAAAATTCACTTTCTCTAATTTAATAATTACTAAGTATATTGTACTTTAAACGAATTCAGGCCACTTTTTCGAGCGCATGGAAGCAGCCATTTCATTTCACTGTGTGCTTAATTAAGTAAAGTACAGTTTCTACATGCACAATATCCAAAGAAATACCAGTCACATGACACGAAAAGAAAATAGAGATGTGCTAATATTTTTTTACGTGTTATAGATACAAACAACTTCACCTTATATATGTCACTCTCTCAGAAGTAAATAATAAATGTAGATCATCCCCCAATACATTAGACTAAGATGAGTTTCAGTTGTTTGAGGGTACTGGAAACAGAATGAGAGTCATTGAAGTAGCATTCAATTTACAAATTTTGCTGCATGTACATCAAGAATCTAACATTAGGAAAAGTCTATGCTTTCGTACAAATATTTATCGATATTAACACGATATCAGATTAACGTCCCATGCATAAAATGGAAACTAAATGGCGTTTGTTTATCAATTGCTTCCCACAACCATCTGATTTATACTTGGAATAAAAAAAAAAACACCAAATAGACATATGTATTATCTTAAATATCGGTGTCTTTATTTAGGCAACTTATTCGCCGATCGCTAACTTTAAGACCCGCAATACCATAGAACTCCAGTATAATATGAATGGAAGATGCTTGTTCATTCAGTATAAAAAAAAAATTAGATTGTCAATCTTGCAAATTATGAATTACAAAAACTTTGTATTACTTAGATAGATAGATAGATAGATAGATAGATAGATAGATAGATAGATAGATAGATAGATAGATAGATAGATAGGTAGGTAGGTAGGTAGGTAGGTAGGTAGGTAGGTAGGTAGGTAGGTAGATAGATAGATAGATAGATAGATAGATAGATAGATAGATAGATAGATAGATAGATAGATAGATAGATAGATAGATAGATAGATAGATAGATATAGAAATAGATATAGAAACTGCTGAACATGCGTAGCACTGCATTTAGTGAAATGGTTTCGTTCATAGTGAAAGGAAATCAATGTCCGCCAACGGAAGTGGTATAATTAGACTTCATATTGGTAGCTTGTGTCCGCTATATTGATTATTTCCTAATTTGCCAACTTTATTCCTGTCATTGTTGGTTTGTATGCTTGAGAATATATGCCTTTGTAATAATGTCACGTAGATGTGATAATAACAATGCAAGAGACTTGGGAAGTGTTATGGCGCGTTTTATTGCCGTTAAATAATCTGTCAAAGAGGATTGGACATCGTGTTGCAAAACGTTCTTATTTTCCAAAAACGGGTCCTGAAATTCGGTTATTTAGTAAATAATACTACGGCTTCCCTTAATAAATGACGAAACAAAAAAAGTTAATAGTCCAAAAACTCCACTCCATCCCCAAGTTCTAGATCCCCCTCCTTTAAACATTTATTTTAGGTATCCCTAAAAAAAAATGCCTGATGGATCAATTTGTCGTTTTCAATAAGCACTTGAACACACACGAGCAACAATCTTTTATGTTGGATATCCTTGAAATGCTTAATGGATCGATGTTTTGTGTTCAATAAGGGCTTCTATTCACACAAACAATAAACCCTTATTTGGATATCCCTAAAATATTTGATGGATCGATGTATCGTGTTTAATAGGCACTTAAAATACACAACCGACAAAGCTTGTTGGATATCCTTAAAATGCCTGATGGTTCGATGTGTAGTGTTCAATAAGGATATCAATACGCATAAACCATAAACTCGTATCTTGGATACGTTTGAAATGCCTGATGGTTTGATGTGTAGTGTTCAATAAGGACATAAATCCGCATAAACCATAAACTCGTATCTTGGATACGTTTGAAATGCCTGATGGTTTGATGTGTAGTGTTCAATAAGGACATCAATCCGCATCAACCATAAACTCGTATCTTGGATGCGTTTGAAATGCTAGATGGTTCGATGTGTAGTGCTCAATAAGGACATAAATCCGCATAAACCATAAACTCGTATCTTGGATACGTTTGAAATGCCTGATGGTTTGATGTGTAGTGTTCAATAAGGACATCAATCCGCATAAACCATAAACTCGTATCTTGGATACGTTTGAAATGCTTGATGGTTTGATGTGTAGTGCTTTTAAAGGACATCGATCCACATAAACGATAAACTCGTATTTTGGATATGCTTGAAATCCTTTGATCTATCGATATGTCGTTTCAATAAGGACTTCAATCCACGCAAACTATAGACCCTGGAAACCTTGAAATACCTGATTGATTTGTCCTGACTACAAGAACATAATACGCAAATTTTAGTTCTTATGACAAAGTTCCGGAAGTCAATCTTGTTTTAGCTGTTAAAATTTTAGATGAATATCTAGTCAGAGTTTACTTCAGGCTATGGTGAACGTGTGGTATCTTGAGGGGGGGTATATCTTTTTTCACGATTCATCCTTCTTTTATACGGGAGAGACGATGAATAAGATTCCAGGAGTTTCCTTTATATTGAAGTTTGACCAATATTACCAATATTTTTATGTCATTGTTACTTTCTAGTGGTATTATAATCATTTTGGATAGTATCTTTCAACCGAATTATCACGTGACTCTTTGAGCTCACCGTCCAATAAGAGTATTAGTGTTGTGTTACTATAATCAAGATGGCTGCATAATGTAAGACGTTCGGCTTTATTTTCTGGGATGTGACGTAATGAATACTACACGAGGAATGCACCTTTTTGTTTCACTCTTCAGGAGATATGTTTTGCATTATTTGCTTTTTGTATTACACACATTGTGACGTACAAATTAAAAACAAAGGTCACTTTTAGAACTATCTCCATTCTTGAAATGACTAATTTGTATTTCGAATCAATTAAATGAAAAACTTCTAAACTATACCATTTTCGGCCATTGTTTCGTTATTACCAACGTTGCGTCATTATACATTTGACATGTCTCTTATTGAGTCATTGATTTTTTTTTTAAATCGTATAGATTAACTATTTTTTTTACGAAAGCCCACGACGAAAAACTATTTGCATTCCCTGCAATAAGCGAATTGATTAACAAAGTTATTTTACGTCAACAAGCTTTGAAATACTCCTTCAGTTTCAATTTATAGCATGTTTTAAAGGAAAAGTTCAAGTCGCTTTCTGCTTATTATATTTGGGGTATAGGAGACATGTTTCATATAACCTCTACACCAGAACCGATATTTCTACGTAACAAAAATTCACTACACTGTACTGTCACCCGATCTCTACATTGTTAAAGCCTTTAAGGCAAAATTTGTTAACACTATTAAGGTTCTCAGGCGTTAACAACGTACTGCTCAATCCGAACTCGCCATATGTTTGATAGAAAATGACGCAAATGCGTAAGAGCAACCCAAGCGACAGTTAACAATGTTAAATCTTAAAGGTATACAACGTATATTGTACAATATAAAAATAAACGTTGTTAACGCCTGAGAGCCTTAAAAGTGATACTGTAGTATCGCTGTCGCTGTCAGCCGCCATTACTTTATGTGACGTTACAAGATCTTTAAGCTTTGCTTTTCTTTCCACGGTGATTACATGTGCTAACTCCTGAGCATTACGCGGTTGAAACTCCTGAGCATTACGCTGTTGAAACTCCTGAGCATTACGCGTTTGAAAATCTTGATTACTGAACCTCAACGCTGAACATAACAAAATATTTACTTACTAATGAGACATTGACGGTACTGAAGCTAAAATAGAGCAGATGCCTTAATTTTCGATGTAGACAAAGCCATGATTTGATTGAACAGCATTCTTAACAGCAATATCCCTCTTTCCACTCTGCACCATCGCGGTTAATTTTTACTTCTAAAGATCCTTATTCGTTATGTGGTTCCTCAATGGTCTAAATTTTTCACCTGCGTTTTACTCAAGCAACATGTACTCCGGTTATGATGAAGTACCATACATATATGTGCATAAAGCTTACTCATTTGCGAAAAGTGCAAACCCGGATCTGCTGTATGGTCTCATACTAAGTAACAGAAAAAGTGAAAACCAACAAGTTTTGTAAACTTTAATAAATAATTCATTTCTATGGAAATCAAAGTGATAATTTAAAATGAACTTAAAATAATGTGTATTAAATCCCAGATGGTCATAAAGCATTCTATAACAAGTCCAAGTATGTAAAATTCTAATGGAATTCCAGCAGTTTTTCAAATAAGTTTCAATATTAAATGTGTTGATATACCAGTAGTCTCGAATGTGTTAATATACCAGTGGCATAAATTGTTGCGATGTGCTAAGAGTTCTTTAATATATCACAATAATATAATCCAAAAATATTCTTGTCTGAATTCACTATAATTCCAAATTAATGTTCCAGTTAAAACATATTATTGACGAGCATTTTGTATTTCTAATAAATAATAATTTGAATAAATAAATTCACCCAAATGAAAGATTTGTACAACAGTAAGAATGATTCTGCTTCAAGATGTTATGACAATAATTAGCAATTTCTCAAGTAATCAACATTTTATCAATAGCTCAGGCAAAATAATAGGGTCCGGGTGTGGGCCAGCCTCTTCTCTGAAACATTCAAAGTTGTCAAAAAGTTTAAAGTTGTTTGCAAAATCCATGTCCCTGGTCAGGTACTCAGAGAACTTTATTTTAGACAAGGTCATGTACATGATACAAATGTATATAACATATAGTCATTACAAAAAACTAAATAATACAAATTAAATTTACAAACCACATCAAATGATGCATTTGCAGATCACATTTATGTTGTTCGTTCTATATCAATAGTAAAACGAACAGCGTTCAGCCTCATTTTGCGACGGCAGATCTGGGTTTGTATTGTTCGCAGCTGGAATAAAGACGCTACCTCCTAAAATAAAAGGCAATTAGTAAAAAAATATTTTACATTTTTCGAGAAAGACGAAAGTTGGACTATTGTTCTTGTTGTTATTGTCGTCATATTCCATTAAATTGTGTATCAGCATACTGATAATTTCCAGCTGCTGCGTCATTCGACAAGTTCTTTGATAAAAATATAAAGATACTGTTTATATATGACATTTAGACTTTAAACTAAGTATGATAAGTTTAACTTGATTTTTTTAAATAATAAATACTTACTTGGATTGGAATTAATATAGTTGTACATCTCATGTAAATTGGTCCATTAGCTACCTCAGGATGGCTTGTGTCATGTCAAATATATTTTTCTTCAGCAAAATGTGAAATCTCATTAGTATATGTGTACAGAATTTTGAAAGGGTTGGGCCTTATTTATGTCCAGTTACATTGTTTTATGGCTATCTATGAACTTGTTGAGTGAATTACTAGTTATCAATGTGTTTTCTTTACTGTGGTCAACAGGCATCCACAATATTATATATGAGCAAAAAATTTCTTCCTATTTGCTATCAATTGCTTGTCTATCTGTGGACGTGGCGACGTGTAACACAGTATCAGGATCGAACCATACAATGTACTTAATTTTTATATTTTTTAATTTTTTTTAAATAATTAGGTGATTTTTCAAACCTTAAATTAGGAAAGAGAATTATGTTACTATACATATTTTCCATACAAATATACATCACTGGCCTTTAGCATCCTATATGCAGATACGCAGCTGCGTACGAAAATTCTGACAAGAAAAAAAAATTCATTTCAAAACCAAGTATTTTAATAATTTGTTAGTAAAGCATTTGACCCTGACATGAAAAATCACCCCATGATGTCATGACCATGTTTACATTGAATATATATATATATATATATATATATATATATATATATATATATATATATATATATATATGCCAGCAGTTTCTTTGTTGTTCGAGTGACGAGGGGAAAATGTTTGCCATTTTATACTTGATTATGAGAAATAAATGGTCTTGCAACCAAGCATTGCAGAACATAACGGTGAACAGATCACCATACAGAGGAATACCGTAAGAAATTTACTAGTCCTCTCTGTTGTACACAATAGCTAATCAACAATTTTAGCATAACATAAAACTATATTATTTGCTTGTTACGAGTGAAAAATGGATATATTTCATCACGTGAGTGAAAAACTCAAGCACCACTCAATGAACGATATTTGTTATTCTCTCCATACAAAACTATTATATATGTCAGTGGTTTTTCCGTGTGACGTTCAGCAGGAAAGTCGTCAATAGGAAAGTTGACAACATACTTAATTTGAAAGCTTATCATACAAAAGAATCTCAAAAACAACGTTACCGTTTTATCTCTATTGTCAAGCTTTGTTTCAAGGTCAGATGTGAGACGCTTAGAATGAATTTAAATCCACCTTTATCTCCTTCAAATAAAACTTATCGACGAGTTTTCGAGACGTTCTACATTATTTTCAGATAAATAGTATAAAACTAAAGTACTCTGCAGCAAAGGTCAAGAACATGTTTTTAGCTGTTGTGAACTGTTTAAGCCTCGTCACTTCCTACCTATTATTCGTTTGATTTGTGATCAACAACGTTATATGTTTGATTTTATTTTGGTTTTCATATTTTGTTGATTGTAATCATGCAAGTTGTAAAATTTCATGCTCTCTTATATTACCTGTTCACCAAGCTCATTATACCCTAATCCAAAAAATTCATCGTCAAAAATCTACCGTTATCAAAACGAGGTTGTACAATAACAACATGTTTTACGGGAAGCAACAATCTTCTCTGCTGCCGAAACATACGTAAATAGCAAAGCCTTGCTCCCTGACATGAGAAATGGCCTCGATCTACATGAGAAACTTGGTTTAATTTCCGTCTCGAGTTCTTTAGCAAAAAAAAAGCTACAGAAGAAAAGCTTTTTCTGGTAGAATCGATAAAACAGGAAAGTGCAGCCTCATGGGTTGGTTGCAGCGGTGATCAGCCAATCAGCGGACAACACTGGCCTGACGATCAATAGTCATCTGGCAGTTAAAGCCGTGGCTGTCAACAGGTTCTGTCCAAACTGCACATCAGGACACGGACGTATCGGACAGACTGTGACACCGTCATGTTGTTCTCGGTAAGTACATTTCAAATTTTCGAAACAAAAAGCAGGCTTTATTATTTGATTCATGAAATGTAATATGCAAATTAATTGCATTGTAGGTTTATGCATTTGCCTCTATTCCCGTAGTATGTATATCGCAATTTCTGTTAACATCAGCTGCAGCCTTTTTTATTATGTTGTTAATGTACCGTGTTGCATTAAGCTATATTAACAACAGCTGCCGCGTAGCTGACACTGTTATTCAATCGTCTGCATCTGTTGTGCACGTGATTAGTGATTCCATTTTAATGGAAATCTAGGGATATGTATATAGCGTTTATATCGATACGTTACTTTGGATGAAAATAAACAGGTTTTGCTCATGGTCAAATCGAAGGTCAATGCTGATCGATAAATGAATATTAAATACCCCTGCCACCGATAAGCAGCTCGCGGTCAATAACAAGGTTTGGAACAAAATCTTAGGCAGTTGGTTCCATAAATTCATCTGTCAGTCTGCAAGTCAAGCATAATATTCAGTTACTTGCATGACTAAATAAATAACTTACAATGTCACATCGATAATTAAACGTTGAGTGATGAAAGACATCTTGCTTCTTCCACGATGAATAAAGATAAATGAAACATTGTCTCGTTCATTTGTTAGATCGTACGGAAAACTTAGCGTTTAGAATTAATTTTGTCCCAATTTTTTTTTTCATTTTGATTAAAGACGGGTCGCATCAAAATCATGATTCCATAAAATGAACTTATTTGAGTTGCATAATAATTTTACTCCATATTGCTATCTGGACACATATCTGCAGCATAGCGATGGTTGGGCATAAAACTGTTTCAGGAGCTTGATTGAAAGCATTCAAAGATGATGTTTTTAAGAAATTTGTATCAAATTCAAAATTCACAGGTCTTACACCTACAGTTCCCTCAATTTTCCTCATTTATATTGTTCTTCGATTTCTTATGAGCCTAGTAACTCGTGCATAACTCTTTCCTTAAATTGTTCTCCTAATGCAACAATCACCGCGTAGTGCGTTCTGAAAATCTCATTCTTTAATAAATATAGCATTGGTTTAGTTCAAAAGGCGCTAAGCTGCTTTTTGATCCATATTCCTTTAATGGTGCTAAGTAAACATCCATAAGGCTAAAATGGTGGTTTAATTTCTTACCCTACATAATTATCGTTGTAAATTGAGGATATTCACATCATGTATTGTGCTGATAAGAATCGATATACCTCATGTAAAGCAAGCCACATATGGTAATATTCATTCCAATGACACGTCACTTGTTTCTCGTTTCCCTCGTATAGCAGGTGTTTTGTGGGCGAGAGGGGTCGACATCAGTGTGTTCCTAATATAAATGTCACAAGAAAACACACCGTGTTCTTACTATCACCCTATTGATAGCTTCACAATCTGTTGAACAATGTTGCAGAAGTACACAAAAGACTATGTAAAGCTTTAATTAAACCAGTCAGTTGTTTTTTGCCTGAAAGTCATTAGGAGAAAGAATATCGATTTCAAACTTGTAATTTCGTTTCGACCAATCATAAATGATATTGTTTTATTTTTATTTTTTTCTCTCTTTTTTAAAAGTTCGTTTCCGATTGTAATTCAGTCTCATACTCAGGCTCAGTTTTATGATCTCCATTCCTGTCTGTGTACAGTAGGGGAAAATGGAGCCGAACTTGATGCATAGAATTACGGGAAGCGAAAGGGCAAACATATAATAGTCAGTTATTAAATTTGACCTTTGTAGTTCAAAACATGTTTAGAGGTGAAATCAGGTGGCATCCCCCTGTCCCTATGTGCGGGCGCCTATAAATGTCAGCGAAAATCTACAGAGTGGAATGCGGTTTAAATGACGACAACAAGGGCTTATTTATCTTACATGCATATCAAGTGCAGTCTTTTGTTGTACAAAATCGGTCAACTTGAAGAATGTCAACGACCGTTGATGGGAGGCCACTTTTTCGTGTTTAAATATTCCTTTGGACTTGTCATTAATAAATGTGAAATATCTTTATTGATAACATTATGCGGTATCACCAAAGCATCAAGCAAAAAAAAAATTACTTTGTAAGTCCACTTTAAATGTTATCATGAAATGAAATTATAATAAGAAAATGTAAATAAAATCAAATAAAGGCTTCATTAAATGTAATTTTTGCACGATATTTTCGTAATGTTTCACAGTATAGTGATGAACTAGTGCGAACTTTTCAAATTTACTTTCGAAATTGAATTAATTTTGGATTGTGACTGTTGCTAATTTGTGTAAACATAAACATCCAGTTTCAAAGAGCAACGGACAGTGCCTCTAGCAACGGTCATAATTATTCCGGTGACCATTTGTTAGTAGAAGACAAAGTGTCCTTAAACTTCATTAGAAGGATTACTTTTAGGTAGAGTGCTCCGGTGGCCTAGTAGTTAGAGCGTCAGCATCAGATTCGGGAGATTGCGGTTCCAACCCCGGCCAAGTCATACTAAAGACTTCTAAAAGTGTAACTTGCAGATACCTCGTATTGCACCCAGCATTAAGAAGTTATTGGTAGGACTGGTCGGCCTGGTGTCAGGATAATGCGAATAGCTGGGACATGATGCTGTGTGTTGCAGCTTGATGCCCCAGTACTAGACATCATTATAAACTGTCACTCTGTAGACACAGCGGAGTGACTGAAAAATTGTTATAGCAAGGTAAAAAAAAATATATAATACACGCACACATATTCGGGTACCGCGCGAATAATAAGTAATGAATATGTATGTGCGTTTGCATGGATATCTGTATATGTTCTCAGACATTTCTTTTAAGGTTAGTGCACAGAAGCTAATGCTTTCAGCTAAATGTGGTTACATGATTTCCTTTGTTTCCCTTCGATGTTAAACAACCCTCACACTTAAAAATTATTATTTGATATTCTATAATAACGGCTGTATTTTGAATGGTGAAATATTTTCTTTCATAATGACCATTATTGAATATTGTAGAATAATTGCCATCATATACAACCAATCCGTTTATGGATATTGTTTGATTTCCCATCAGATATAAGTAATGGACAACCAATTATGTTCATTACACTTAATGATTGTTGGTATTTTCAGGTGAATGGTCATGCTCCAGTGGCCTTGTGGTTAGAGCATCAGTCTCGGATGCAAGAGGTAGCGGGTTCGAATCTCGGCTGAGTCATACCAAAGACTTATAAAAATGGTAATAACAACTGTCTCGCTAGGCTCTCAGCATTAAGATATTGGTGTTAGGACTGGTCGTCCTGGCGTCAGGATAATGTGACTGGGTGGGATATAGAGCTACATATCTGCGGCACGATGCCCATGTGCCAGACATTACTCTAGTAAAATCATGAAATTTGAGTTGTTAACGCAATAGTTTTTCAGGGAACATTTTCATCACAGATCCTGTTGTTATAAAAAAAAGTTAAAGATAAATTTATAATAAACTTTACTCAAATATAAAAACTGGTTATTTGCATAGTTCACAAATGCACATAGCAGACCATGCCTCCATTTCATTGCATAAATTATAGCAATTTCTAGAAAAAAGCCATCTTATCATTGAAATACAAAAGTTATTTGGTATAATTATTGTATTGGCTTATTGCTTAGATGTTTGAGATATTATGCAACAAAATATATTAAAAGATTCAGAGTAATTGGAGTATATGGATAATTTGGGCAGCAGGCGATTAAACTGGCGAAAGACAATTTTAAATGTTAAAACAGAGTTAAAAGAGTACAAGAGACCCAAATTGCGGTACAATACAAATTATATACAGTCCTAAAATGTAACGTAGATCGTAGTTACTTTCAGCCTGTCATGTGCCGGTAAATGGAGTTAAACCGGTATCAACAACAACAACAAGAACAACAAGAACAACTAATCTTACACCTTTGTCAATTATTATACCATAGGTCACATGTACTAACACATTTGTTTATGCTAGGCATGAAATGGGGTCCCAGTGGTCAAGGGTTCCACGCCGACACAGTATCATATAGTACCAGTCAAGACAACTTGATTGGTTTCCACGGCATGCATGTGGACAAATTCAAAAGAAAATTCACCCGTTGCGTATTGCATACGTAGGTGTGCCAAATCGCCCAATAAATAAATATATAAATATTTTTCCAAGGATTTTTTCAACAAGACTTTTTTTCTTTGATTAGGGCACATGTTAACCTATTACTGAGATCTGAGAATTACATTCCTTTGGCCATATATGTCAAATGAAGTACTGGCGACATTTCCGCAAATGTCCGATAGGACGATATGAAAAAGTAACAAGATTTTTCGTACACGTTGTTTTGACTTTTGATATCTGATCAATAAATATGACTGATACAGATTTAGTTGCCCTCTCTACTCATGGGCCCAGTGTGGTAACCAGACTTTGATTATCATGTCGTCTGCACTTTTCTAGAGGGTTATGGATGTTGATGTTTGTACCTAATGTCGACGATGTCAGACACATCATTTGACCTGACCCCATTACTTTTCAGACTGACTTTGATCAGGGACTTTATCATGCAAATTTGTGACAGGTAAATTATATTATCTCAGATACCCTGGTCATTCATGTTATTTCACACGGTTTGTAACATTCTTCATATTGTTTATTACATACAGTTTCTGATCTCCGTCTTGTGCGTTTTTCTCAAATATTGATATAACGATACAATGTTATCTCTTATTCCAGAATATTCTCTAGCCTAGGTTAGGGCTATCACATCGGAACCTTGGCTAGCGAAGATGAAATTCCAGGACCAAATTAGGCCATGTGTTTGGAGGTGGGGTTTCCAAAATTTGCAAACGTCCCTAACTTTCCTTGAAAGGACACTAAGGGAAAGGTCTATAACTCTATTCACTAAAAGTGGGCATAATACCCAATAAACGTGCGCAAGAATAAAATTATGGCCAAATTTCAAGTGACTGTGTGTGTGTGTGTGTGTGTCTTTTTGGGGGATAATCTTAGACACATACATTAATTCTGAAAATTTGGACTCTTGTCGGATCTTATCTCACACTAATGGTGACCTTGGTCACACAGCCCGTGTAATTGGTCAGAAGTTGCATCTCACGAATCCACTTCCTTTGGTCATAAAAAGGTTAATTAAGGCAGAACTGCTTGGTTGTTTGTTGAGGAATATATAGTCTATAAAGAACCAAATTAATTTGATGAAACGGTTCTACTGCAGTAGAAATGTGCCATCTTTGCTGGCGAATAACTCCCCCAATACCTGCTTTGACAGGTATCTACTTTTGCACAATGAACCGTTATATCAGGATTGAACTCTGTTCAGTCTACTTCTCATTTCGCGTTAACAGCGTAGACACTGTGCATGTGCATATTGGGATGTCAGATCTTTACCTATATATTCTTCGCAGTTTGATGAGAGTTATGCTAAGTTTTTCATGATATTCTGAGTGATCAAAACAACACGAACAAACGATGTATACACAACTGAATGCAACATATATTATATTTTGTTCAACTGACTTCACTGGTTGAAAAACCAAGGTTCTAAGCCACATCATGCTTATTATCCCTATAGCAGAGATGATATCGACAATCAATGAACAATTTTTGTCATATATTTTGAACTACACTCCTTAGGTACCGATCATTTAATTGTAGGTGGGTGGCGTAGGAGAGAGGGTTGTAATTTTTGGAAAGAAAATTTCCTGTGCCCAAATAGCTACAAAAATATTCTTTCAGAAAAAAAAAATCAATTATTTCCATTTATTGGTTTTAAACAAATACTTGAGGTAAACGAAATATAAAAATCAACCCTCCCATCCCCCGAAAATTAAGTGGCCGGTCTCCTTAAAAATCTCTTTGCCATCTGTTCTGCTGAAATTGGATTTTTTAAAAAAAAATTAACGTAGCTTTAACAATTTTTCAGTCATATTGCTACAATGTCTGCAGTGTGGCAGTTTATTGTGATGTATAGCACTGAGGCATCATGTCGCAGACATGTAGCATGATGTCCCACCCAGTCACATTATCCTGACACCAGGCCGACCAGTTCTAACACTAACCTCTTGATGCTGAGCGCAAAGCGAGGCAGCTGTAAGTACCATTTTTGTAAGTCTTTGGTATGACTCGACCGGGGATCGAACCGACTACCTCCCACATCAGAGGCAGACGCTCTAATCACTAGGCCACCGGAGCTGAAATTATCATTTGGTCATGCCATAACATAATTATGAATGTAACAATAGCAACTACTACTACTTCTGATGACAATAATGTTTATGATTACACTACCTTAGCCAACAATACATTAATATTGATTTGACAACATATCTGGCAAATACACGAGGGTACTTGTAAAATCAGCTTAAATTTATAACATACACACAATGATGAAATAACATTTTTTCAGGAGACGGCCAAGTCATTTCTTCAGACCATCAAGTCCTATCTATGCTGCGAGAAAGACTTGTGTGACTGTTGCTTTGGTAAGAAGAAAAGGACTGGAATTACAAAATCTGATATCCAGCATTCATTCCGAGAGTCGGTTTCCAGACTGGATTCCACAAGCACGACAAATGAAAGTCCACGAAGTTTCCGAGAACGCACAGAATCAGACAATACGTCTTCCCGGACCGACTCTGTGTCGTCTGCAAGTCAACTATCGTTTGAATATAAGAAATCCAATACCACTCCTGTGATTGATATGAAACCTATTGAGTTTTGGACGGCTAATAAAGAAGCCATCCAACCCCGGCAGGGCCGCAGGCGGCTTCCAAGTGAAACCGAAATCACTATATACAATTTTCAAAGAGATCTGTATGAAAATGAGAAACAAAACGAGGAAACGTGCTTAACAGACGAAGAAAAGCTTGCCAAATACCAACTAGGCCAAATCCACTTCGGCCTGCAGTACGAGGTTTCTACAAACATGTTGGTTGTGAAAATTATTGAGGCTAGAGACCTGCCGTTTCCAGGAACATCGGATGAAAACAAACAAGACTTGTCTCACTCAAACCCATACTGTAAAATATCTTTACTTCCAGATCAAAAGAATTCCCACCAAACTTCAGTTCAAAGAAAAACCCAGTCTCCCACCTGGAATGAATATTTCATGTTCGAAATACCATTTAAGGAGGCGAATACACAGGCGGTTGAAATAACAGTGAAAGACTTTGATAAATTTTCCCGTCATTGCATCATTGGACATGTACAGTTCCTACTTTCAGGGGTCAATCTAGTGAAGGGAATCCACCTATGGAAGCCATTACTTCCTGCATCATCTGTAAGTATTAATTTGCGCCGTCTTGTCACAATTATAAAAATGTTACTTATACCTTTAAATTTGATTTACACCTTATTTGTTATTGTATCCTCTAATCAGCCATAAACATGTTGCAAATTCTGAAAAGATGCACAATTATTTACATGTAATAGTGTTCTTTTTCATTCACAGTAAGTGCATTGTTACTTCTTACCTAAGGCCTGTCCATATGTACAGTTACTTCTTACCTAAGGCCTGTCCATATGTACAGTTACTTCTTACCTAAGGCCTGTCCATATGTACAGTTACTTCTTACCTAAGGCCTGTCCATATGTACAGTTACTTCTTACCTAAGGCCTGTCCATATGTACAGTTACTTCTTACCTAAGGCCTGTCCATATGTACTACAAGAATATATCTTGCGTGAATTAATCAGGTACAAGTAGCCAGCAAAGATTTTAGTATTTAAAACACTCAAATCATTAACCCGTTATAAAATCATCTTAAAACATTTATTCTTTGCACTAAGCCTAAGTTATCCCATGATAATATCAGTACACTCAAATTGCATGAAATAGTTGTGAAGTTTCATTAGATAAATGTAGCAGCGTTTTTATAACAACGAGTAATACTAAAAAGACACTGACAAAGGGATATTAAAACTAGGCTAGATTCGGTGTCATCATGATGAATCTTCTACAAAATCGGAAGTGAAAATAAAGTACATTTTACTGACTTTAACTGAAATGAAATTATTCGAACTGGCTATAAATATTGCGTTTTTTATCCGATGACTTTCTTTCAGGACAGGTATCATTATTTTGTCTTCGATATTCAAAAGAATTCGTCAATGGAAATGTTTTTAAAATTCTTTTCTGTGATCATTAAAAGCGTATAATAGGAAATATCAAGCAGACCTTTGATGATTTTGTTTATGATTAGTTTTCATGAAGATAATTATTCTGGTTGATACGAATCGTCAGGCGGTGAAAAATAATTAGTTTGAAAGATCAAAAGATAACGATCTATAAAAAAAGAAATAATCACTTTTCTCCATTAGTGATCGATGATAAAATCTCTGACGATAATACAAACTCTCAGATTTAAAAAGAAATGAGACTTTGATCCAGAGTTCTATTGTTGTCATTTAAAAAAGAAATGATTTCAAAGCACATCATACATCAAAGTGTGCCAAAAAAACATGTTTGCACAAAATGAGACCGTTTCAGGTTGGTTTTGGGTACAGAGTTAACATAAGCTTCATAATTTCATTTACTGCTTAATATTTTTGCTTGCAAATAAAAAATATTATTCCAGAAATATGATAATTAAAGAACAGAGCACAAGCGCTTTATTTAACATTGAAATGTAAGAGGAACTATAGCTATTGACGTGAGGATGCAACCGTGTCACGCTGCATAAATATATAAAAGGGAAATATATAAAACATAATTCTACTGAGTATCAATAATAATAATAATAATAATAATAATAATAATAATAATAATAATAATAATAATAATAATAATAATATCTTTAAATGAAAACAAAATAAAGAGGAGAAAACAAAATAAATATGCATAAAATCTAATAATAAATTGTATCATTTATATTTTAGAATGCAATTACATCAAATATCACATACACCCATTTATATTTTTTGAATGCAATTGCATCACATATCACATATACGCATCATATTTTAGAATGCAGTTACATCACATATAGCATATACACAATTAGTTATTGTCTTGACATTTCCCTTTTCTCGTATGCAAATTATAAATGTCTAGGCACTGCATTTAAGATTCTTTTTGAATTTGAAGACACAATGGCTTTCAATTTGTCTATATTCGGTCACGAACAGTAATATTATGAAAAATGTGTTATTTCCAATTCCCTATAAAATAGTACAAACAAGCAAACAATTATATTCTTGTTCGATAGCTCTTAAATTAAACCTGTTAATTATCCCCTTTTGTCTTATTACTCACTCGTCACAACCCGTTTCTTTATTCGTATTATGCCATCCTGATCTAAATTTAGTTATTGCAATTTTAAAACTAGTTTTATTAATCACACTCAGGTAGTTAAAAAAATTAAAATACCCTTTACGCTCGGGCTGATTACTCTTTCATACCAAGACCTCACATAAGCCGTTCTCTTATTTCATTGCCTGGAATTGCTCCCTACGTTAGAATCTAGATCATATAACAAAGATTTAACCTAAGTGCCCATTTGTTCTGACTATAAGGGTTATCGTTATCACCATCGCTTTTCAACACCGTACGAGTTCTGAAAAGTCAAACTTTCTCTGTTTACCAATATTCGAGTTCTAAATTTTAACAGGCGCATTTGTCTAAGTTCCCACACTCGGTATATCTCCCGTTCACCATAGAGAATTGCCTAATATATATATATATATATATATATATATATATATATATATATATATATATATATATATATATATATATATATATATATATATATATATATATATATATATATATATATATATATATATATATATATATATATATATATATATATATATATATATACATACATACATATATATACAGATAGATAGATAGATAGTCTCCTCTAATAATCATCTAAAAGATGCTATATTAATTTTGTTTCATCTATTTCTGGGTGGAAACAAAACATATCTTGGTCAATAATTAAGCTCAGAAGCAACGAGACTATTAGAACTATACATGTTCCCCTACACATAGTACAGTGTGATGATAATTTGTATCAATTAAAAAGAGCTAGTTCCGTGATCACTTATGTACTTTTGTTTCCGCATATGGGAACCTTTTATGAATAAATGCAATCTGGGTAATTAAATGAATCTGCCTTTTCTGATAATTCACAGTTGTATTATACTGATGAATTTAGCATTCTGCCTTTTTCATAAATCATCATTTTTGTATTACTAGTGTTAGCCGTAAACCTTTCATAGAGGGGTGATTGATTGCACAACATGGCTTCATAACGATTATTTAGTTTTTGTTAAATTTGCAGCAGCATCTGCATAAAATATCAAAAATAAAGAAAAAAATCTATGGAGATAACATTATTTATATTTACAGTGCCCTGTATACAAGGACGATATCGCTTATTTTTAAAAATGCACATAGTTTATGTTAAAGAGTCTCCTTGTTTCAAGCAATATTGTGATTTTAAAAAACCCAACTAAATCGTGATTGTTTTTTTTTTGTACAAGAAAATTATAATTGTACAATATTTTATTTAAGCATAAATATGATTTATCTATATTTTGACTGTATACGTAAAAATATACCCATCACATACAGTTTGTTATGTTCTAAGGTTCATAGTAAAACGCAAGTCCGTAAGTAAGAGGGATTTTAAGCTCATTTACCTTACAAATCAGTTACCGGATTTGAGAACGTTCGACTAGGGAAGATTATCATATCATCATCATTTATAGCAAACAAACACGACTATATACAAATAATGAATGATGCAGACCACATGACTTCATGTGGAGAAAGGCAAGAGTAGGATGAAGAAGAGACAGAAGTATTTTGTGCACACCAGAATGTAAACAAACACATGGTTTGCCTACCACGACACAGTTCATCTATGATACCAAATATAATATTTGACTTCAAACTGCTTGCTTATATCAATTATTAAATTTTGCATGATCTGAGGAAACCTTAAGTTACAAAACCTCTGTTTAGAGAACAAAGCTGCACGCTGCAAGACAAAGAATGCAGCATATTTCACAAAAACTTAGACTTTTCTTTGTGAGTTACATTCGTTGGTAATCTTTCCCTGCGATGACTTTTCAGCTGTAGCTTGTCTTAATTCTGCGTTAAATAACATGTGGGCATAGTGGAAAGTTGTTTTGGTGTTTAGCGCCATTTCTAAAGTCAAGATAACCTATACATGTCGGTCAGGATAAATGGTTGAGGAAGAACCCGGGAAAACCACGGTAAGCTACTGGCATGCTTTCGCACATACCCAGATTGGCCGAGCCCGAGACTCGAACCCACGCAGACAGAGGTGAGATGGCATTGATCGGTAAAGGCAAGTGCTTTAGACCACTCGGCGAAAGGTAGCAGTCATGAAATCCGAAAAAGAAAAAAAAAAGAGTTTCTGAAACGTGATATATAGTGACATGCAAACAAATACATTATGACGTATAAAGTAGGTACGGAAACAAATACTTTTTCCTGCACAGTCACGTGTGAATAGCAGCATATTCACAACCATAACTCTACATGCAATAGAGAAAATGAAGTACCCAATATGTTGGGGGGAAACATAAATTAATAATACAATGAATTCACGTTGATCAGAACGAGGCTAGCAAACCAATTAGGTAGAAAGGATCCCAATGGTGAAACATTTGTGTTCACGGGGCCATAATTTCAGCGATGTAATCCTAACAGGAATCGCCCATAACTTAAAATGTGAACACAATAAGTAGGAAAGCCGAAGAAGCCCGTTTGATTTGCCGGCTACGAACACTCAAATCCAGGGGCTTAAATGAAGGAGAATTCAAACTAGCATGTTGTCAGCGCAGAGATAACAATAAATATATAAGTTAATAGAACAAATTTTTCCTGATATTAATACGCTTTTGTATTTGTGAAGCTATCACTTAGAAATAATGTAACATTACTTTAAAATATAACATCCGCAATTTGTTAGAAATCGCCATATCAACAATATATTATAATCTAAATTTACAAAATTGAAATTGGACAATTGTAGATTACACAAAGTTCTCATTGCTGACCTATTTACTTGCGTCATCAGCAGTGTTTCCCTTTACGCACAGTTGTGCGTCAGGGACGCACACTGGAGAAAATTGACGCACAGAAATTTTTTCTGTGCGTCTTTTTGACGCAAAGGATCTGCAAAATATAATCACGATTTATTTAATATCCAACGCGTTGCATTAGAGATGGCATCGTGTATACCTCGATTATACATCATTAGGGATGGCGTCGTGAATACTTCTTCCGGTTTCCTGTTTCGTATGATCTCTATATTGCACACTGTAATACTGAACATACAGAGCAGAGAACCAGACTACAATTAGGCAATATTATGACAGAGTTGCTGCCCCAGATCTCGCGAGCTATCACGCGATTCTATCGAGTTCAGCAAGATGTCCGGATGTTTAACCTCAATTCTTGTTGCACTAAAATGTGATCTCGAGATGAAAACAGCGTGCACTAAAAATCATTAGCGAAGAAATTGAAAGAAGCAGAACACGAAAGAGTAAATGTGGATTTGACTCTAATGAAAAACGGATAAAATATTCTCTTGACTAGAATACGGCACAGCCAAGGCATTGGGATTACCGTAGTCCGAGTTTCCTCTGACCCTTGACACCCCATTTTTGATATTTGGTTTTTTATGTTGGGGTTTAGGGTCAGAATCTACTCCCTATCAAAAACTTGGAATTTGCCGACACCATTTGGTGTCGGCATAGGGTACTCACCAACTATCAGGTCGAGCAAACTTAAATGACCTTAAATTGACCCATAATTACATTAAATCGATAGGGAAATCATTTATCTTCTCAGAAATTACAAGCATAACACGGTTTTGTCTTTAATCCATTGTCAGACGAGACGTAACTACAGCGTTTATGAATTTTGACCTCGTTCGCACCATTTTAATTGCTAGTCACATGACTAACCAAATCTCGCAGCCGATATGCATAAACGTCATAGGTCAAATAGTCACGTGATAAAACAAAAAAACCGCGTTTTCCCATACCCCTGGTGAAAGACGGCAAATGTGTCACCTTCATTGATAACTGATTTTGTTACATCATACTGTAGTTCTTTAATATTAAAATAGTATCCCTTTTCTTAAAGTATCTCATTGGCAAGAGCTTCCGTGTATTCGTCTTTACCTGCCATGTTCCAATATAGGTTTATGCACAAAACCTTCCATTCCAGTATTGCAGAAAGAAGACATAAACTCGAAAATATTGAATGAAAGTCACGCAATGTATAAAATTACAAGAAAAAACACGTATTATTCAACATATTAATTGGGTTAACAGCAGCCCGAAGCATGTCGCTGTCGCATCTTCCTGGAAAGAGGCTGACTGATCACGCAGAAACTACATGTCAACGCGCTTTGTTATCACGTGACTATTTGACCTATGACATTTATGCACATCGGCTGCGAGATTTAGTTAGTCATGTGACTAGCAATTAAAATGGTGCGAACAAGGTCAAAATTCATCAACGCTGTAGTTACGTCTCGTCTGACAATGGATTAAAGACAAAATCTCTGCTATGCTTGTAATTTCTGAGAAGATAAATGATTTCCCTATCGATTTAATGTAATTATGGGTCAATGTAAGGTCATTTAAGTTTTCTAGGCCTTATAGTTGGCGAGTACCCTATGCCGACACCAAATGGTGTCGGCAAATTCCAAGTTTTTGATAGAGAATAGACTCTGACCCTACATCCCAACATAAAAAACCAGATATCCAAAATGGGGTGTCAGGGGTCAGAGGAAACTCGGACTAGGTTTACCGGTGTCACTTCGTGATTGCGAAGACTACACAAGTGAATAATCTTTTCGTGACATCGTTTGAGAATTTAAAAAATCTGCCAATGATCACCACAAGGTATCTTTTGAACACATTATTACCTAAGATATTCTTTCAGAACAAATAAATAAGTAAACTTGCAGAGACAAATTCATAATTTGGATTATTCAGGGGGTTGTTGCAGATTTTGTTAACTTTGCTGTAACGAAAGAAAGATCTAAAAGTTCAAGTGAAACTTGTTAAAGAGAAGATGAATCATTGCCCTCTGATTTTTGGATAAATGTGTTTTAGGACGATGTACAATGAAACCGATGATAGTACACATTTTATGATAGGCAGTAAATTAACTGTTGTTTTGTTAATAAGATATATATGGCGTTTTGTATTGGCTTATATGTAATGTGTTGGTCTATAATATTGCTACAAAAATTATAAAGAGACTGTTAAAAATAAGACTTTAAACTAAAAGGAAAATTAACTAATAAAAATATCCTTTGAATGGAAAATGCATTTGTGTTAATTGTGCCTGTTGGTTTATTTGTATGAGAGAGAGAAAAAAAAGAGAGAGAGAGAGAGAGAGAGAGAGAGAGAGAGAGAGAGAGAGAGAGAGAGAGAGAGAGAGAGAGAGAGAGAGAGAGAATATATTGTGCAAATTGCAATATCTTATTCCAGCTAAAAAAAAATTGGATTAGATGAAAATTTGTCGGTACATTTTTGACCCCAGTTCTGAAACCAAGGTTTTTTTTTTTTGCCCTCAGTTTTACACTCATGGGGGATACACTGGTCATCAGTATGGGTCTGTTGGGAAACGCATTTAGCTATTTTTTGGCGCCCCATCCATTACATAGTTGGCGTTCACTATTGTCCACACATCTGAGTAACATGTGCTTATTTACTTTCTAATTGCGTTCTTTTACTTATTATTTAGCACTAAGCCACTGCGTATGAGCACTAAAAATAGCAACGTTCAACCTAGTTCGTTTTGTTTATTATGTTATTGTATCGCCTATGTAAATATATACAGCTAACATCAATAAGCTCCGGTATAGTACTTAAGCTTAGCTTTGGCTTCAATTGTGTAGTCATTTTTTTTGTGGCTTTTGTGTCCTTGAAAAAGAACTGTTAGATTTGGCGCCAGTTTTGTACTGTTGCTTCTCACACACACACACACACACACACACACACACACACACACACACATATATATATATATATATATATATATATATATATATATATATATATATATATATATATATATACTTTAATGCAAACAATACTATCTTACATGTTAGAGAAATGAAATTCGTACTCTACGGAGTTTCGAACCCAGGTCAGCGAGTAAATGGCACCCATCGCCATGCCTGCGTGCACCAACCCATATATCGTCACGACTAAGCACTAATCACAAAAAAAAAATGATGGCACTGAGTAGGTGTTATATGAGCTCGTGCGTAGCAGCCACACTTGCACACTTGCACACACACACACACACACACACACACACACACATATATATATATATATATATATATATATATATATATATATATATATATATATATATATATATATATATATATATATATATATATATATACAGTCGTTCAAGATTCCTATGAAAGAAATCAAGGTATACAAGGTATATAGGATTCTTTTATTACAAAGAATTATAAATATATTCCAGACAGACTATTAAATTCTGCCCACTATTATCAAGATTCTACTACAGAATCCAGGGATAGCACTGTTTGTTCTGTCTGGTATATATTGATAGTTTTCTCTCTCTCTCTCTCTCTCTCTCTCTCTCTCTCTCTCTCTCTCTCTCTCTATATATATATATATATATATATATATATATATATATATATATATATATATATATATACAATTACAAAATTTACAAAGACATCTAGTTATCTTTACAGACCCCGATTAAATTTTGTTGGACAGACTTTCATGAAAAATCTGCCCTTACACAGTTTGAGACAAAGCAGAACTTAAGAAACTTGAATATGAAACCATTGTTGAATTGGACTGCAGGATCTGTGGTACAAACAAGCCACTCTTAGAATAAAGGATATAGTTTCCATGGAATCGGCAACAAAAATCGATATAATTATTGGTTAAGAAACAATGTTAGCGTTGACATTGGTCTTGTTAGCGTCATTATACTGCTACCAGTAGTCAGTGTTATGACCTACATACATGCATCTATTTACATTAATACAACAATTACAGACTTTTTTTAAAGCTATTTTGACACAGTCTTTTTTTATCCATGTGACTTTCTTGGTCATATACACAGTCTACTGGGTTCAACGATAAGATTGCGAAAAAGGAATTTACAAACAGGAAAACACACACACACACACACACACAAACACACACTATTTACTCTACTGACAATATAACATTTTGGTGGATTTTTATTTTAAGAAGAAATTATCAAATATTGACAAATCAGAAGATTTACATATAGTTTTTAATTAATTGTTCAATACGTGTAGATGAAAAGTTGGGGTTATTCCCCCATAAGTTCATAACTAATGTGGGCACTGATTTGAATCAAGAACAGTACTGTTTGAACACACGTGCTCTATCGTGTAAGTCTATATATGTGGCTACAGTTTATGTGAACTTTTAGAAAGAAAAATAAATCTTGCTTAAGTGAAAGTTGATGCAGTATTTTAACAAATAACACAAACTTAATGTAGATACCCATAACTGTTGAGTTAATTAAAATTGATTGTTTCTGCTGTGATCATGTAAAGCCATATCGTCTATATAGATGGCTAAAACGGGACAAAAACCATAATAGTATTGTTTTCATCACGTGTAACATTAACCATGCGTGCGTAGAATAAACACTCATAAAGCCTTAATAACAAGTCAAAATACATTAGGAATAGCAATGTAACGCGTTTTTGTTCCATTTACAAAATTTAATTTACTGACTTATTTTAGAATATTTGAAAAGCTTCTTACGGCACACAAAAAACTTAGAACACAGACAAGTACACACATACACAGTATGGTAAAAAAATGTGTTGTTGTGGGTCTTAACGCCATTTTTTAGCACACGATATGCTTGCTATACATGGCGGCCAGAATTAATGGTGGAGGATGAAACCGGGAAATCCGCGAAAATAACCACCAACCCACGAGAAGCTACTGGCAAGCTTTCTCACCTATCCACATTCGTCAAATCTTAGACTCGAACCCACGCAGACCGAGTTGAGATTGCAGTGATCCGTAACGGAGAGTGCTTTAGACCACTCGGCCACTCTCGAGGCCCCAAAGAAATGTGTAACCCATTGAATATTATTGTGATTTATAAAAGTATAAACTGTTTTTACAGTCTGAATAAAATGGCTTGTAAGCTTCTATTGTTCACGAAGCGTTTTCAAAGCTCCACGAAGAGGTCACCAATATTTGGGTCTGATATAATAATTGGTACTTTTAGTTGAAAGAAAGAATTATATAAGAACACGTGACACATAAATTTCTGAAAATGATTGCACCCGATGGGACAATTCAAGAAACACCCATGTAACGAGGTTAAATCACCCAAGATTTAGAGCTACGATAGAACGTCAATAAAATAGGTTACGATGGCCAAAAGCTATAAGCTGCACACACACACACACACACACACACACACACACACACATATATATATATATATATATATATATATATATATATATATATATATATATATATATATATATATATATATATATATAACTTCTTAGGAATTATTTGAATGTAACCAAATTGGTAACTGAAATGACAGGGATGGATGATTTATAATATGTAGGTCTATACAACAATCGTAAAAACAATACATTCTTTATATTATTTTATCGTGATTTCAGTGAATTGTTTCTGCACAACACTGATAGAAACTTCACTTACAATGAGAAAAGTCATAGCATAAATCTGCAGTAAAAGGTACTATTTGTTTCATATTGAAATGACTTTAAACACAGTATGTTGCATGTGAAACCCGTGCTCATTTCAGCTATAAATGCAGTCGCAGTTAGATGTTTGAGAAGGTGATACAGATTTACGTATCATAAATAATCTACCGAAAAACCCAAGTATATTATTTGTCCGTATGGAAGCATTCAAATGAATTGAAAAAAAAAACAACCCATAAATAATCCATCTAGTGACCCTGTTATATAAGTTACCGATGTAAAATCGTTTAGACGAATCGAGAAAAATCATAAATGACCATTATATCAGTAGTTAGAGTAAAGGGTATGTATCGTCAGAGGCATCTAAGTGTACACGAGAGCACAGGTATATTCAGCTTGGTCCACCAAAAGTTATTAATTAAACACTTTCATGGTCGTCCTGTAACACGCCTGCAATTGCGGAGATTGACAATTTTAAAGAAGGGTTATAAAAAGATAGAACTTAGAATTTGTTCCGTATTCTACAGGAAACTAAGAAGCAATTATTCCAGTTACATGTTTGTTTTCTTTCCCTCTAACATGTTACAACATGTAAGCAACTGGCAATATATGTTGACTAATTTTAAATGCATGAAATGCATGTAATGCATGAATCAATATGTTATGAGTATTATCACATTGTGATCTACAATATATGAAATGAGAGAGAGAGAGAGAGAGAGAGAGAGAGAGAGAGAGAGAGAGAGAGAGAGAGAGAGAGAGAGAGAGAGAGAGAGAGAGAGAGAGAGAGAGTGTACTGGTTGCTTATTCTACCTGTTAATTATACATATGCCACTTACGTCATCATCCGTTTCCTTTCTTGAATTGTAGGTATAAACAACAAAAAAACTCACTTAATTGCTCCAGACAAGCATATAAATGGCACATTATAATTATTCATTATCATAGAGCACTTATGTTCTTTCTAATTTTCTATTGCGAAAAGATTGCTAATTAGTATTAGTTGTGGTCTGTCATGACTATGTAGTCAGTGGTTGTCGGCCACTAGCTTGAAGAAAAATATGTACCTGCACACATTTTGCTAAATATATACTTGCACAAATTTGTGTTACATTGATTATTAGATCGCAACGAACACAATTGAGAAATATGGGTACATGTATACAGCTTTTGCTTTCTTTGCAACGAGATATGTTGGTTGCTATCGCCATCGTAGTTGATCCATAACAACGGCCAGCTTCGCAGTTCCAAAACACCCACACAGATGGTGAACGAGATCTGGAGCAAGATTGGTTGTTGACTTTAGTCATCAAGACATAATGAAAATCATAGCCAATATTTCATTTGAAACCCAATGTCGATGTCTAGTTTATTACCATTTAATGTTACGAGAAAACACAATTTCATTCAGTGAAGGGTTATAAATATACTTGCTGATGTTCTTTTGTCTACCTGTGTCTATTAGAAACATATGTAATTTCAACCAACTTGCATATTGTGTTCCATTTGTCTTAGTCATCCACTTGGTAGAGATATGACAGAACAAAAAGGGTTTTGCTGTTCAGTGGTATTGAAAGTAAATTAATTAGATAACTCAGTTTAGCGTAATGAAGGTTGTAAGGTAAAAATATAACTTAACAACTTGGTTCTGAAAAAAAAGCACCACATATATTTAACAAAAGCAATGGGTATGATTGATGACGTTGAAGTGGTTGCGCCGCTTGTTCTTAAAAAGAGATACACACGCGTTTGCTTACTGAAACAACGAAGTGCTATTTTAATTGACGTGTGTTTAATCATTACTCTCTCTCTCTCTCTCTCTCTCTCTCTCTCTCTCTCTCTCTCTCTATATATATATATATATATATATATATATATATATATATATATATATATATATATATATATATATATATGTATATATATGTATATATATGTATATGTATATATATATGTATATATATATATATATATATATATATATATATATATATATATATATATATATATATATATATATATATATATATATATATATATATATATATATATATATGGGACATGATCGACATATCTGCGATATGATGCTTCACTGTTAGACATCACTATAAACTGTTACACTGCAGACATCGTAGCGATATTATTGAAAAATTGTTTTAAAAAACTACATTAAGACTCCAAAAATTACTCGCACGTACGCACACACACACAAACGCACACTTTCTCATTAACCATTTCTCTCTTGACAGGACTCGTATGACCTTGGCGAGCTGATGTTGTCTTTAAACTACCTACCAACAGCTGGAAGACTTAACATTGACCTTATTAAGGCCAAACAGCTCCTGCAAACGGATTATGTTGGGGGATCAGGTAATTTTATGCTCTAATCATGCAAATGAAGCTGAAAATGGAGCAAGCTTCTGTTCAATGCGCGTAGTAAATATTAGCTTTAAATTTCAGACTGATTACTATACCTACCCTCCCGCCCGTGACTGATTGATCCCTTCCCCACTCCTTGCAAAAATTTTTTGCTGGCGCCCATAAATATGAACGCTACTTTGGAATAAAATACGCAAAAACTATCTTTAAGAGGGTTCGTAGCTGGTAAACAGTTTATATTTCCTTTTGATTTCATACATTGCAGTTGGTACATACAGAAAAGAATGATGAAATATGTCTTTGTGGCGAAATTTTTGGGACAATATTTCACAACCGCTAAAGTGTATTTCCTGGCCTATGAGTATATAGAAGAAAAAAAAGAAGAAGAAGAAGAAGAAAAGAGAGCAAAGACAGCAACGAAAGTAATAGAACATATATAATCCAATGCGATCATATATTTGGACATACAGCAATATTTTTCAGATAGAAATATACGGAATAATAAGCAATTTCTAAACTTTTAAATGATCATTTTCTCTGTATCCTGCTGCTGTTTATATTACTAATTTGGAGGGGGAGGGGTTTTCCTGCATTTATTCAGAGCATCTTGACAATCTCAAATTGAATAATTTACACGTATCTTTTCTGGACATAAGTCTGAATAAAAACACATAAGAATCCATCAACCTTGTTTTATAAATTTGGAGCGACTTATCGAATATCTAAACTATTAAAAATACCTTTAAGACATATTAACATAATCAGTGTCAGGCTGTAATGCATGTCTAATAGTCAAAATATCTTATTTTGTGTCAGCATTTAATCCAAACGTAATAAGTATGCAATACAACTGTTAATTTGTATACTTTATACCTTTATCGTCCAAATCGTGATTTTGTAATTAGATGAAAGAGCCCAAATGAAAGCACTGAAAAGAACTTTGTTGACCTTCTGCACACCCACATCGAAAACCTCTGATTTTAATAATCATTTTAAACTGGGACTGAAACCTCTATGACATCAATTGTATTGTTGTAATAATTAGTTCTGTTTTCTTCAGATCCCTACGTGAAGGTTACCCTGGTTCTCATGGAAAAACCTGTCAAAACCAAGAAGACAACATGTAAAAAGAACACCTTAGATCCTGTCTTCAACGAGTCCATCAGTTTCAACATCACACCCCAGCAACTTGAACACACCAGCGTTGTCGTTACAGTCTGGGATTATAATTCCAAGAGTAGAGATGACTTCGTTGGGAGGATTGTGTTAGGTAAATACGGTACCGGACTGTCGGAAGCAACTCATTGGTCAAAAATGCTGCAGTCTCAGCGTTCTCACGTAGCGCAGTGGCACACATTGCACAGGCGCGATGAATGTGATCAAGTGTCGCCTGCTTCAATAGCAGTACCATGAGACTGATACAAATAGTTTAATTGTAAAATGTCTGACAAAAAAGACGTCGGGATAACCTTTCAGACCGATATTCATCTCTTCTGGAAATCGATGTATTATTTGGCAAGTTTTGGTCATTTCCAAGACATAGGACGATGTACAAATATCATCTGTGAAGAAAAGAAAAAAAAAAAACCAACAAATTTTGCCATCCGTTTGTAATGACAGGTATTTTCAATTTAAAACTCAAAACTTTAAAAACGTGGTTATTTTGATCACCCATCTTTTTTTTTCATCGAGCTATTCTTCCAATCGGGTACGAGTTTATCATCAGCCTATTTTAGCCTTTTTAAGCCTTTCTTACACTTTTTAACCAAATCCCCTTTTTTAACCAGTTACCCAATCCAATCAATCTTCAGAGTTTTCAAACATTTTTAAATATCGCAAATGGCAACTGACCCATGCGACCTAGACCAAATTTGTCATCTTACGTTACGTCACCGTGTCCATGTATGGTACTTTTAAAACCACTTGCTTACATTGATGTGGTTTAGAGATTATGTTGCGCTAATATTTGAAACTAATATTTTCTTTTTATTCAAAAACCAAAATTGAAAAATGGAAAAGAATTCTGAGCAAAATCAACAAGCAAAATAGAGATTCCTTGACTTTGATTTCTAAGATAAATGTTTCAGATTTAAGGTGAAAGATACACGATACATGTGTGAAGCTAATGCGTAAGTGTGCTATGCTATATAGAAGGGACGAGATGTTATACTAGGGCTCGTATCGTTGGTTAAATTTACGTAATGGGAGCGCCGAATGGTTGAGTAGTCTAAGGCTCTCGCCTTTACAGATCATTGACATCTCGTCTCTGCCCGCGTGGGTTCGAGTCTCGCTTGCCCGGAAATTCTCGTGATTCTGTGGTTGTAACAATAAACTGGCCGTCCTTTCTAGCCAATCATCTGCTGAAAATGACGTTTAGTTCAAAACAACAAGAATGTATGCAGTCCCTACTTAATGAATACCAGCCTGCTTAATATGCAAGTGCTGAATAGAATAGAAGTGCTATATCGCTATGTCCAGAAGCAATGTTGGAGAAGGTGAGATAATGAGTCAGATTTGACGTAGGCATAAAAACTCGAATCTCTGAGCTAAACGTCGGTGCGAAAATTATTACGTTACGCAAAGTGTAGTCTGACACAGCAATGCCAATTCCTAAATAGGTTGCAAAAGAAATTAGGGAATTGTATCCCCCTCGTGGGTTATATATATATATATATATATATATATATATATATATATATATATATATATATATATATATATATATATATATATATATATATATATATATATATATATATATATATATATAAATATAAACATTGAAACCAAGGGGTCTAAACCAAGAAGACTAGAAAATGAAAACTATGCACTAGTAGAATTTAACATTTTCTAAATCTTCTTATTATCCTTCAGTTTTTACTATAAGAATAACCGGTATAGAATCAAATATCCGGGATATAATCTGCGTTACATAAATGTACAAAAAGTAAAAATAGATGTCGCTTTGGCTTGTAGACTTTTAGGGAATTATACACCGTTTTCAGTTTCCGCAACTAGTCTATACAAGCTGGTTGTATTTATAGTTTTAACACATGTGGAGACAGCCATGTAGAGGTTTACAAACACAACGTGTTTGTGTTTATTTGTTTGTCGTATATATGTTTTGTATTTGCCTTTGAAAAAGACTCCTTAAGAGTCGAAAGCGCTTAGGCTAGTTAGTTACTAGTTTCGTACTGTTCGTCGTCAGTTTATTGCATCTGAGATGTTGCAAAGAGTAAATTAAATTAAATATGTATTAATTTTAGAATATATTTTTGGAGAAGAACTTTGTTTTGGAGAAAGCTGTTGAAACAAGGACTCTGTATTATGAAGTACCGTCTAGCGTAATCTCTAAACCAGGTCAATGTAAACACACTTTTTTTAAAATAGAAATACCAGATATCCACTGAACAACGTTACATTCAGTTCCAGATTTTGCTTAGCAGTTTATCGAAGACTGTGTGTGACGTTTTAAAAATCTTTGCAAACACTGAAGATGGATTGGGATGGATTGGGTACCAAACATTGAAAGCGATTTGGGGAATACTGGTTTGGAATGACAGCTATCTGCAAACTAGAGGTAAACAACTGTCATTAAAAAAAATTGTTAACATTTTTGTGGACTCATTATTTATATCCATCACACTGTGTCTTGGAAACTGACAATACTAGGCAAATAACAATGACTATTTCAAAGACGGAAGAAACTCAAAGAGATGTTCACAGATAGTCTACAAATTGGGATGCTCTCCAATGGAGCAATAGAAGCACTGTTCAGCTATTGAGTGGCCTGTACCATTTATCTGAAAGAAGACACACAGAAGATATGAAATTTGCAAGTCACAGATGGCATAGTCTGTAACTGTAATTATATATATATATATATATATATATATATATATATATATATATATATATATATATATATATATATATATATATATATATATATATTGTAGAGAAGGCTAGAGAAAGTGTAGTGTTGTCATTTTGTGCCCACGGATAGTTTATTTCCATATGTATATTTTTGTATCAGCACCACGTGTGTGTTATTATCAAGAGAATCATTTCATGGAACTGAAGTAATGTGAGGCTGAAAATTTTTAAAAATTGGATGTTCACATATATAATGGGCATATAAACATTATAGACTACAAGAACTGAACTCCATAAAAGAAAACATGTTCATAGTCGAATTGCTGAATTTCCGTATGTGAGTGAACTCAGTTGTCCCTCTGTCTCAATATTTATACAAAGATAAAGTCAGTGTCAGTGTGATCATAGGTGTTGTCATAGTGCCAAAGTGACTTAGACCAGTCGTCATCCCTGTTTTTGAATAAAATTCCGCTGTTGTCTGTGGATTAGAGATGATTATATATTAGATAAATGACTAACAACACCGACGCTACTCAACATATGAAGAGTGCCTGAAATTTTAATATATATATATATATATATATATATATATATATATATATATATATATATATATATATATATATATATATATATATATATATATATATATATATATATATATATTTATGGGAGGGGGTACTATACCGTATTGATGATAGCGGTATCTGGTGCTAAACTATATGTATCAGGTGTCATTACTAGGGCAGTTTTGATTTAAATGTGTCATGGTCTTTCCCACAATATGTGCTGACCGCCATGGCATCTTTTTAAAAATAATACCAAAATGTACTGACAGACACGTATCCCAAAATTCTTATCAGAATGCATTGGCTTCCCTTTATAATAACCGTATCACCTAAAATACGCTTCCTGACATTTACTTTTTCCATTTTGAGCTCGAGGATGTTGAAAATACCCGATATGCCCGCCTGAGTGCGGTAAGAGACGACTACTGGAGGCAAAGTTTTTGACCTGCGACGTGTCACACGTAGAGGTCTTGTAGTCCGTAAGAAAAGTGAAGCTTATATAAAATATCTGACTTTGCAGTTATTTTGTCCGATTTTTTTATGCGTTGTTGAGGATTCGTGAGCTTACTAGGATCTACATAGCCAGCTTAGTACTGGTGTACCGTTGCATTAATACCAAACACTTATTAGCATTTTCTAACAATGTTAATAGCAGGTGTCGTCGGTATCCTTTAATGATAAACCAGATTTGCAGCGAGAGTGTAGCTTACACGCCAATTTTTTTATGAGGTCAAGGGAAGAGGCCACGCTAAATGAAATTTCCTACAAATTTGAGTTTGATTCATATATATATATATATATATATATATATATATATATATATATATATATATATATATATATATATATATATATATATATATATATATGAATTAAAGTTTCTTATTTGTCCACCTTCGAAAGGAAACTTACATTTATAGGGACGTGGTGCATATTTAAGATACTGTTGTTTATTCAGAAAATATAATAAGCATTGTAGTCAATTTTAAAAACGTTAAATATTGAGATTTCATTTATTGTAGTTTCATTTTTACCTGATATTTTTTTTTTAAAATTTGAATCGACACATTATGATATTCATATGAACGAAAAACTATGTTATATTTTAATGTATATTTAAAACAAAATATCTGCATGGGTTTTGTTTTGACTGCAATTTTGTAATGTACACACTTGACAAAGTACAAAGGTGATTCAAGCAGTGTATTGTATTGGCCAACAGGAATAATACAGTATCAACCATTTGCAGAATGTCCGCAATGTGATCTGATTGTCTTTGGCTATTGAATTATGTGCACCTAACGCTGCAAAGAGCATAAACCCAGAGCTGCCCTCGTAACATGCGTTGAAACATCTGGGCATATCCTCCTATTGCGATTTAACATTTTGGAGTGAACAGCATAAACCATAAATTACTAGCACTTTATCATATGGCACATTGAGTTTATGTAGGTCCTAATTTGGTGTATATTATGATACAGCTAGCACAGTATTTTGTTAAATTTGATTGGAAGCAATCTCATACGTGCCAGAAAGTTTCTTGGATTAAAAAACCCCCAACAAAACAATAAAACAAAAAAACTCAAACAATTTTACCTGATTGTTAATATTCTCAATTACTGGCTAATGATAATTGAAAACCTGCTCGATCAGCTAATGTTTTTAAAATCTACATCAACATGGTGTATTGGTGGTCGAAAACCAGCATGTTCTCTTTTCTGTTTGTTCCAAAGTACCGACAAGATCTGATAAGGATCGAATGACATTAAATAGGGCAATTTTTTCTTCAACAGGCGAAAGTTAATTGATGAAACAAAAGCTATATTTTTAGATTACTTCGTTCACGCGTTTTTCCCCATGATATATTGAGAAATAATTTGTACTGTCTATATTCCACATTTGTTATGTTACCAATATTTCAAGTTTTAGGTCAGGGAAAGTTTATAAACGTTTTTCTTACTGTTTTTGTAAGGCAATTGTTTTTCCCTTATATTTTCAATATGCTGATTTTCCCCAGATGTTGCGATGTATCATTCCGCTGTATCGTATGTTACGTGCTGAACGAGGATCATGCTTGGATCAATCGGCTGCAAATGTGATTAACTTTTTCATTTCCGGTATTAAGTCACAGTATCCATTATTGGTTTAGTAGTGTCAGTAATCTAGTTTTAGTTTTGCAGACTACTGAACAGAACATCAAAAGTGTTGTTACTATATGTCTGTGATGCTTTATTTAATATGTACAAAGATTTGTATACAAGTGAAAATTTAATTTATGGATTAAAAGTATTTTCAAAAATATGTAATTTTGTAGGAAAATTAAACTGTTGAAGCTTTATTGCTTTTTGTCTTATTTTATCCTTCTGAATATTTTAAAACAACTCTCTCCTTTACATACTCCCACACCAAGGACTATTCCAACATCCCTCTTCAGCACTTTTTACGGGAAAAAATTCTTTACAGACTTCACTCATCCTAAATGAAGTCTATCTGCGTATCCATTAAAATTTTTTTGATATGTGAACATCTGAGGGAAATTGTAACATAAAAGTAAAATGAGAGGGGTTAATTATAACATTATAATGGCACACGAGTTCAAAATTCTTCTGGACAAACTCCTCGCCCGATTTCCAGCGGCGAAGCGATATACAATCTGGTAAATATGTTACACACGTAAGCTACCCTCTGTAACTCCATGACCATGTAAACGGGCCTGTTAACTTATGAACCACTTAACAGCTTGGGCGTTGTCCGATGAAGCTATGTGCAAACTCAGGCGAGAACATACTGATGCAACCAGAGTCATCTGAATTTTAAAAACAAGCAACACCAACAAAACATAACAGAACAAAAACACCCCAAATAGTGAGACCTACTGATCATCAATTCTCACTCTTTGGAACTTTCGTCGCAAGAGAGATAAAAAGTAAGCTTCATTATTTCTAGTATGTTGCGCTGATTGATCGATCCTGAAGAAATGCCTGACGGGTTAAGTATAATCCATGAATATAACATCCAGTACACTTTGGCTAAGCTGTTGGTCATGAAAGTTGGTAGTGTTGTGGAATGGTCTATACTGTTGTTTGACGTGGGTGTAAAATTCGGTAGTATTGTTGGTTGAAACGGTTATGAAAACTGGTAGTATATTTAACTATATTGTTGTTTGACATGATTGTGAAAACTGGTTGTATTGTTGGATGGGACTAATCTGTTTTTTGACATGGTTGTGAAAATTGGTTGTATTGTTGGATGGGACTAATCTGTTTTTTGACATGGTTGTGAAAATTGGTTGTATTGTTGGATGGGTCTAATGTGTAGTTTGACATGATTGTGAAAATTGGTTGTAGCGTTGGATGGGACTAATCTGTTGTTTGACATGGTTGTGAAAATTGGTAATATTGTTCGATATAACGACAAAATACAGTGACTCATTTATAATGGGGCTTAACATCTACCATCAAAACCTATATTAGCAAATAAAGGTATTCTAAAGATTTATACAAAATCTGTCACCAGTGCCGGATTTAGGATAAATGAGGCCATGTGCTATTTAAGTTATGAGGCCCATTACAATGAAAAATTCATCGTAAATTTGTTTGGCCAAGAAGATCCCCCCCCTCCGGCTAACAGGGATTCAGTGCCTAAGCACAATGGTAAATCCGGCACTGTCTGTCACAGTACAACATGAACTTTAAACGGCAAAACAGATAACAGAGTGGAAATATTATATAGTAAATATTATATAGCTAAAGACGGATTTTGAACTTGATGATATTCCTAGTGTCAGATCTGCTGATGCAGCCCAATAATCAGACTATTACAGAATACACAACTGCTTAGAAATCTCAACAACAAAATCCATAACGAATTTAAAAAACAAACAAACAAACAAACAAACAATCATTAGTTATTGTAAAAGTAGTATATGCTTATATGTACGTTATAAAATAGTTCATGTTGTCTTGAAGAAAGATATCGTAACAGAAGGCGATGTCTGTTACGTGCGAAATATATATGTTGACAGAATACAAGTATATTCATACCGAAGGCTTGCGTGCAGAGCATGATTACGAATCTCTAACTTTTCTGACGCTTTTTTTTACACTTTTGATCCATAATACAATTAAGAATTACTAATGCAAAAAAGTAAACAAGCACGCACAGCCAAAAAAATGATTAAACAATTTGTCCAGCACTACTAATCATTCGACTAATAACAACTACCTATATTCCATGAAAGTCTGCTTTTGGGGCTCAAAAATAAATCAAAATGAAATAGACTAGAGATATATTTCAATCCATTTTTTAAAATAAAAATTATATTATACAAGTTTCGTTATGCATAGGATGTTTAGCCAAATTATCCCAGCAACCATTACTTTTAACACTTTTACTAAATTGATGCAGACAGTGCAACTATTTACGTCATAATTAGTATCACTCGAAGTCGAGCAAATATTTGTAAGTCCTTTATATTTGAATAGCAGATTAAGTTTTTACGTGATGAAATTTACTTTTTATTTAAAATTTCATTAACTATAAATCATTTTGTGTTTTAAGCTTGTAAATATTTTTCTATTTTTATCTTTCTTCCTGAAATTTGAATTATGTTTTATATAGGTTTAATATGCTGCCAACTTGAATTTGTAAGTCAGCTATACGAGCTGTCTCCTGATTTTTCAAACATTTTTAAATCTCGCAAATGTACATTGACCCCAGAGATCTAGGCCAAATTTGACATCTTATATTCTGTCGCACTGTCCATGTGTGGTACTTATGCAATCATTTACTTACACTGACGCAGTACAGTGATTATTATTATTGGATAATTTAAACTACTCTATTTATAAAGGAATCAGATACAGAAAACAAAAATAATTCTAATAAGTAATGTTTCTTTGACTTTGAGTTACGGTTTTAAGGAGAAAGAGAGTACTAGTGCATGTGTGTAGCTAATGCATCAGTTTGTTATGTTATATATAAGAAACCCGATCTTGCACTGGGGATCGTATCGTTGCTTACAATTTACCTATGGGGGCCCCAGGTGAACGTATGGTCTAAAACACTGGCCTTTTCAACCACTGACATCTCACCTCTACCCGCATGAGTTCGAGTCCAGGGCTCAAAGTATCTGTTATATATAGGTCCAGGGTCCAAATCGCAGACGAGCAAAGACATTCATTGGGATTATTGCTGAATTCAAACCTGGACTAATAATTATGTGATTCAAGAAAAGACTGTTGACACATAAGCACTTCGCAGACCATAACAGACACGTCAGCGCCTTCAATTCTGAATCTCTCCCCTAACTTGAACTGAATTTTATTCAGAACTTTTTATTACTATGACTTGTGTCTTTAATTCTTGGATTATATTTTTTAATTAATTCGAAATACCGTAAGTTTTTTCCTTCATTTTCACTTTGTATTCTATTGAAATAAATTACGTGTTAAATTTTGCAAAGCTCTTTGTCTTCACTCTTTTCTGTTACTTTTTTTTAAGAGCATAGACTCGTAACAGTAGACAAGTGATAAAACTTGCCAGTAGCTTCCCGTGGGTCGGTGATTCTTCTCGGGGATTTTCCCTGGTTCTTCCTCCATTAGATAAACTAAACGCCTAAAAGATGCTGAAACTGACGTTAAACCCAAAGCATCAACGACGAAAATACTAGTTTATCTATAAATAATATACGTACTTCTTACTGTATATAAAAATGAGAGGACACTTCCATTTTTACTGCGACCTAATTAGAAATTGTAGCCGATATCTCAAGCTGCTGTAACACCAATGTGTAGCTCTGTCCTTCCTTTAGAGAATGTTTGTTTGTTTTCCTTGTTGCCGCTAGTCACGATCGTATCCGCTTGATATGCAAGCGCAACGCACTAACTGGAAATCTGAAAATGAGGTTATCAATTAGGGCAACACATCATTTTTTCAATCGATCAATGAGAGGGCAATATTACATTCAGCGTTTTATATTAGCATATTAAATATGCTGGCATAGCTTAAAGGTGTAATAATGGGTCTAATTTTGACGAGGGTCGACAACTTCGTATCGTTGAGGTAAACGTCGGTGCTAGCTATTAGGTTATGCAAAGTGTAGTCAGAGACATCAATGTCAATTATTATATAGGTTGCAAAAGAAATGTTAGAATTATCCCCGTGTTATATATATATATATATATATATATATATATATATATATATATATATATATATATATATATATATATATATATATATATATATATATATATATATATATATATATATATATGAAAAAGTTGTTGAAACAAGGACTCTATAATATGAAGTACGGTGTGGCATAGTCTCTAAACCAGGTCAAAGCAAACAAACTTTTAGAAAAGCCAGTTATGGACTGAATGACGTTACGTATGATGCCAGATGTGGCCTTGTTCTCAAGTACTGTGCTTGATCTTTTTTAATTGTATGTAAACACTGAAGATGGATTGTGTAGCCAACATTGAAACCGATTTGGGGAAGAATAAACGTTAACTTTGAACGATAGCTTTCTGCACAGTGGTAAAAAATAACGATTACATATTTATCACAAAGGGAAAATAACCACCTGTCGACAGATATCTTGAATTGAATATAGCTGTTGCAAATGCAACATAAGGATAACCGGCAAAATATTGACTGAAATTAAACAAATCAAGAACACGTAAATTCTAAAACTACCTGAATTTGCAGATTATTGTAAAATCTTGTATCTTGCCTGACATCGGACGGAGTTTGATACTCTTTCGGCATTTTTTTTTAATTTCAGCTCAGTGTGCCCCTATTCACCTTCATCGAAATTTTGAAAACATACATGCATGCATACATACACACATATGTATGTATGTATGTATGTATGTATGTATGTATGTATGTATGTATGTATGTATGTATATATGTATGTATGTATGTATGTATGTATGTATGTATGTATGTATGTATGTATGTATGTATGTATGTATGTATGTATGTATGTATGTATATATATATATATATATATATATATATATATATATATATATATATATATATATATATATATATATATTTCAAAAGAAGAACTTGAAATAAGGGATCTGAAAATATCAAGGGGTTGATACATAAAATGCGGAGAGGCTGGTTTTGTTGCTATTGCATTTGTGTTTTAAGGGAAATTAAAGGCAATTGTTACAGTAGTTATCAATACAATAGTCTCCTATTATATGAATGAAGTTTAGCATAGAAATTAAAGAAGACGATAATGTTTAAAATTATGTTGTGGACAACGTGTACTCCCACAATTTTCTCAATCATTAAAGTTATCCGTATTTAATGATTCAATTTTTTTCTTGTGATCTCCTTCTTTGATTTATTATTGTAAATTTAGACTAATTTCTTTCATCTCATATTTGTCCACTAGATCAGACAAATAAAAAATATAAGGTCTGAATCATCTTCACCAACATTTTCAAGTTTATTGATATTTAGTTGTCTTAGAAAAAAGCCAACGTATATTACACATACAGTGTTCAACGGTGTTTCCTAATACCTAATAAACTTTAACGTTTTGTCATGTTAGTTATCCAGAAGTTTTGATTATGGTGATATTGCTATTATTTGCAGTTTTTCCTTCATTCGTTATTGTTCTATCCTATCTTCATCTCTCCATCTTCTAACTTTTTCTTTTGTGCACTTTGTTTATCAGCAGCAAATTTTCTTGTATTTTTTTCTTTTTTCTCTCTTTCTCCATATTTTGATCATGTCTTGAAAGTCATTTTATTCATCAAATTACATTTCAAAATACTTTTCCTTACAAGCAATTAATAATATAAGTCATCTGACAGTTATAGTTTCTAAAATCTGGCCTTTCGTAGTAAGTTAAACGAATGATAAAAACTCAATGGCGAGATTAATACAACGTTAACAAAGTGATCTACGTGGAGATGAACTTGGAAGGCGACATGAAAACGTTCACAAGAACTTACAAAAAGCCTGTCCCAACGTTTTAAGAAAAATATTATCAAATGTCGTAGACTACAAATTATGCTCTTGATACGTCGATGCAGAGTGTAGCACACCAAAAGTGTATAGCACACCACAAGCTGCTAAAATTACTACTTGAAAGAAGAGAATGAATAAAAATCAAGCAACACAATATATTAGTCCGTAGGTGGTGGCTTAACTGTTTTAGGAATCTTGTTCAATTTTTCAAAAAGTGATGTTATTTTTACACAGAATTTAGGGCATCCTGTTGTAAAGAAAAGTCAGGCACCAACATTACCACTAAACAGTCAAACATCTAATATATTATTATATAATGCCAGAAATATTTTCTCTGATCTTCAAAATCTGCGTTCATATTGGCTACTTAGCTAATTTTTTGGGTTAATATTATTATAATTTGCAGAGTGAATAAAAATTATCAACTCAATTTACCCCAAAACAGTAACCTTTTTTAATGTTGTCTACAATGTGTGTTTTAAAAAAAAATAAAGTTAAGTTTACTATAGGCTTTCCATCAGCAATGTATACTAATGAAACTGTATTACTGATCATTGCATTTTCTTTTAGTCAGATCACATTAATCTGCCTGATAAGAAATCACTTTTATTACAAAATAAATAGAATAGCCTCACAGAAAATGACAAAAATGTCATCCAGTGCAACAATTTAAGTAAAAAAGGATTAGATCGTGCACAATAAAGGAACAAGAAATAAATATAGTGGTATTTATTACATAATCATTAGGCTTTTTTACTGTTGTCTACAATGTGTTTTTAAAAAAAATAAAGTTAAGTTTACTATAGGCTTTCCATCAGCAATGTATACTAATGAAACTGTATTACTGATCATTGCATTTTCTTTTAGTCAGATCACATTATTCTGCCTGATAAGAAATCACTTTATTACAAAATAAATAGAATAGCCTCAATCACAGAAAATGACAAAAATGTCATTCAGTGCAACAATTTAAGTAAAAAAGGATTAGATCGTGCACAATAAAGGAAGAAGAGAGAAATATAGTGGTATTTATTACATAATCAATATATTAGACCCAATCTAAAGGAAATTAGCAAAATGTCATTCAGTGCAACACAAAAGCAGCAGAATTTAAGGTAGTATGATGAGATCAGGAACAAGAAAAGAATTAAAAAGAAATAGAGTTGGTATTTATTACGCAATCAATAGAATAGCCCCAATCTAGATAAAATGAGCGAATTGTCGCCCAATGCAACACAGCATTTGCAAAATTTAAGGAAATAGGATGAGATCGGGCACTATAAAGGAACGAGAAAAAAGTACAGAGTTGTATACAAACTTCTGAATTAGTTAGAAGCAGGTACTGGCATACGATGAGTTGATTTATGTTACAGCAGCTGGATTGTTTTATCGGAAATAGCTTCTGGTAAATTTGTTCCACCAACTTTTTAGCAGCTGGATTGTTTTAACGGAAATAGCTTCCGGCAAATTTGTTCCACTAACTTTTATCAGTCGAATGAATTGCTGCATAAACATGAATGACAAGACCATTTGTGACAATTGTTGTTGAGACGGCACTATCATCAGATTGAACCAGTATTGATGATACAATGATTGTTACGATTGCTCAGTCCAGGTTATCAGGAAATTTATAAACTTGTGAATTAATACCGCGTTTGATGTGTAAACAACGCTGCAAGCCAGCGGTAATCCTTTATGAAAATTGCCAGCGACCCAGACTATATAATAGCCCCTATGCAACGACTTGTAATATTCACACTCAGGTGTAAAACATTGGTTCATAGATTAAAGGAAGTCCGCAGGAAAACGGGACATGTTTTCACCCACCACGTGGATCAGTCAACAGCGACATCAAATTGGCAGTAAGATAGAACCTTTGATCAGAATTAGAGCTAACACTTGCTGTAAAATTATCAGTAGACACATAGGAAGATTCATAAATAGTAGGGTTGTTACTCCAAGTGGGAGCCACTCGTAATTTGGCGGGAATCTTATGAGAAGGAAAATCATCGACATGGTCAGTAAGTTATTTACTCAATTTTGTAGTATGTATACTTAATTATTTTGATAGTTTTAGTATGCAGAATGATCTTGTAGTGTTTAATTTATACGCGTATTTGAGACATGGATTTGAGTTTGCGCAGAGAATCATGTAGATCGTTAGCTCGACAGAATTAATATTGTAATTCGCTGCTAGGTTACTTCGTAGTAACCAATACATTTTGTATGTGTGTATGTGTGTGATTTAGATTTTTAACGTAGCTTTAATTATTTTTCAGTCACATCGTTACGAAATCTCCAGTGCGACAATTTACAGTGATGTCTAGCACTGGAACATCACGCCGTAGACATTTAGCATTATGTCCCACCCAGTCACATTATCCTCGCAACAGGTCTACCAGTCATAACACTAACCTCTTAATGCTGAGCGCCAATCGAGGCAGCTGATAGTACCATTTTTTAAAGTCTTTGGTACCACTCGACCAGGGTTCAAACCCGCGACCTCCCGCTACCGGAGTGGTCAAACATTTAGTAATGCGTTATGTTAGAGTTTATGCAAGTGTGAAGTGTAGTTTGGAGAAATGATTGAATTATGTAAGATTAGTTACAATAGATACGTAAATAGATCAGAGCATGATATTTGAACATCTGTATATTTTGTATGAGTTGTAATATAATAGATACGTCTGATTATTGTGATATTGTCTGTAATGGAATTATGAGTATGTACTGATGTGAATCAATTTATAGCTGTATGTATACGAGTAATTGATACCGTGCTTTTATTATCTTGTGTTGTTATGTTGTGTTTTGCCATACAAGAATGTATGCGTATTCGGTGTGAATGACTGCTTGACCGGTGAAATTTAATAGTAGTCTGGTCCCCCGTAGTATTCTCCTTGCGTTGCAGTCCGCTATACTAACCAGACTAATTTAACAGCTGTATCTGATGATAGACTGTGTGTAGCGTGAGATGTGAGGGCTGATGAAGATATTGTACCATCCTAGGGTTTTGACAGAAAGCTTTTCGGGGACAGAACTTCCGGTGCAAGTTAGTAGTCCCAAGTTTCTAAGAGGAAGACGTAAACGAGACTGGCAGAGCACTCGGGGTCGACGAAGTGTAGTCGACATGGAAGGAGGAAAAAGAAGGTGGAGGAGGAAAGCAGTCTGGATGAGGAAATAGAGGAGGAGTAGGAGAAGGAACTTGGAGGGAGTCAGGGGGGAAGAAAAGGAATTAGGAGATAGAGAGGAATACACAGTTTAGTAGAACACAAGGACGAGTGGAAATCTCTGCCACTAAGAATCAAATGATGCCATAGGCTAGTAAAGGATCGAGCGGAAGAAGTGTATTTGGGAAATTCTAAGTATTGACCATTTAATTGTTACTAAGTTGTTATTATTGAACTTCACCCTCTCTTGTATTTTTAATCATTTAACCGTCGGCATTGCTGACTGGGACTTTGGATCTGTACATCTAACTTTTACTAAATCAACTTCCAACTAAAACCGATCCTGGGTGGGATTTCTACAATAATTTAAATAAATATTAGAAGCATCCCATCCCAATCCCTCACAACGAACACCTCACAGCGTGGACAACATTTACAATGAGCAAAGCGATCAATAACAGTAAATTTACATTAAAGAATCTATCTTGATCATATCATGCAAAGAGATCCAAAATATAATTAGTAAATCAAATCGAATGCAAAAACTAAGAAACAGATCTTCCAGAAACTTACAAAATTATTATTTGAAAAATATTTAACCTTTGAAACTTGTATCTTCGTCGTTGATTTTGTCAACGAGGTATTACTACAACTCTTTCTCCTATACAAATGTTTCACTCACGCGAAACTGTATTGCTAAATAATTAAAAGGAACAAACTTCGAGTAAAAATTACACCGTGCATATCAGTAACTGCAATGTTTTGGACCTATACAGGTATCTACAGAATATGAAACTATTAAAAGATTTTTAAAATCAGATGTATGTACGGACTTAAGATGGTTACTAGCATGCGCAAATAAGGTAACTCCAATAAAAATAAAAAAGTTATTAATGTTTTTTTAAAAAATCAAATTAATTTTAATTTTATTGGTATTATAAACACCGACAGTAATTCAGTATGCTTATAGTCTATGTTGCTGAAGATTCATATTTTAATACATTATGTAAATTATATCCAAATATTTGTAATATTTTACATTAAAAGTTCTTCTAGGAAACATCATTACATTGCTAAATTCTTATACGTATGATGATGTTAGTCCATCAGTGTCAATGAAGGCCATTCATGTCATCGATTCACTTGGGGTGGGTCTTGAGAAGGCTGATCAGTCAAATCCGGGCCTGGAAGAGACTGTTGCATTAAGGACATGGATGTGTAGGTTGCTGATTGGGAGATGCGGAACTGGTGTTCTTGGATTTTTCTGCTCAAAGGCTGCCGCTCCAACATTGATTTGACTGTGCCAAGCAGATTGATCAGTAGCACCACTCTCTCAGCTGTCATGGTCAATGCCAAAATTCTTCAGGCTTAGAGGGTGTCCCTGTACCTCTTCTGTTGACCACCGTGAGATCTCTTGTTTTGCTCTAGCTATCCATAGAACATCTTCTTGGGTAGGTGTTCTTCCGGCATGGCCAGCCCATCGGAGTTGCACCTAGCACATCATAGTGTGAATGCTTGTCATGTCGGACTGAATAATCTCCTCTGTGTTCGGTACCTTGTCCTACCATCTGATCTTCAGCAGTTTTCTCGGGAGCTCAGGTGAAAGTGGTTGAGATTTTTAACACAGCGGCTATACACAGTCCACGTCTCACAAACATACAGGAGGGTGGGTAGAACAACCGCTGCGTAGGCTTTGAATTTGGTGATAAGCTTGTTGCCCCTCCTATCCCAGACCTTTAGGTGGAGTCTGCCAAATGCTACACTGGCTTTGGCAATCCTGGTGTTGACCTCATCGTCTAAGTGAACTGCTTGTGATAGGGTGCTGCCGAGGAATGTGAACCTGTTCACATTTTTGAGCTTTTGGCCATTGACCATTATGAATGGTTCCAGATAGTCTTTTCCAGGAGCTGGCTGATGCAGAACTTCGGTCTTGTTGGTGGAGATGGTGAGTCCGAAGTTGGTGCACGCTGTGGAAAATAGGTCCATGCTCTGATGCCAGCCTGCCTCTGTGCTGGAGTTGAGGGCACAGTCATCTGCAAATATGAAGTCACAAATGTATTCAGCTTAAACTTTAGTTTGGACCTGAAACCTCCTCAGGTTGAACAACTTCACATCCAGACGATATCGGAGACCGACTCCCACATTACTGTCCTTGAAAGCGTCCATACATGGCGGAGAACACAAGGCTGAAGAGAGTGGGGGTTAAGACGCATCATTGTTTAACACCATTCGTAAAGTCAAAGGGTTTGGAATAGTTACCCTGGTCCTTGACTCTGGCAAGCATGCCACCATGAAATTGCTTCACCATTTCAATGAAGACTTCCGGACATCCAAAATTGGCCATGATTTTCCAAATACCTTCCCGGATGAAAGTGTCTACGTCCTTAGTCAGGTCTAAGAAGCAGGTGTATAGCTTGACATTTTCTTGACACTTTTCTTACATCTGTCTGGCAGCAAAGATCATGTCGATGGTGCCTCTCTTTTTTTCTGAAACCACACTGACTTTCTGAGAGTAGGTCATGATCAAGGTACTCTGAATCTGGTCCGCAGAATCCTGGCGAGGCCCTTTCCTGCGAAGCATAGTAGAGAGATTCTTTTGTGGTTGTCACATGATTGGCGATTTCCTTTACGTTTGTAAATGTGGATGATGGATGTATCTTTGAATTCTTGGGGCATACGTTTCTACTTCCACATCCCACATAACATCTCTGGTAGTGTTTCCACTAGCTTAGGCCCACCAGACTTGAATATCTCAGATGGGATGGAGTCGAGTCTGCTCCTAAAGATTTCCCACTAGACAGGAGCTCAGTGGCCTTGTTAGTTTCCAGCACTTTTGGATGGGCAGCCAATCTCTCGTTGATCTCCATTTGGGGTAGGCTGTTGATCGCTTCATCGTTGATGGAAGAGGGTCTGTTTAGGACACCATCAAAGTGTTCCGCCCAGCGCTCCAGTATCTGCTCCTTCTCGGTTATGAGAATGCTGCCATCGGAGCTCAAGACTGGACTGTGCCTGATGCTATTGGACCATAAACAGCACAAAGAGCAATATACAAATTCTTCATGTCGTGTCTGTCGGCAAAAAAAAAAACCAACTGAATATCATCAGCTTTTCGCCTCAGCCATGTGTCCTGCATTTTTTTCTGTACAGCTTGACGGACTCTGCTAAAGGCATCTTTCTCTTCAGAGGACTTGGGATCGATGCTGACCGCACGGTAGAGACGGTGCGTCTTCAGGGACTGCATTTTTTCATAATTCTCGTCAAACCAAACTTGGTGCTATCGAGCAGTGATGCCAAGGGTTTCAGATGCAATAGTGTAAACCAGCTATTTAACAACATTGCTCTATGTCATTGGTATCAGAGTATGTGGATTGTAAGAGCGTCAGACAGTTGCAGTCTTTCAGCCTGGAGACGTTGAAGCGTTTTGGGACTTTAATTCCCTGTGGGCGTATGGGAGGTTGAATTCTAAGATTCATCTTGGATATCAGTAACCTGTGGTCTGTCCAGCAGTTAGCACCACACATCGCTCTCGTCACACGGATATCCTACCTGTTACTACAATGGACTAAGATGTAGTCGATTAGGTGGTTGGGGAGACGAAAGACGGTGTTTGTGATCAGAAGATAATATGTTGCGTACATCCTCAAAAGCAGATGTTCATTCCTGTTGCAGTTACCAATGCCATGTCCACCAATAACTCTCTCCCATGCGATATGGTCCGCGCCTACTCGGGCGTTAAAATCACCAAGAATGATCAGTTTATCTGACTTTGGTACTGAATAAATCAGCGCTTCCAGGGCCAGGTAGAGCTTGTCTTTGACTTCCTCCGAGTTGGTAATTGTTGGTTCATAGGCACTAATGATTGTGGCTTGACTTTTTACAGGCACTGGTAGCTTCAGCATTTATTAGACGGTTATTAATTCCCTTTGCTAAGCTGGAGAGCTTATTCATCAGACTCGTCTGGACAGCGAAACCAACTCCAGATTCAAGACGTTCATCGGTGCCACGTTATCTCCAGAAAAATGTGTAGCTAGTTCCAATTTCAGTCAACTGGCCCTTGTCGGCCAAGCGAGTTTCACTAAAGGCTGCTATCTCTATCTTGTAGCGAGCAAGTTCTTTTGCAATCAGGGTGGTTTTTCTCTCTGGTCTGTCAGCCTCTGTACGACCCAATAAAGTGTTCTACGCATAACGGGTGAGGAAAACCTTTCGGGTTTTCTTTTTGTTTCGACTGCAAGAATGGGATTCCCTTCAGCCGCGATAAGCTGGTCGGGATAGTTGAATCAGGCTTTTTTTGAGGCACATTTTCTAGCTCCTTTCCCAGGTTATGAAGGTAAGCAGCGCTATCCTAAAGAGGTCAGTTTAGTCGCTTAGACGGCTGCCACAATCCATTTCAGCTTCAGGTAAATGGAAGACGACCCTATGGCCTGAGCCGCCTGCGTGCAGGTCCGCTACTACGGCTGCCAGTGCATCCACACCTGCCGCGTCACAACTCTCCCATCGCCGCATGACTTGAGTACGGATGATGACATAAATGACTTGCGCGTGAGTTGGATTAAAGTGAGGGAGAGTTGCGCCGAGTCAGCCTCACTCACTCACTCTCTCTCTCTCTCTCTCTCTCTCTCTCTCTCTCTCTCTCTCTCTCTCTCTCTCTCTCTCTCTCTCTCTCTCTCTCTCTCTCTCTCTCTCTCTCCCCACTTTGTCCAGTGGCAAGGCGTAGTCTAGGCAGCTGGAAAATCTAGACTGGATGAAGTGGATGACCAAGGTTCCTGTGTGTCTTACCGTGCTCTTAGCGCACAACGTCGCTTTGCTGGGTCCGCCTTCTTGTCCGTTGACCAGCTGGTGGTTCCTCCGCGCAGTCCGCTAGGTCCAGTCTTCGCATCATATAGGTGACAAGCCCGAAACTCACCGACGGTTTGAGACCTTTCGGCTACCTTCAACCTGGTTTAACCTGCCAGTCGAACCCGTTGCCTGTGGTGCGGCCGCTGTGCATGTTACAGCTTCTTACAGTCACAGGTGAGAGCTGAACGCCAATTGGGGACCAAAGGTGGACTAGTTACCCTCACAGAAGTATGACTGCTACCCCCACCAGAGGTACTACCCCTTCATGAGCACCCCTTACACCATCAATTCATTATGGCTTCAGGAATTTACTATGATTAATAATTTATAACAATAATGTTGATGGAGACTCTTTAAAGGGGATTAAAAAAAACCAGATCAAACTATTTTTGTACGAGATGTATGCACGTAAAAAAATGAACCAATGACGACATCAAAAATCTTAAAGCCGGTTTAAACCAACCTAACCAAATGATGTGTATGCAGATCTTCACAGCAGTAAATGTAAGAGAACTGTGAATATATCAAGAAAACTGAACATCTTTACAAACTGGGAAAATAACTCGTTTTATTGTAAAAATTAAAAAATGAAAACAAAATTCTAACTAATAAAGAGAAACGTACATTTTTTTTCAAAATACTAAAACGCATGAATAATGCTAAATGAACGGGCGTTCATTTTTCTTTATCTACCATACTTCGTTGTCTTGCAACTTTCGGCACGTGTAACTTAAAACGTTAAATGATCAAGAAGTATTTGAAATTTTGTTCAACACTTGCAAATAAAACTGATTTTACAAAAATATTTTAAATGAAAAACAAATAAAAAAAATAGATTTGAAGGAAATCTATGATACAAATGGAACATTGTATTTTCTACAATGCAAATGGAAAAAAGTTTTCACAAAAGTTCTAAATTTCATTGAGTATATTTACATTTCCATAGAAACACTATATTTATCACACCTTTGTTATGTTTCAGATTATAAATTGTGTGAAAGCTCTTAATCTAAGGATAGGTACAGTTTGCTTTTCACATGTTTTGAAACTTCCTTAAATTTGAACTAATGGAAGTGTCTATATTCAATTACATATGAAAATAGAATAATTTAACCTTTAATGCAGACGTCATACTTTCGTCGCATCGCCCTTTCTCCATTTCATAGGCATACTTTGAATTACATTATATACAGCAAGGATAGGAAACATCTATAACATTTTGTTTTTGTGTTTTGGTGTCAGCATCCACCATAAACCCGAATAAGGAAAGTATGAAAATCCATCAAATCATATACGCAGCTGATATAAATTGTTGCACAAAAATAGGTCGCTAATTAAATGTCAGATTGTGGGGGATAACAGTTTTGAAAGACATCAAAATCTTGAGATAATAAGCCGACAATAAATTAATTGTTATTCAATAGAAATGATAACGAATGAGCTAACAAAATCTCAGAGCTACAAAAATAGATTGATGTTAACAGAACAAATATTTTAAATGCCCATGAAGTGTTCAGACAGAAAGTAAATACTTTATCGATATTCATACATAATAATAATAATTACTTTATCGATGTTGAAGACATTCATACAGTACGATAAATACTTTATCTATCGATGCTTAAAACATTCATACAATATGAGACATAATTTATCGATGTTCAAGACATTCATACAGTATGATAAAAAGTAGATGTTTCCATGAAGGGAGCCTTTCTATATGCGACGAAATAATACATCGTATAAGACTATGTGCAACTGATTAAGCAGAAGCTAATAGACAGAAAGATGCCTTCAAGAGTGACATGGGGAAGTAAAAGAAGACTGTAGACATTTTCAACTAGAACAGTTATAGAAAGTTCTCTATGTCTTAACCGTATAAAGCTTTATCGTTCAATTTGAACAATAACAAAGTCTCAGAATCGTGTGAAGCT